>JAQQAC010006904.1:74280049-74440662 GCA_029783875.1 Phataginus tricuspis | reverse complement strand
GTAATTAAAACAGTGTGGTATTGTTCTACATATAGTGAGATAGGCAATTGTTTTAACCAAAAGCCCAGAAAAAGAAATATTTTTTGCAAAAACATGTTATATAACTGAATTATAATAACAACTTGTGCATGGTGTCAGCTGTATAAAAGATTAGATCCACATCTTGTACTTTATAAAAAAATAAAATCAGCCTATGTGAAAAAAAAAAATAATAATAATAATAATATACTTGTCATCCTGTTGTGTGATTAGGGATCATAACATAAGTCCCACCTCAATGAGTGGTGTCCAGGGCAGAATTACCTTATATATTCTGAGGTTAGCACAATAGGCCAATTTTCAGTGTTTTGATGGGCGGTGGAATGAGGTAGTACTTAAAGCATTACTCTTCACCCTCGCTCACCCGTTTTGGACTTAACACTATTACCACTGCTTATACCTGCAAAGGAAGTGAGAATGGGGTTAGGAAAAAGCACCTTGGAAGTGCATCCCACAGTTGAGAAAGTGAAACTGTATCTCAGTGGAGCCACTAAATGACATCTGTGGACTTTGGCTCTTATACCTTATACAGACACTGTTATGGGCTGAACTGTGTCCCCTCAAAATTCCTATGTTGAAGCCCTAACCCCCTAGTACATCAGAATGTGACTGTATTTGAAAGCAGGATCTTTAAAGAGGGAATTAAGGTAAAATGAGGTTGTGTGGGCAAGCCCTAATCCTGTATGACTGGTATTCTTATAAGAAGAGATTTGGACACAAAGAGACAGCAGGGATGCACACACACAGGGACAAGAGGCAGCGAGAGGGTGACCATCTGCGAGTCAGGGAGAGAGGGACCAGGAGAAACCAACCTTGCTGACACCTCAGTACTGGGCTTCCAGCTCTAGAACCAGGAGGAATAACAGAAGCCTATTGTTTAAGGCACTCAATCTATAGTATTTTGTTACAGCAGCCCTAGCAAACTAACACAGAAATTACATACCTGCCCCTTCAAGACTACTGGCTGCTTGAGAACAAGACCATATGTTTGTAAGGCTCTGAATCATGTACAGTATCTTACCCAACACGGGCATTTTCCATTTTATATGATTATGATAGTTCAAAAGGTGTTCTACACAAATAAAGATAAAGCTTTATAAATAAACTTCACACATTTTAATTATATGCCACAAATTCTTCCCAAGTCTGCCACTCGGGAAGTCTGCTTTGTAATCTCAGGCCATCTATTAACTTAGAAGGTTCACTGTCCTCCGTTATAAAGATGAGAAAAACAACAGCTACTTCATCAGGTCTTCATGAGGAATCCCCTAACAGTACCAGACACAGGAGTTAAAATAAATGTTAGTTCTCCCTTTCCCTTTACCATACTCATGACCACAGAACAAAATGGCAAAGGAGTCAGGCATGGCTCTTTGCATACCTGGGTACCTACTAAAAACTCAACCTTTGCTCTAAGGCAGAAAAAGACCTTGCCAGAGTGTCCTTTCTCCTATTATCAGTAATACTCTGTCTGAATTCTACAAAAGCAGAAGACTCAATGGCAATCACTTGCTCCTTTTCTAAGCTAAAAGTATCATGAGCAGGAGAGATATTTTCCACTCAATATTCTTGAAAGTGAAGTTTGATTTCTTGCCAAAGAAGCTATATTGAAGTCATCTAATATCTATGGGTCCCTGGATTTGCTTCTCAATACTAAAGCTTTCACTCCTATTCCTCAGGCAGAAAGCCAAGCAGATGTGGGAGGCAATCCATGTTATTTCTGTCTTCTTGCAAGATCTAGCTTTTCTAGAACAAGGCAGTGAAAAGTACAAAGAAGGCTCATCTGATCTGGCAGCTGTAGGACTGAACACACAAGCCCCATGACACTCACGCTACACCATACTCACCATTCATCATGCTTCCAAACACCAGATAGCTATGATTTTCATGTTTTAGCCCTACTTAAAAGAAAAAATTATTTCAAAATAGATGCTATTTGGGGCGAGTCAGAAGAAACAAGGGTAAAGGAGCTCGAAGACAGGGAGGACTGTGTGAATATTTGTAGGGAATGCTCAAATGTGACAATCTCCTTTCCTATGGGAAACAAGAAGAGATACAGGAGGAAGAAGGGTTGCTTGAGCCGTGTTCTTGACATATGACAGACAGCTCCCGAAATAGAAAGCCATAGGTTTCAAGTCTCAGGGGTATCACCTTCAAATATGTCAGTGTTCTAAGGGTGGATCAGTTTTCTCAACTGCTGATACCCTGCTGCGAGGAGAAATCCCAAGCAAAACACAAGCGTCTGACTAGGAGCCTTTGAGGTAGCAGGAGCCATGAGGAGTTCAAAGGCAAGGCCGGTCAGTGGCTCGCACTTCCAAGAGCCACAAGGGTGAAAGGTTACTAAAGCAGGAGCCACTGACCAATAAAACTATGCTTGGTCAAACCTTCTCAGCAAAGAGATTAGAGACTCATTTCTGCTGTGCCCAGTCTTCAGAGTCATTCACGCCTCTGAATCCCACTGTCCCAGGTCAGAGGCAGGAGCTTTTTAGTGATTAGCAGCCGGCTTATTCTCTTGGTGGGTTGCACGGAATGGCTAAAGGGTGGATTGGAAACCTTTAATCAAGTGTGTCATCAAAAATAAATAAATAAGAGCACAACTTGGGCCACTAGTTGTAAAGGAATCTGCCTGGGGTGAGATTTCCCATGTTTGCTAGGCTGAAACCAGGAGAAGGCAAGCACAAGTTTGTCTGATTAGAGAAGGTAAATATAAAACAAGCCTCACTCCAACCAGGCACACTTGAAAGGCCTGCCCCTTTTAATTAAGGCACACATTTGAAAGCTTAGTTCATTCCAAAAGAGCTATCAGCATGTCAGGCCACGTTAGGGTGATGTTCTCTCCTCTATGCTGTTTGCCATGTAATAACAATTCCAGAGGAGGCTAACGAGATACTCTGTGGCAGGGTTTTTTGGTTTGGATTGGTTTTTGGCCATAGATAGTAACTCAGCAGCCAGGTCACATGTGAGCACCTTCCACTGTCCCTACACACTCCCAGAAAAGGAGAAACAGAGTAGTGTGGTGCCAAGGTTGCTCTCACTGTTCCACTTGGTCAGAGGCATGCATCCTCGACCAACTGCTTGCTGCTGGAAAGCTCCACCTTCTGACTGAGGGCTACTAAGACAGGCTCTCCTGTTGATCCTGAGTGGAAACCCCAGTGTATGTTCCCCAAACTGGGACTGGGAACAGAGGGAGAAAAGCTTGAAATAGCTACACTTGCTCTATCAGTGATTCTCAATTTTTCACCCTGCCCCTTCTCACCTGATGCAGACAAACACCTATGAGTAAGGGTATAGCTGAGGTTCATCATGGCAGGGCTTCTCAGAGAAACCCGTGTCCCCATCCTCCACCCAGCATTTAAGAATGTAAGTAGGAGCGACAGAGGTATGTGAACTTTGAAAATCCCCACAGGGCATTCTGATCCCTCCCTCATCTCACAGTAAAAAATTGCTATGGTAGCTGATTAGACCGTTGAAATTTTTCCCTTCTATAGCTTCCAAGCCACAAGTTATACCAAGAAGATTTCCCAAAATCTTTACTTGCTTTTATGTCATACGTAGCTACCTACAACTTACTAGGCAAAGACATTTAGGGGAACACTGATGTGTGGTTATTCTCAGCTAAGGGAGCACAGTCAAGCCCACTGTTCCCTATGCACCGCACTGCAATCCTTGAGTATGTCGCTCAGACCCTTCAGTGTGTCACCAGCTCCTAGGTCTTCATTCCCACCGAACGACAAAATACCTCACTGTTGAACACAACCCTCAGTCTGCAACTGAAAACAAAAATAAAAACTCAAAAGATCTTTCTAAAATACAAATAATACATATATAAGATCATCAAGACCTGGTCAAATCCACCTGAAAGCTGAAAATACTTCAATACCCATATGGACTTCAAATACTTATGAGGAATGACTTCCTCCTTTTAATAAAAAGTACTGGAATCTGAAAGATAATAGGTGAACTGTTCTCCTGTTAAAGTCCTTATCAAAATGAGACGTAAGGACACATTTAAATATAACAGGTAAGCCTTTAAGTTACAAGGAGAGAAATACCTTTATCGCCAGAAATGGTTTACATGGAGCTACTCCTGAACCAATCCTGGTCTGATTCAGTATTAAAGGTCTTCAAGTGAAGATAAATTAATCTATGTGGTTGTTGTGCTACAGTCCCAGGAACAGCAGCATGGAATTATAAGATTAATTATGTTATTATAAATCCAAAATTATGCCATGCCAAATATAATTATGCTACTCCAAATTCTTTCAACCTCTATAATGCTGAAGGAGACAGAATATACATAAATACATAATAATCTATGTTAATATTTATAAATAGTCAGAAATCCTATGGATCAGTTTAACCCTTACTGAAGACTTTAAAACAGTGAATTCTTTACCAAACATTGTAACACTTGATAATTTACAAGTTACTCTTGTGTAAACAAACATGGATATTTTTATAAGTAGGTATATAATGAATTCACAAAACCTGTACTGCATTTCCTGTAGAGCAATTATTTCTCAGAAATGCTTCACAAATGTCCCATCTTGTGGGAAAACAGCCCCAGAGAGTCAGACAATTCGTATGTAGGCTGCAAATTAATATTTAACACTTTTATTAGAGAGGCTATTTCCTGAAGTAATGCCCCATATTGGGACTCATTACAAGGGATTAACCCATGGTTAACTTTAGACACAGCTTTCCAACAGATGGCCGAAGACTGTGACCATCCCATCAACTCTGACCCCTTGAAAAGACTGTGCAATGAAGACTGTTCATTATCATATGTTTACTAAGAACTTCTAATACAAATCATTTGTTAAATATTTCTAACAAGTTTGTTAAAATTATACCATAAGCAATAACAACTAGTTCTTTAAACCTAACTAATTTCAAGATACTAATTTAGCCCCAGAAATGTATTTAAAAATGAGTCTTATTGCTTTGGATTTTGGGGCATTTTATTTTGTTTTATTGCTCATTTGGTTTTTATATCTAATGACTCTCCCCAAAGGAGCTACATGAGCAATAAAATAAACCGGTAGTTTTTATTGTCTGTTCAGTGAAAATCATTCATCCTAGATCAACAGCTATATAATTTGACTAACTTCTACAAAAATTCCTTGCTTTTGCCTGAACCTCAAGTCAAACAGCATTTTTAAATTGAGCACACTTGCAAATGTGCTTATGTTCTACACGGTTTGAAAAGGAAAAATAATGTGTTTGTGCCAAAGGGTGAATAGCAGTCAAAAATATATATCCTTTAGATGTTGCTTATCTCTAATAAACTCTTCCTGAAAGCTTTAGTTAGGAAAAGAAGAGCAGGCAGATATAAAGTACATTCTGTGGGGATATTCCACCCACCGAGCCCCACTGGAAATCAAGGCTGGAAAACTGAAAGGAGAAAAGGGGTGAGGATGCACTCTTTGAAATGCCTGGAAAAACATTCTGGTCAGGAGACGCCAGAGAGTTTGAAGCTCCCATCAAACTGCTGGCCTTGATCCAGGTAATGGCTTTTCCGTCCCCTCAGCAGTCTGCTGCAAGAGTTTTCCAGCAAAAAAAAAGAAAGGAAAAGTGGCAGGGAAGGGAGGCGCAGCAGCCTCCAGTCGGATTCTCTGGGCCTGAGAGGGTAAAAGGGCCGAGCACCGGAGGCTGACATTTACAGAACGCCTGGCTTTTCCGTGAAGCCCTCCACAGGGATTACTGGGGGTCAGCAATCTGGACTAAAAGGGCAGCAAAGCAGATGGATGAAAGTCCTTTTAAATTCGCTAACTGATGCCGTGGACACAGAGACAGCAAGCTGGAGCCGGCAAAAACACGCCAGCAGAGGTCTAGCCCATTAGACGGCCTTTAGGAAAAAGTACATTGTAAACCTGGCTCCCCTAAGCTTTCCCGGCTGCCCGACTCACTTGCTGAAGCTTGAAAGCACAGGCTGTCAATGGAATGGCATTTCTAATCAGGGGATAAAAATAAAAGCCCTTGGAAAATTCTCCCTTGCCTAACCCTCCTTTATTGCCCTGCCCCCACCAACCAAGAGAGAAATGTGTCCAGCCAAGGGTGAGGTCCTGGACCTGCAAAGCTTAATTATCTTGCTAGTCTTTTACCTCCACATCACGGCTGCACTACCCAATCCCTTCTGCTTGGCATTTTTCTTCAATTTTAATATCAGAAGTTTCACACGCCTGCCTGAGCTCCTGGACTCGGCAGAAAGGCCCATATAGCTGTCAGCAAACTGATAAGAACTCTCAAATGACTCCGCAGGGCCTGTTTATAAAGAAGAGCCAAAGAAGCCCATAAAGAAAGAGGGCAGGGGCCACGGAAACCAGCCGCTCACACTGTTTTAACGTGGCATTAAAATGAGCTGCAGATTTATGGCAGTGTTTTAGCCCCTGGCCCAAATCACCTCAGGGATGAAGCGCTCCTCTCTGCTCTCCAGTGGGATTTTAAATATGGGATGAAGCTTGCTAGAAAGGAATGGGGAAAGGGCGGCAGAAGTAGGAGGAGGAAGAGAGGAAAAGGGAAGGCATACCAGGAAAACCTTATAATAGAACTCATTCTCCTCTCAGAGGACGTGAACAAGCTGCTATTTCTAAAAGCTATCTGACCAGTCCCCTCAAATTCACGCAGAAATTGCCCTTATTTTTAGTTCATACCCAGGAAAACTCTACTTCAACTGTTCACCAAATATCAATTCTGATTTTAACTTTTCTCTTTAAGTGTACTTACTTTTTAATGTTTTAGTCCAAGGAATGAATAAAATCATGACTTGGCAAAAAATATATTAGAAGAGAGGAAAAAGACAGTATAAAACTTTTTTTCACTGGAAAGGGGAAAAAGTAAGAGTAGTTTATCCACATATGCCAATGAATTTTTTTAAGGCCAGCTAGAGAACCACTGATATTAATGAGCCACTCTGATTCTACCAGAAAAACAGAGAGGTGACCCTCCTTCCAAGCCAAGATGTAGAAAGTACACCAGACCCACAGGAATAAATTCTGTTTCCAGTTTCCAAGCCCAGAAGCAAATGCATAATACATTCATGTTGGTAACTCACTGCGTTCCATAGACTAAGCTCCACGCCAGGAGGCTCCGCCGTCTTCAAACCCAGAGCCAGACGGTGCTCTCCCAAACAACTGCCAGCACGGAGCAGGCAGAGCAGAACCGAGGCGCTCCAAGTAAATGATTTCATTTAAACCATACAACTGCTCTATGGTATTATTAGCCCCAGGTCGCAGATAAGAAAATTGAAGCTTGGAAAAATGAAGTAACTTGCTCACAGTCACAAACCTGGTAGACAGATGGCACAGCTTAGAATTCAAATTCAGGTCTCTCCTCAGCACATCTCAAAAGCCCATGAGCTTTCCACTACCAACATCTTTCAAACTTTTTGGACTGGAACCACACTAAGAAACACATAAACACATTCTATACTGCAACTCACTACAATATGCATATGTAACTAAAACTGAGGTTCGAAAAATATTTACCCTACGTAACTTGCTGATATGTTCCTTTCTATTATATTTCATTTTTTTTTAATGCCACTCATGACCCACTGAATTGACCTTTTGATCTATTAGTGAGTCATGACCTTCAGTTTGGAAAACACTGCAGTACACAATGCCAAAAATAAAGAAAATGTCAGAGTGGGAGTCAGGAGACCTGGATTCCAGCAAGGTTCAACTCTGGCCCTAACAATTCATTCTCAAGATCACTTGAACTCTAGGGCTTACTTGTCATTTATAAAACATGAGGAAGTATTGAATAATTTCTAAGGTCCTTTCCAACTCTGTTTTTTCCCCTAAATCTTAATTGATACTGCTTTCCCTTTCATCACACATCTTTTCATTACTCTCCACTTGTCATTTACCTTCCCTTCCTCCTAAGTCTCTACAAAGTTCTCTGTTGCTGGTATTCAAAGGCCCCTGCTCCATCTTCCCTACGGGGTCTTTCTCACAGAAGCCCACCTCTGGGCAGAGGCCGATAACCTCACAAGAGTGCCCTCTCTTCCCGTCTGAGACTCACTAGTTGTAAAGATTCCTTCCACCTCCTGATCCATCCCAGCTGAGTGACAGCACCACTGGCCTTTTAATTTATTTAGCAAAAGTAGACTCCCCAGCAACCTGAGGACCTTTCTTAAAGACAGAATCTGTGTTCCCCACTGTTTTTTTTAATCTCCCTCAATTGCTTGTATGATACTAGGAACAAAAGCAGGTGTTAAATACATATTTGATTGGTTTGCACTACGAAACTAAGGACTCTAGTTCTCCTAAATTTAGAGAATATTTAGGTGGGTTGCTCTAGGAAAAGTCGGCAGATCAATTCAAACTGGCATCACAATAGGATAAGTCAGCATTTGCAGACGACATTCCATGTACTACTCGTTTATGTTTGCCCGCGAACAAGGTATGCCAAGGCTGCCAAGGAAAGCAGCTTTATGGTCTCTCCATCTGGACTGTGAGGATTTAAATCTCAGAAACTATACAAAATAACTGCAAATCAGCCCAAACCTAAAGACAGGAAAATTTATTTACAGGCCCTAGTGCACTATAAATTTGAGACAGTTCTATTAAAATGCTTTTCTTGGCTTCCCATCAGATACTTGGCAAAAGCCTTTTCCCCATAAGGTTCTTAATATTGAAGTTGAAAAAAAAAGTTAAACACATAAAAATATTCTTCCTTAAAAGCTCCAATTAAATGAGTCCTTATTTTATCCTATTTAAACAACATACATTGACCAGTCTCCTCACATGGATTTATACATTCAGGAAAACTCAAACGCAGAGTATTCAGTGCTATTGAAAAAACAATTATGAAATTCAAAATACCCTACAAGGTAATCACTGTCATCCCTAAGGCTCTTCTGACGGCCAAGGAGCCTGGCTGTGCATCAGAACCGTGGCTGCTTCACAGGAGGGGCTCCAGGGACCAGGTCAGTGTGTTTTGATTAAGTGTAAGTGATCCAGTAGCTTTTTTTAGGGCAAGTACAAAAGCAGAGATTGAGAAACACATCTTGGAGGGGCACGTCGGGCCTGGAGAGCTGGGGGAGGAAAAGAGGCAGGGAATATTCGGCCTTTTTTTTACAGCTCTAAGAGTTCAGTTTATGTATATAAAAAATTTTTCAATTTCACAGTACGGGGATAAGAATGACAGACATTACAATATTGACCCTGGAAATAAGAAGTGAAATCCTTTCCACATTCTTCATAACACATTTCCAGGGATGTGTCCAGTCCTAACTATCTCAAGCAACGACTTTTTTTAGAAAACTATTCAATAAGCAGTAGGCTTGAATTATTGGGAAGTTCATCCTGGTTTTTAGCCTCAATCCAGTCCACACAGCTCTGTGGTGTGCATGAAGCTGTGGGCAGCGGAATAAACTGTGCCCCTGTCTATCCCTCACATACTACGCGGTGGTCTTGGGAGAGTTAGTCACATCTCTTCACCCCCAGTTTCCTCATTTAAAAAAATTCAGATTACTCTTCTAACTGCCTATCTCACTGCTCTGTTTAAAGACTTTGCTTTTTAAAGGTGTGTGTGTTGGCTGCAGGGGAGTGAGGGAAATGGACACAGACTGCTATATAACTGTCAGTTGACATAACAGTCAAGCCACCAGCAAAGGGAGCCCTCAGAGAATACATCGTCTGGGTTGCTGAGGTTCCCAGGCATCCAAAGGTTTATACCTTTAAGTGAATCACAAAGTTTTTTTTAAATAAAATCATACATTTTAGACAGAAATTTTATGAAATATATTACTTAAGAACCAACACTTAAAAATAAATACATGCTAAACAAAATTTAAATCTACATTTAAAGATTCAGGGCCATCACCAAGAATAAACAATTTCTGTATTCCTCAATTTCAAGATGTCCCATCAATAAGAGCTCTAGGGGGAAGAAATAGAAAAAAACTACATTCAGATGTCAGGAGTCCAAAATATGAAAAATAAACACATGTGTACTTCTTTGAATCAAGAACGCTGCCACATTACAGTGATACACCCAGGATATAGTGAAGCCTGTGAAGCTATCTGCCATATAGCCAACGTGCCAAGAATTCAATTTTTTAAATAACTTTTCCATCTTCTCTATTCATGCCAGACTGGAAGATGACCCATCTCAGAGACCCTCACTTATAGTTTCTCCCCTTCAAATTGTGACTTCTACACCACCATGGATATGGAAGCCAGATAATTCAATGTGTTGGATTCTGCACACAGAAGATAAAATCACAGCCTCATTTCGGAGGCTCTCTTGCGAATAAAGCGCATGAGCACTAGTGTGATCACACACACGGCTGCTGTGGTTTCCGCTCTCCTTCACTGCAGCCAGGCCCGACCGGTAGGCAGTCCTGCTAGGTGAGAGGACCACACATTTGGGGTTTTATTTTCTTAAACAGAAGTGTTTTGTCTTTCTCCTAATCAGCCCATTATATCTGAGTACTCCTCTGCAGCACAAATATTTATTACACTTAGTAGGAAAATACAAAGGCAAGTTGAGATGGGTCAGTGTAATAGACTGAAAATAAACCGGTATTTTAACTCACCCAAGCATTAAAGACAAGAGAGAAAAGAAGATGCTGAATGTTTCTACCACCTCAAAGGCTCCTAGTCAATTGAGTACAAAGAAGAGTTCAAAGACAAAACAGGCTCCTGACTTCCACCACCTAGTGTGGCTGAGGTTAGAGGTCACTAATGGTGGAGCCACTGACCAATAAAAGAATGTTTGGGAACTCCGCTCAACAGATAAACTGGGGATCCATTTACACCTTCCTCCCTATCCACAACAAACATTTCTAACTACACTAGTCCAGTGTCTATCCAGCCTTCTGAGATCCTCAATTGCTTTCCTCTCCATTGTGACTGAAGGGAGATGGGGGATATAAATATTCCATTTGATTATAGAAAAGTATTGTACTGCATACTTCTTCCCAGGTTCCAAAATTAGAAACATAATTGATATGACTCTCCATCTTTAAGTTCTACCTCCCCATTAAATCTGTCCCAGACAACTTTAGCCCATACCTTCTCACTTCTATTTCAGACCTTAAAATACTTTGGAAAATCTACACAATCATCTCAACTTTCCTTCTGCTTATACCATGTATCCCCAGGATGACTTTAAGCCTTTGTGAGTGGGGAAGACAGATTTATTATCTTCCATCATTTCCCCTTGGAAAAAAAGCACTTAATTAAAGCTCCATTAAATTAATTAGCTAGTTAATTTAGCTTATAGGACAATAAAAGCCCAATTGGTTAATTGGCTTTATACCATTGTAACTATTATCCTCTCCTAATTGAAGGAACTTGTTTTTAACTCACCCACACACACACAAAAAAACCCTATCAGCCACCCCTAGCTTGTTCTATGCCACATAAGCTGGCAATCTCATTGTTGACCTTTAGGGATAGATAACAGAGACACAGGTTATACTTTTCTTCAAAAATCTTAGCTTAAGTACAGCTCTTACTAACTTTTAGGCTTTAGCCCTGTATTTAACTTTATGGCTGCTTCACTATCACATCTAAGGTCAGGAGGAAAATTTAATTACTTACCCTTGTCAGGCAAAACGTCTTTCCCCCTCGGTGCATCCTAATCCCCAAGTCCTGATAAGGACTTTCACTGCTGTGTACATCAGTCAGCTCACACACTTTCGGATCCTGAACTCTAAGGTGCAAACTGTGGCTGCAATGCCTTTGTCACCAAGATGCTACCCCACATTTTGGGATCAATTCAGAAACTCTAGCTCCATTCCAGCTAGGGAAAGCAAAATCCTGTGCTAAACACCACTTCTTCCACATTTGAAAGAATCAGTCTCTCAAGAGTGGCTATGAGGCAACATCAGTGTAAAGCACCAAAGGTCACAGAATTTAAGATTTCTTGGAAACATTTAAACAGTCGGAAGGAAAATAAGTCACTTAAAAGTGGATGGAGACCTCTGCTGGTCACAACTGCCCATGCATGTCCGCGGGTGAGCTCTGACCGGCTGGGCAGCAGACGCTTCTTCCTCAGCCTCAGCTCCTCTGACCGCCAGCCAGGGGCTCCAAGGTATCTGGTCCTGATGCAACACGTTTGCCCCTAAAAGTTCGTGCGTGTCTTACAGGAAAATCCCATTTTACTTTCCTAAGAAGTCACTATGCTGTAAAAACTATCCAAACCAGGTGTATGCTATTTTTTCAGTTATTCCTGCCAAGGTCAGGTTAAATTGATGGATGGCAAAGAGAAGGCAAAATGACATATTCTGGAAAGCTTCCTATAGAACAAAAGAAAGATAAGACCTTCACTATCAACAGAATAGTGGTTCTCTATCAATCAAGGCAAACAATGTTGTCCACAAGGGCCATTTGGCAATGTCTAGAGATTTTTGGAAGGAGGGTATGCTGTTGGCATCTAGTAGTTGAACCCACTCATCCTTTATACTTATCTGGCTATCACTTCAGCCAGTCTCTCACCTCTAACTGAGAGCAGTCCAGTGTAGAAATCTGGAGTCCGGAGAAGAAAAGAGATCATTTTTGGAGCACAGAATATTCAGACAGGGGAGCAGGACAACATGGGGGCACAGCAATGGACTGTTTTAGCAGGGCTGAAAGTAGTACAGAGAAAAGAGCTCAGAAAGCAGGAGAGAGATTTAGAAAGGGAGGCAGGAAAGTGCTTAGACTGCTTTTCTTTTGCAAGTTGACATAATGTAGGGCATTCACCACCAGAGGAGGTAAGTGGCCCTCCTGACAGAGGTATGCAGGGGGACAAGAGATGACCACTTAATCATTAATGTTGTCAAGGAGAGTGAAATTCTTGCTAAGGACAAGAGTTTCATAGAGTTTTTAAACAGCTGAATGGAACTGGAGAGATGATCTAGCCAACCCCTTCATTTCATAAATGAGGAAATGAAAGCCCAGGGGAGCTTTGGTGACTTGTCATTATTGTACAATTAATAGGACAGAGCCAGGCTAAAATCCAAGTCTTCTGACTCCAACTGTGTTTCTTTGAACTCAAATAGTCTAAAAGTACACTGTTTTAAATGACTGATAATTTACTTATTCCACCCCAATGGGTCTAGGATTCTCAACCTGCCATGCTGATGACCAGCTAAGCAGTAATCTGGAAGCTGGTGGAGGTGCTCTGCTCCAAAGACTAGGTGGTTCTCTTTACCAACATGAAGGTGTTGGGTTTTTCTTGGCTTTTTAAAACTAGAATCTAGTTAAGAAATGGTATCTGATTTAACAGATGATTCTCTAGTGTTAGTAAATCAAGATGCCATAAAGAGAAACACAAAGAGCACAAACACCAGGACTCTTCAAGGAACATTTTCTTCTACACAAGTTGTAAGAACCACAGGTTTAGGTCAAGAATCTAGAAGTGTCTGATTTTCTGATTCACTAGAACTCAGACGTGGTCAAGAGTTAAGTCACAACTGAGAAGTCCAGAAACAAAATGAATGAGTATGCTATGAAACACGACGGGGAAGCTAAAATCAACTTGTGATTTGTTTCAAATCATAATGCCAAAATGTTTTGCAGACGAGACTGAGGTCCAGAGAAAGCAAATCCTTGCCAATAGCACAGTCAGTAGCCAGCAGAGATGGCATCTGAGCCAGGCAGCATGAGGCAAGAAGCTACAGACTTAACTATTCCACGATGGCCATGCCACTGGGGTTAAAAAGCTCAGTAATAATAATAAAGAGGGTGGACTGAACACATCCACTAACTTTCACTTCCTGCAAGACCCTAAAACGACAAAGCAAATTTTTAAAAATAAAGACATAATCACTGTAAGATAAACAGAATGGGAGTAACAAAATGTGGAAGCTGAAAAGCGAAAGGAGACAAGAGAGCTGACTAAGTGCTAGCGAGCTGCATCCTGAATCAGCTGAGAAACCCTGACTCACACTACAGAACCGCAGGCAGGGGCAAAGATGGGGCTCAAAACAGGAGCACTAACTGAAAATGTATTTAAGCAGCAGCTAGAAGCCCAGAGTCCCTCTAGATTCCACAGCCAGGTGACTGCCCTGCTCTCGCCAGGAAGAGCCCTGAGACCCGTCTTCCAGAGAAGGTTACATACAGGCTCTCCACCGAGGGTGGGGGGTGTCAAACCAAGAACTGGGGGCGCATAGGACAGTCACAGACTTAATGCGGAGAACCTTCCAAACCTCTTCTCTTGCTCATTTAATTTTGATAAAAATTAAAACACTTAAATCCCTTAAAAAGAAAAAAAGAAACAGAAACAATAAGCACAGTACCAATTTGTTAAGTCTTTTTAATTTTTTAAACCTGCTTGATATTTAGGCCAACTAAATTCCTTTCAAGAGAAAGAAAGGGAAGCAGGACTGAATAGCACACACAGGGGAATGCTTTAGGAGACTGAGCACAGCCCGGAGAATGGGGCGTCAAGGCTGAAGGACTGGAACGGGAGTGCTCCCAGGTTGAGGAGCGGCCCACTGAGTCACGGAGATCCTGCGAGCAGGGAACCTACGTGATACAATACACTCCTAGTGCCAACTGCTCAGAAGCACCACCCTAAAGCATCCCGGCTCCCAGTCACTAGAACTAGCACCTGCGGTGGACACAACCTTCCAAAGAGGTTCAGCTTTGCTTCCTGAACACACTGCTTTGGTATGCCCCTCAAATCATAGTAGGCTTACCTTAGGAGTTTTTAAATCTCTGACATTATTTCAAACCTGTTTGATGCAAGTCACCTAACACTGCTTTCCTCTTTTAAGTGTGGTCTGTCAATATACTGGAGGAAATAAACCCCACTCAAGCATCCAGCTGCTGTCACTCTGTGTCCAGGCTGTCGAGGCCACCTTCTCATACCTCCATGTCACCTCCCCAATAGGACTGCCTGGCCTCTTACCTGTCTTTGCATTTCTTCAATCTGTCTTTGGGGGATGGTCTGCAAAATACTGTACACATCTGACATCTTTTCTTCTGGCACCACCACAGATGCTCTAGAGACAATAACAAAACAATTTTTATACAGAGCCTTTACACAAGACACCTCAACATTCACTGTCTTGTTGAATTCTCACAGGCAAATCAAGACCCAAACCCGCCTTCAGCCCCAGTGAGTAGTCCCTCCTCCTTGTCCCTTTCTCACGGCCAGCCTTCTCAAAGGAGTTCTCTCACCAGCTCCATTTTCTCCCTCCCTCCACCCCACCGCTGTGCTCCAGCCACACCGCTACCCTTTCAGCCACCCACACACTGCCCCACCACAGGGTCTTTGTGTGTGACATCCCATCTACCTAGTATATACTTTTCTTGCCTCTTCTCTGCCCACTCTGAATCAACACGGTTTTTCTCCTTTAGCTATCTACTCAATTCCTTCATCCATCCAGCATGTATTTATGGAGCCCCTATTCTGTGCTAGGTTCTGGTGATACAACAGTGACCAAGTCAGACAAAGAAGGTCAGGCAGTGAGAAACCCCACAAATACCCGCAGGAAGAGCATTTCAAGCAGAAGAACTAGCAAGCAAAGGGCCCTGAGGAAGCACCATGTCAGGGATGCTCATGCAACAGCAAGCAGGCAGCATGGCTGGGGTGCTGTAAGGGAGATGCAGACACCAAGGGACAGTGAGAAGCGGGAAGAGGGCCCCAGAGAGGGTGGATGGGCTTGCAGCCTTTTCTGAGATAGCCGTTAGAAGGTCGTAGGCAACGCATGGCATGGTCTGATTATATGCCAAGAGAGTCCTTCTGCCCGAAATGTTATCAAGAACAGAAGCAGGGAGAACAGCAGGGGACCATTGCAAAACCCAGGCAAGAGACAGTGATGAGGGAGGATGTGATGGACATGACGAGAGCCAGCCAGACAGACAGACAGTGAGCACAGGGGAGAGTGAGCAAGCCAGCAAGATTTGGGAACAGATTAGACACGGTGGGTAAGGGAATGCAAGCACCCAACGAGCATCAACCCCTCTCAGCATTTAGCAGGGTTTGTGATCCTATTTGTATAAGACAATTTATTAAAATCTGAGTCCCCTCCCCCCAGTTAGACCAGTCACTAGGATGGAAGCCAGGCCTAAACCACCAGCATCCCCTGAGCACCTGGCATACTGCCTGGCACATACAGTCACCACTTCATAAATATTTATTAAATAAGTAAATGATGTCTGCTATACAGATGGGAAAACTAAGACTCAGGAAAGATTAAATGATTTTCCAAGATCACAAAGCTAACCAGTAACTCAGCTGATCATTCAAACCCAGGCCTTCTGGCTCCAAATCCAAAGCCCTTCCACCATGTATCCATTATCACAACTACCCAAGCCGATCTACATTCTCATAGGAGTATCTCTTCAGACTCTGCTCAGGGTCACTGCCTCTGAGAAGCCCTGATCAACTCCACTGTTAGCAATGGTATGTAACCCCTTCTCACTCTTCTCCCAGCATCCCACCCAGCCAGAGATGTAGCCCATCAAGGCACGTGGTTAACAGCTGGTTTACTTGCCTATCTTCCACCACTAGACTGAGCTTCCTGGAAGCAAGGTTTGACCTTGATCATCTTTGTATCCCCATACATAACACAGTACCTGGCAAATAAAGGGCACTCAATAAAGCTTTTTGTGGATGAATACATGATTGGAAGGGGCTCACCACCTCTCTCTAGGGATAAAGAATTACATACCCTCGCCTTTCAGAATGCATTAGGCCCCCTCTTCTCTTCTAGGCTTCCACGGCCCTCTGTGCACACATCTTTTATAGCCCTTAGCACACATTACTAGAACTCTTGGTTTGTCTTCTCCACCAAATTTTAACCTCCTTATGAGCAGAAGCTGTATTATTCACCATAGGCTTTCCAATAAATGTGAGATCAATCAATATACACTTAATTTGTTCAAATACCTGTGGTGATCAGACTAGGACAGAAACGTCAAAAAGGTTAGAATAAAGCAAGTAAGCATTTGAGACAAAGTCATGCCTGAGAGGCATACATAAAAGAGCTAATTCTCAATAATCTAAAGTTCTAGGGAAATGAAACAGCATGAGCCTGGAGGGCTATCTGTTCATTATAGCACTGACAGCCATAACCAAGCAGAGCCTGCACTTGTCCATCTGCACACTGGGCATGTTTCTAAGCTGTCATCTCCATCTAGCAACACTGCGCAAATTCAAGAGAAACTCTAGAGCAGTGGCTCTCAACTGTAGCTACAAACCACACTGGGGAGCTTTAAAATTCAGCTTTCCTGAAGATAAGGCCCAGGAATTTTTTAAGTTCTACAGGTGAACATACTCTGCAGTCATAGTTGAGAACCACTGCAGTCGGCCAAGGGTTGGTAAACATTTTCTAGATAATAAAGGATCAGAGAATAAATATTTTAGGCTCTGCAGGCTACATAATCTCTGTCCCAACTACTCAACTCTGCTATTGTAGCACAAACGCAGCAAAAAAAATGAGTGTGGCTGTGTTTCGATAAAACTTTATTTATAAAAACTAGCAACCTTTCATATTTAGCCCAAAGGTCTCAGTTTTCCAACCTAAGCTCTAGGCTAATGGACTAACCTTCCTGACAGAAAATATAACAAAAGAGTCTAAACAAGTAGTTCTCAAACCTAGGTATGCATTCCAATTACTGAGGATGGGGGGTGGGCTGGGGGGCTTTTAAAATCTAATACAAGCAGAACAACTGTGTAAAGTTTGTTAGAAGTTAACACTCACCTCTTCCAGTCAAGAACTTCAGAGAAAGGCAGAATATAGGAGTCTGCAATGACAACTGGGACACAGCCAGCCCGTAATACATCACTCAGCACTGCCTGGCCCAGCCGAGCTCCACGAAGGACAACACAGAAAGTAGCCTCCTGTAAAGACACAGCAGAGATTACAAACCAGTTTTGTTGATCCACTTATTTTGACCTCTGCAGGCCATGAAGTCCTCCCAAGGGCCGAAGCCAAGCAATATTGAGGCATCCTGACACAAAAATGCTAAAAGACGAGAGCTCACACCAGTAAAACTTAAAAGCTTAACTGGTTGGAATGCTTCATATTCCCATCTTCAGTGTTACTCCACTGTTGGCATTCTGAAAATGTTCAAAACCAAAGTCCAAGTCCTTCTTTGGCCACTCAATAAAATGATCCCCACAGACTGGTTTCTTTCAGCACTAATACATCACATAAACACACCATGGCACAGTGGCTAAATATCATTTATTTAACCACCCACTCAGTGTACCTTACAATACAATTATTTTGTCTGAGCATATCAGACTCTCTAGAGCAAAGGGATCAAATCTCCTTTCATCTTTCTACTCCCCAGGCACCTAGCAGTGTGCTTTGCATAAAGAAGATACTCATGCCATGAATGCAGTGTCTTTGAAAACACAGTAAGGCAGGTATGTTCCATTTAGAAACAACAAATTGAACAGAGAGCAAAATCTCAAAAAATGTCCTCCCCATTCACTTCCTCAAACCCACATAATGTGGGGAACAATTAGGGGGAAGTGACAGATGTACAGAGAAAAAATAGTTGCAATAAGATAAATCGAAGTAAGAAAAGACCACATCTCTAATACTGTTCTCCCAGTTAATTCCTCTTCAGGAGAAAAAAAAAGAGAAGAAAAAACACTGTTTAATCTTTAAAGCTAGAGAAAAGATAAGTTCAGAAAAAAATATGAAGAAACTCAATATGCCAAACTCCTTTGGGGAGGAATGTGAAAGCAGCAAGGGCCAAAGAAGAGATTCCGTCGCGGCTCTTGGAGGTGCAGGTGGATGGCTCAGCCCTCCTGGAGAGTCAGCATCCAGATGTGGGCACATGTGCTGATAACCATTTTTCCTGTCTAGACAAAGGTTACTATAAATACTCCTGCTCACATCACCACTGTTATCAGTCAGACATTCCAGAGGAGATGCAGCACTTTGGGGGAAAAGCATTTTAACAATCCCAGCATGGGCCAGTTCTCCTTGGAGATATAAAAAAAAAAAACCATACCAGCTCCTTGATATTTCTTCTCGAACTAATCTGTTTTTTAAATATTTAAGTAAACAAAACTTGTTTTATCCTTTCTTACCCCCATGCCCTTGAAATGTCAAACACCCTACTTATGAAACATCCCCAAAAGGATTGCTCTGCCTGTGCCTATGGAAGTACTGCCATTCCTTTAAGTAAAAGACATTCCACCAGTAGGATATGCTAAGGGTGGCAAAGATACCAAGACAAAATAGTATCAAAAAAACACAAACCTTCCACTCCCTGGAAAAGCTGACTGTGGCCTTGTGGGCTAGCACAGTCAGAGAGTATAAGTTGCTACCTTAAGGAAGGAAATTTCTCCAGACTGGCTTATGAATAAAGGGGTAAAAGCAAAATACATTTACCTGCATTGTCTATGTGGCTTCTCTGCAAATCTATCAGATTTGTGTTTTAAAGTATGATGAATATTTGAGAAGAGTATGAACACTCATAGGCCAAGCAGCTTTGCACAAACAGTATGGCAGACATCAAAGCACCTGAAAGGTCTACATATCCAGTATGAACAATTCTACATTTTCTTCTTCCCTTGAGTAATCCTCCTAGTTCCATGTGGAAAGCAACTCCTGTTTGTGGGGGTCAATTTTACCTCGTGGAAATGGCCTCTACTTTGCCTTGAGAGAAATAATGATGACACTCACCTGCAGCACCTGGGGGTAATCGAAGACCTGGTGCTTGTGGCAACGCTTGCGGACTGAAAGGACACCCTCAGAGAGGTTGGTACATTTGTCTAGGACTAACACTGAATCTCCATGCTTGGCCTGGAGGGCTTCCAGGTCCTCTCTGTACTCGGGGTGGAGAGCCATCTGAGATGACAGGAGGACGTACTGTCGTGGACTACAAAGGAGAAAGAAAGCGACTGGCAAGTTGCAGCTGATGTGTTAGCCAAAGTAAGACAGACTTTGATATTAAACTGATGGCAATAACTGTTTTCTCACTAGTTTTCACATCCCTTGTGTTTGGAAATTATACTCTGTAGCATTGCTGACTATTTAAAGTATCATGTTCTGTAAGAAAGTAAGGCATGACTCATTCACATGCTGAAATATTACACCATCATTAAAGATTTTATCTGGGTAAAGCTCTCGATGTTTTGAGGAAATGCTTGTAATATGCCACACTTAGAGAACATGTGATAAATAACACACATGTGTGCATGCATGTGGAAAAAGAGAGAAACTGAGTGATTGGTTGTTGATTACTTGGAAGAAACATCAATATATTATCATTCATTGTAGCTGAGTTTTCTGATCTGAAAGGAACTGAGAGCTGGTTACATCCTTCAAACAGGAAAAGAGAGAAAGTTAACAGGCACACATTGGCTGTAAAATCAGAAGAGGTGGAGACTGCTTCTGGCTGTTGAACGGCATCCTCACGCTATGGAGAAGCCCAGGGGTAACACAGCCCCCATCATCAAGTCCGCCCAGACACTAGCAAGACCAAACTGGTAGCTGGGAACAAGTGGAAAAAATTATCTTCACGAAAGGATAAAACCAGTCTTAACATCTGGAGAGCAAGGAAACTTATGGAGTGAAGAAAGGATTTCCAAGGGTTTAATATCATTTAAGATCTCCACAGAGACAAAAATGTGAACACAATGACAGTAAGCCAGAAGTTGAGGAGAAAATTTTGGGGAGACCAGATAGCAACTAATTCCCTGCTGAAGGCAGGACTCCCACAAGGCAGAGAGGTTTCCAACACCTCCTAGGCAGAGGGGCCACTGGGGATCACCATCAAAGGAAGGAATAACATAAAGCAGGTTCCAGGAAGAAATGAAACATCCATCAGACCATCAGTCTAAGAACCAGTACTTACTTACATCTACCTCCAGCCGGTAAAGACCAGGGAACGTAAGAGGATCCTGCATCTCATAGGCAAGCTGATAGAACTGTCCATGGGAAAGGACCAAAAACCTGTTCTCTGGGAACCCATCTCTTTTTCTTTCCCCTTTTTTTTTTTAATTTGCGTTGGGGAGAAAGAAAGGATAATTGTTTAATTTTCCTTTAGTTTCTTAGACTTACTTGGAGATTCTACCTGGGGGACACCTTAACCATACATCTATGGCCAAAGAATAATGATTCTCTAACTGAAAGACATCTTTTACTAAGGATTAAGCTTCAGGTCAAAACACACAGGACAATGAGTGAAGAAGGAGAGCACTCAGGCAGCCAGATCAGGTAGATAGACCAGAGAGCAGAGCAACATCTACCAAAGCAAGATGGCTTTTAAAGCCTCAGAACCATTTCTTTTGGTAATTTCTTTAACAGCTGAACTAAAAGTAAAGAGTATTTCCCACACTACAGTTAAGAAAAAAGGTAAGCAGGTTCCCTAGAACTTCACTTTCTAACAGCAATTAGCTACGTGAGGTCATTTAAATTTAAATTTAATTCAATTTCAAATTCAGTTCCTCGGTCACATTTGCCACATTTCAGGTTCTCAGTGGCCACATGCAGCTGGCGAGCATCTGACACCACAGAAGCTCTACGTGATGGAGCCGTCGGCTCAGACTCAGAGGCTAGGGTAGCAGTGCAGGTAAGAAAGGCACCGAAGAGCGGCCCGTCAAGGAGACAGTCTGGGTCAGCTGCACAGACCGGTTCCTCTCATCCTGAACCATCTCCCCCTAAATTACAATTTATTGAGTAATATAATGAATATTCAGAGCCAAACAAATCCCTTCTGGACACCTGAAACAGACACTTGGATTCCTCAATAATTTTTCTTTTGTAAAAGCATTGATTTTCAGAGGGAAGACTTTGAGATGGAAAGATCACACGTAGGCAGCACTCTTGGATCATCTCAAAGTATTTCTGTGATCAAACTTGTCTGTTTAAGCAGAAGAAGGATTTATAGGCAAACTCACAAGACAAGCAGAAAAACCACCTTAACAATTAAAGTTGTTTGAAAATGTAATGGGCCATTTTTATAACAAATCAGGAAACTTCATTAAGAAGTTATAGTGAAAAGTCATGTATCAAGTGAGGGCTAAATGGCCTTTAATGGTCCTTCTCATACATAAGAAACTGGCTCTATGATGGATCTCCTGGAGGGCTGGTGTTTGCTGGGTGTGTCTAGAGACCTTCTACTTAAGTAGAGTTGCTAATATAAAACTGGTGTTCCTCATTGCCTGGAGTAGAATAGACATTCCATCCATGCGTGTCCATGCAGGAAAAGTACAGAGTGTTGGGAGTCCTAGAGAGAAAAGGGCATTTCTGCATGGCGAAGGGGGAGACCGAGGTGGCACACATGGAACGTGAAGCCCTTGTGGGATGAGAGCTCCCAGCTGGGGAGAAGTGAGGAGGTGGCCCACACAGACTATGGGAGCCCTTGGGTCACTAAGGTTTCTGCACTGGGGGCAGGAGTAGAGGCAGCCATGGCAACCCAGCTGGGATGATGGAGACCACGTGAGGTCAGGGGGGCATCTGGGGGTCCCAGAACAGAGCGTTAGAGCCTGGGCAGACTGGAGCAGGGCCCAAACTTGTGGGGTAGGTGATGGCAATGGTGGTCTCATCCAAGCATGGGGTGCTGAAACAAGAGGGGTGAGAATACCTGTGCCGGGGGGCCTGGAGAGGAGAGAGCCGCAGAACCACTATGTGAGGGGACCAGAGCCTGAATGGGGGTGAAGAGGGCATCTGTGCTGGGGGGAACAGTATTTCGGTTATATGCAAGAGGGTTGGCAAGATAAATAAGAGTACTGAGGATAATGGGAGCCAGATTTCTCTCTGTCAGAGAAAGAAGTTACACATACAGCACGGGAGAGAACTAGAATGCCCCTGGGGTGCTGGACAGAACTGGAGATACCTCTAGGAGGTTGAAAAAACCTGCAGTTTTCAACATGCAGAGGGAGAGAAATGCAACTACACAGATATGGAAACAAATGTAGATCCTAATGTGTGGTGCTCAACAAAACTCTTAAGTAAAGGAAGACTCTAGGTTAGATTTTCCCATGAAGTAACAAAGTTCTATTTTAGACATTCAATCACCAGGATCACTGGATCCCTACTCTATCACTACTTTTCAACATAAATGTGCCGATGTGAGTAAGAATCCAATAATGGTCCCCCTGCGTGCATGCTGGTTCTCCCCAACCTGACAGATGGTGGATGTGTTATCCCCATTTTAGTTTTAAAAGAACAAAATTTAAAGGTGGATTTGTTTTTCTTTTAAAGACTAAAATACTAGCTATGACTTTCATGTTTCCTCCCAGCAGTGTTGATAGCTAAGTTTAAGTAAAATCATGCTGAGAACTTGAAGTATCCCTCAAGTGTAACAGTTGTAAACTCCCAATTTAGTTCCTTTCAGAGAGAAAATGACAAGAATTCCAGCTGAGGCCAACACAGCTGTGAGAAGAAACTATCAATAGCAACAATCCTCAGCTTCCCATTGAAAAAATACTGAGAAGATTTAAAATAAAAATAAAAACAAAGCTCTCACTACTCTATGTGGCCCTCAAGAGATGTGGGAATTCCCTTAAGAAACAACTCTCACAAAGAGCAGCACATTCAAAATGCTGTCATGAAGTCACCCACCCTGCCTCCTACCAAGTCCCTGGAAAGGGTGATCAGTCTGGAGCCTGCCGTGGCCTTTTTTCTTTTCTTTTTTTCTCAGAGGGAGGGGAGTGTTATTTATAAAAGAAAACATCACATCTGTAGGGCCGAACTGCAAGCTGGAGGGGACATGGAGAGTTGGGGTCCAAGCTGAGTCACAGAAACCACCAACCGGCAGGCAGAGGGAGGGCCACGCCCCCTGCAGCCTTCCCCTTCCTCCCGCTGTCCTTGAAGACAGATGTTTATTCTGTCTAGTTACTGAACCACGAATTTCAGAAACTAAAACCTTAAGCACTCTACTTAAAGATCTTAAGTCTATACAAAAAAAATGAGATTAAATTACTTAGAAAATACCACTAGCTTAAATTTTTGAAACTTAAGTATTTAAAAATATGTTCTATTGTTCAGTCATTTGTTCTCCTTTGTTTTCACTCAATCTTTTCTTTTTCAGTATGTCTTCTTCCCTGGATTAAATCTGAAGGGAATTAAGAATCCTAAACCAATATAAAAGAGCTAGATTATACTGGAGAGATCAGATAATAGAGATTTAGTTCTAGCAGTCTTAAGAAAGAGAGCCCAGAGACAGCCAAGCTGACCTAACAGACCGATTCTCTCTGCCTCACCTAGTCTTCCTCCACTGCGGCACTGCTGGCATTTGGACCCAGTGATTCTTTGTCATGGGAGGTGGCCCTGTGCATTATAGAGGTTGAGCAGCATCCTGGGCTTCCACCAGGTAGAAGCATCGTGTGCAGAACAGTTATAGCAGGTCTGACTGCTCCTCCGAAAGACTGGCCTTGGGCTGCTGTATGGGAACTTCAATTTTGAGAGAGTTCCCACCATCTCCAGAACCGATAAGATGGTACACTGCACCAACTGTTCGTACAAATAATATGGCTTGTGCTGAACACCTGCTTTCCTTCTGGGAGTCTGGGATTTTGGCACATGCCAAGCAGGGGCTGCCCACATGATGAGCCCCTAACAAAAACCCTGGGTGCTGGGGGCAACATTTCACACACGTCACACCTTTTGGGGGGGAATGAAGCACATCTGGTATGGCGCCACTGGGACAGCACTCTTGGAGGCTTGCAGCTGGTTTCCTTGGACTTCACCCCATGGCCCTCTTCATTGCTGACTATGCTTTGTATCCTTTTGCTCTGAATGCTAGCCACAAGTATGATTATATGCCAAGTCTTGAGCTCTCCCGGCAAACATCAAAACTGGAGGTGGTCTTGGGGACCCTGACACATACACTCTCAGTCATAATAGTGAAAAGTGGCTCCATATATTGCTAAATGTCCCTGGGAGAACAAACTCGACCCCCTCCCCTGTTGCAAACCAGCAATCTAGCCATACTTAGTCCAAATAGGCCCCCAATGAAGGTTTGATTTGACCTAAATTAAATAATTTCCAGAACAACTTTAAGGGGAAAAAAAGCAAAGGTTTAAAAAAAAATTTTTTCAAAAATCACATGACTGACTTAAATTTAAGTAAACGCTCAGAGAAGCAGTAAGCAGAGGAGTGAACTTTGTTTCAAGTTCAACTGACATCTCTACTTACTACAGTTATTCGTATCTAGTGAGACATAAATATGCCAAATGAAGACCCTAGGCGCACGGCAGAAACTCAGTGCCCCGAATGGTGCCAGCCGGGCCCACAGATCGCCCTTCCTCAAGTTAGGGGATCCAGCCTTGAAACATGGCACTGAACTTTAGCATTTTCTCCGGTCTACAAACTCTCTATGAGAATTATTTTTGTATTTTCATCTTGATGATGATCAAAAATATTAGTATAGGCATATTTTTGCTCATTAATTTAATGATGAATACTACTAAAAAAACTGTAATGTCCAAGTTAGTACTTAGTGGACTAATGAGAGAAGAGGAAGATTTAAAATGTGTATCATGTAAAACAAGTATAACAAAATACTAATGACAGAATCCAAGTGATGGGTATACACATATTCACTGTTAAAATTTTTTAAACTTTGCTGTCTGAAGATTTTCATAGCAAAATGTTGGGGAAAAATATGAATCATGCATCTATTCCAAATGAAGATAAATGATGGCACAATATTCTAGAAAAAGGGAAGCTGCCTAGTTGTTCAAACAGAGAAAGATGGTAGGGAGGAGTACATCACTCAGCATGCAACAGTACAGGCATGCCAAACCCCAACAGCCATAATTAACTCCATATTCACCTTAAAAGAGGCAATTCCATTTCAAAGCAAAAGCCTCAGCTATCACATTATGCTAATGAGGTTATTTGTTTTGTCTATTTGTTTGTATTTACAGTAGTCCCCCCTTATCCACAGAGTACACTTTTCAAGATCCCTAGCAGATGCCTGAAACCGTAGATAGTACTGAGCCCTAGACGTGGTTGCTGTTTTTTCCTATATGTACGTACCCACAATGAAGTTTAATTTATAAATTAGGCACAGTAAGAGATTAACAACAATCACTAATAATTAAATAGAACAATACTAATACAATGGAACAATTATAATATACTGTCATAATCATGATACAGTTTATGTGAATGTGTCTCTCTCTCAAAATACCTTACTGTGCACTGTACTGTACTCACTCTTCTTGTGATGATGTGAGATCATTAGACACCTACGTGATGAGATAAAGTGAGGGGAAGGATGTAGGCACTGTGACACAGCATTAGGCTACTACTGACCTTCTGATGCTTCCAGACTACAGTTGACAGCAGGTAACTGAAACTGCAGAAAGCTAATCCATGGATAAGGGCAACTGTAATTTGTAAGTTTGTTCTAGTTTTGTAGTTGTAAAAGCACAGAGAGTTGAGACTGTTTTTATTTGTGCCTATTCAAGTTGCAAGGGACCTTGAATAGCCTAAACACCTTGAAAAAGAAGAACAGAGATGGAGGACTCACACTTACCTATTTCAAAACTTACTACAAAACTATAGTAATCAAGACAGTGTGGTAGTGGCATAAGGGCAGACATATACACCAACGGAATAGAATTAAGAATCCAGAAACAAACACACATATCCACAGCCAACTGACTTTCACCAAGGGTGCAGAGATCATTCAGGGGGAAAAGAATAGTCTTTAACAAGTGTTGCTAAAACAACTGGATATCCACAAGTAAAACAATGAAATTGGACCCATAACTCATACCATATACAAAAACTAAATTAAAATGGAGCAAAAACCAACATGTAAGAATACTATAAAATCCCTAGAAGACAACACAGGTGTAAATCTTTGTGACCTTGGATTAGGTCATAGTTTCTTAAGTATGACACCAAAAGCTCAAGCAGCCAAAGGAAAAACAGACAAATTTGACTTCATTAAAATCAGAAACTTTTGTACCTAAAAGAACACTATCAAGAAAGTGAAAAGACAATCTACAGGACGGGCAAAAAAATTTGTAAATCATGTTTGATAAAGGTCTAGTACCTAAACTATATAAAGAATTCTTACAATTCAATAATGAAAACAAAACTCAATTTAAAAATGGGCAAGTAATTTGAATAGACATTTCTCCACAGAGGTTATGTAAGTGGCCAATAAGCACATGAAAAGATATTCAACATTATTAGTCATTAGAGAAATGCAAATTAAAACCACAATAAGATACCACTTCACATCCACTAGGATTGCTAGAATAAAAAAGAAAGACAATAACAAGTGTTGACAAGGATATGGAGAAACTGCAACATTGCTGATGGGATTGTAAAATGGTGTAGCCCCTTTGGTAAAAATGTGGCAGTTCCTTAAAAAGTTAAACATAAAGTGACCACATGACTCAGCAATTCCACTCCTAGATAGACATCCAAAAGAATTAAAAACTTGTACTTATACAGAAATTTGTACAAATGTTGATAGCAACATTATTCATAATAGCTAAAAAATGGAAATAACCCAAATGTTCATCAAGTGATGAATGGACAAATATGGTATATCAATATGATGAAATATTATTTAAGAAAAAAAGGAATGAACTACTGATTCCATGCTACAAAACCTTGAAAACATTAGGCTAAGCAACAACAGACACAATAGGCTACACATTTGACTACATTCATCTGAAATGTCCAGAATGGGCAAATCCATTGAGAACAGGTTATTGCTGGGGACAGTGGGTGTGAAGACTGGGGGCCAGGATGGGCAGTGACTGCTAACAGGTACTGGGTCTGCTTTGGGGGTGATGAAAATGTTCTGGAATTACACAGTAATATGATGATAGTTGTACAACTTTGTGAATATACTAAAAATCACTGAATTGTATTAAATCAACATACAATACACCTTAAATTTCTGAATATTATATGTCAATTACATCTCAATTTTTTAAAAAAACATTGTATTGGACACTTTAAAAGAGTGAATTTTATGGCATATGAATTGTAGCTTAATAAAAAAATTAAGTCAACTCCAGGAGTCCACTAACAGAGAAAAATCCAAAAAGTTGACTTAAGCAACAAGTTCATGAATGAATCAATCTTTCTTTGCACTTGCCTCAGGGTAAAAGAAACAATGTTTCCATCTCACTTGGGCTTTATACATTCTCCAAATAACAAAAATGTCTATGTCTAATGTAAGTTCCAGAATTTGGTCCCTGGCCACATTGTGGAACACACATGCACTAGAGAGAAATGTCTTCACTTTGGAAAAGTTCTCTTACTTCTCAAAGAATCCATAAAGGTTTCTAAGGGAAGTTGGAATATTTTGAGAATCGTTTTAAGGTTTTAAAAGCAAACTATTTCCTTGAGACCAATTTCTGAGATGAATGCTATGTGTAAGTTTTTAAACCTCACCCAGGATTACATTTCTAGCGTGGCAATATACAAATCGGCCACCTTCACGAGCATCTGGCACACAAAGGAATATTATTATCATCATCATGTTTGTTGACGCTCAGGGAGATTCTCACTGTGAATCAGCACAATTTTAAATAGACTACTGCAGGTTAGACAAAACACCTGCACATCCATGCCATCAGCTCTTTTCATCTACTCACTCACATATCAAAAACATGAGCACTTAAGCGCCAGGTACAGAGGACATGGCAGTTAATACAGACCCCACACCAGCTCCACTGCACTTACAAAATCCAAAATCCAAAGAAGAGCAGCTCTGAGCAAGTTGTTACAACAGGGCATAGTGAGTGGTACACTAGATGTGCCAGCTGCTTGGGGAGCATAAAGCAGAAGAGCCATTCCAGGGGCTAAGTAGTGCCCCTCAAGTAAGAGGTATTCAAGTTGAAACCTAAAGGACAAGCAGGTCATTAGTCTGAAGAAAATGAGAAAAAAGATTTCCGGGCAATGGAGTTTTTATAGCCCAGAAAAACTCAGAGGGTTTTTCAGTTTTAACCTGAAAGAAAAAACAGGCTAGAGATGGAGACAGTGGTCATATGATTGACAGTCTTGAAAGACTCTGCGAGTCTGGGCTCTATTGTAAAGCCAATGACCAGACTTGGGGGCAGCAAGGCGGGAGGCAGGGAAGCCACACAGGAGGCTGTTTCATCAATCCAAGGGAGAGAGGACAGTAAACCAGTGGAGGACGGGGACAGGAGAGATGGAGAAATAGACCTAGGAAATATTTAGGATGTAGACTCAATGGGACTTACTTTTTTGATATAGGAAGTAAGGGAGAGGAAGGAGTTAAGGATACCCCATAGATTTCTGATTTGGAAAGCTTGGGGGATAGCCCTGTAAGTTCCTGAGATAGAGAAAATGGAAGGATAAACAGGATTGGTGTGGAGAAAACATGGTAAATGCAAGGACCCTGGCCCATAATTGATGCTTTGATTGCTGTGATACCCACACACTGAACCTGGCTGGCAGCTCACAGCACACCTGGCCATGCTGGTGGCACCTTACCCCGGTCCTTTCTCTGGAAGGTCCACCTCAGCTGACAGTGGACTATAGACAGGAATGCTGACGTCATAGCCTTGCCGATAAGTCCACGTAGAAAAGCCACCACCAGCCAACAGAGCCCTGAAAGCAAAGGACTTTGTCAAATAATGAGAAAGAAAGGTCTTCATTCTGATAAGCTCAGTGGAAAGGGATCAAAGTAACTGAGTGTTAATAGTATCAACAACAGCTAATATTCACTGAGTCACTTTTCTATTAAAACCCTGTACTAAATGATTTACCTTCTCATCTCTTGGACATCAGCTGCAGTTTATCCCTGAGTTCCTTCCTCTAGGATCCTAAGAAGCCTTTCCTTAATTTCCATTTTTTCAAATATATCACAGCCCAGAGGATACCCTATAAACAGCACCTCTGCTACCTTATTCAGATCCCATTTGAGCTTTCCCAAAAGTCATATCCTATTCTGTAAACATATTCACAATAAAAGGAATAAAAATAGGCCTGCATAGGAAGACTGGCTGGGGCAGTCACTTACCAACCCACTGTCTGGAATCTCAGGAGCCAATGGGCACAGGAAGGCAGTGTGACAGCAAAGCACCACATCTCACAGTGCACACACCCTCGCCCTCACCCCTCTCCAATTCCTGTCCCAAGCAGTTCTTTCCACTGCCATCCCAGAGCTACATGTGATCCCCACAGCCTTTACCAATTCGCACCACCCATGCCAGCTACTCAGTCTTGTTAACCCAGTTACCTATACAGGAAGCAGAAACCAGAACTGGACCTGTAGTGTTTCTCCGACAGTTTGCATGTACTTGCTTTTATTCTCCTTAATTAGAAAGCCAAGAGCACATTGTTTTAATTGGATCCAGCAAGTAATACTATGACACTTCATCAGAGAAAGGAAGCAGGTGTACATCACACCAACTTTTACTGTTATTCTGTCCCTGGGGCCCCAAACCCATCAAAATCACTTACTGGGGCAGACTTTTGCCAGTTCCATGCACTGCACACTCTGAGCCAAAATGTCTGAACTGAGAAACCACATTTTTTGCAGTATTGATTGCTACCAATCCCCTCCCTGACCTGATGACAGCCTGCATTCCCTTCTAACATGACCAGTTTAAGTTCAAAGATTTCCAAACCACCCCTGGAAATCCCAATCTATTTATTTAAGCTTTATGAAACCAAGAGCTGGTTAGCGAGGTAATGTGCAAGCTAAAAACCTCTCCAGCTGCCAGTCTATTCTGTAAAACTTAATGACTATCCTTAGTGCCAACATACAGTCTTATTTTTCCTGATTAGCATTCAGCAATGAATCCATCCAACATGGATTTGGGCAGGTTCCATGACCATGATGGCAAGCAGACTGTATGGGCCCCCATGACCTATGTGCAGGAAGCAGACACGGATCCAATATACAGGCACCAGGCAATCCAGGTAAGCCAGGGCAGCGGGGGATTGGTAATTAAACCCACAGCCCCAGAAGAGAGTGGTGTGCCTATGTGGCAAGAAAGGAAGCAGATCTAGATCATGCCAACTTTTACTGTTGTTCTCTCCTGAGAGCCCTAAACTGTTATTGTGTCCCAGGGCGCTGGGTGGGGGGTTTGCACTGGCAGTAGGGAAGCATGGAGTCTGAAGCATGCCTTCTGTCACAGATCACACACATGCAATCACCACTTGGGATCTCAGAAAGAGCCAAGACTGCAATTAGTCTACAGGCCTCACACCAACCCTGCTACTGACAAGACTTCAACTTCAAGTCACTTTATCTTCTTCTGCCAAAGTTTCCACATAAAATTATAATGGAGAAAATATTGTAGGATTCCTTGCTTTACTGAACACATGTTTTATATTGACTGGAGTGAATTTCTAAGAGGCACATTCTGTTTTCCCATTATATATTCCAAAATCAGAGACCAGTTCCAAAGTTGCAAGAGACCGAATAGAAAACTTGCTGCTAAAAAAGTATTAACTGACATGATCAGACTCATGCCAGGCCAAGTGTTCTATCGCTCGAAATATCCTGCACCATTTTCAGCACTTTGCAGGACTTCCTGACTCCAGAACATGTCCTCTGCGTCCAAGCCCTCGCCATGGCCTCATGTGCTCCACCATCTCAATTCAAGACCTCTACTCAAGGTCTTTCCTCAGATGTTCTTACAGTTCTCCTCCTCCTATATGAGTACTCACAGTGTCTAAAAACACATTTCATCTGCAGGTTTATTTTTTGCTTTCTTTTAAACCATGCATATAATGCAAATTCCTCAAATACAAAGCTTCAGGTTTTGAAAAAAAAAGCTGACCAATTCTATTGGTCATCCTTATTTGTTTATCGAATCAAACAAACTGTAAGAACATATTTATGAGACAGGTAAATTTGAACAACTGCTAGATATTTGATGATATTAAAGAATAACTAAATATTTTAGGTATGGTAATAGTACTGTAGTTGTATTTTTATTAAAGCCCTTTTCATGCAGAGATTCAAGTGGAAATATTTCCAGATACAATGATACAACACCTGGGATTTGCTTCTGGATAATCTGGTGGCGACATGGGGGTAGATGAATGGAGACTGGCCTTGAGTTGACAATTACTAAAGCTGGACAGGGGGTCACTGTACTAATCTCTGTTACAGAGGTCTGAAATTTTCCATAACAAATTTAAATAAGTTAATATAGACCCACACAATTTATAGCAATTTGTGAGAGATATGTGAAAAGAAAGGATAATAAAAAACCAAGGTGGTAATTATACTACAGAAAAGATCTGAGAAAACAAAGATGAGTAAAGTAAGGCACTGAAAAGGTATAATTTTCTCCCACTTAAAAAAAAAAATGTGTGTGTGTGTGTGTGTGTGTGTGTGTGCGCGCGCACGCGCACATGGGTGTGTGGGTGTGTGTCTGTCTGTCTGTGTATGTGTGTGTATAAGTCCATAGGAAAAAAGCCTAGAAAAATGCATAATATCTGATAGTATTTGAGAACAGTAATTACCTTTTCAGTAAGGGAGTGAAAACAGAGGTTTTGAAAGCTATTTTCATTCTTCATATACTTGTACATTTTCCATTTGTACAAAGAAAGTATATGTGTATCGTGTATGATTTTTAAAAATTAAAAGAGAAATAAAAACAGATTAAAGCAGCATAAAAGATATACGTGCTGAGCAGACATTTCCTTCAGTCTTAGTCCTTGCATTTCTCTGAGTAAAATGATTCTTAAGCAATCACTACTATGGACTATAGAGTTCATGAGCTCTTAGAGGCATCTAATCTAGCCCATTCTCTGATTTTCAAATAATCTTATATGCAGCACCTGCTAAAACCATTCTGTACTCATGGGTCTTGCCTCCTCTGAATCCAGGAGCAAGGACAAAGAATAAGAAAAGTTAAACAAATCTATTCCTTACCTCAACCCGAAGACCACCTAGTTTCAAAATAAAATTTCCCATGTGCAAAATAAAGGAGGACTATGTGGTGATTTATTAGTTGCTATAGGATTGCCTATAATCACTTACAAAACTACATGCATAGGGAAATGATTTAACCTTCTTGATCCTTAATACCTAAGCACCAGCAAGAACAAAACTTTCTCCTAACTACTTGATACTTTCCTACAGAGAAATGAAGCCCCATTTAACATGTGTATTTGATAAAAGTAAAATCCTTCTTCCTTGCAGATACATATACTAAAATGTCAGCAAAAAGTGAAATGTCCCAACAGAAATAAGCCCTTCTCAAAATAAACCCAGAGCAGGTGAAGACATTGCATTCCTAACAGCTCTTTTCCCTCCATTTGCTATTCTCTAAAGTATTTCACTTTCCCAGGACAACCAAATCCACAAAACAGTAGCCCACTCAAGAACACTGGGGCTGAGAGCCAAATCAGGGATCACCTTGGGCTTGGCTGGTATCTACAGAATGTGTGTGGCCTGACTGCCCTCTACCGTCCAAAATGGCTCCTACACCAAAGTTGAAGAGTGGGCCTGGGGTGTATGTCGTATCTATTGTCAATCATATTTCCAGATAGAAACACAACACTGACTCTAGATAATCACTTACAGCAAAGAGGGCTTAGGTTTAATCTTCTGGGTAAAAGTAGTACTAAGTGTAAATTTTCATAAATGACAGGGAGGCTTCCAACACTGGGAACACAGCTGGCCTCTCCTTTTTCAGTAACAATGATTTTAAGAGTTAAACATCAACTATCATAATTTGGTTATAAATGAGTTCTTACATAAACGTATAACAACCCTATACCATGAGTGTTGTTCAGCACCCTTATCTTGGGCCCAAACTTTCTGCTCTCCTCAAAGCCTCAAACCAAGTACCAGGAGAGGAGCTGTAGGTAGCTATTCCTCCCAGCTGTAGGACGCCTCCGGCCCAAGTGGTTCAGTCGGTGTGTAAAACGGCTGATAAATACAGTAAGTGAACTCAAATTCATAATCATGCAGTGGTGGCTCCCCGACCACATCTGCCTGTTTGGAAGGTTTTCCTAGGAAAGAAGGAAAGAAGTTGGGGGTAGTGGGAGAAAGAAGAAAAGGAAGAAAGGAAGAGAGAACAGAATCCCACTGACTGAACAACAGAGCACATGATAATCAGAGAGCCCTCCTTCCGGCATCACAGGCTTCTGTTATCACTTGACACCCAGGCCCTCTTCCTCAGTAAGCTGTGGCTCTGCTCTTGGCAAATGCTCCAAATTCAGAGAGAGTGGACACCCACCAACCATGAGCCAGGCCTTAGAGGGTGAGAGGGCTGCATTCAGGAGGGCATAACCAGACTAAGAAAAAAAGACAGTTTTTAAGATGCTATGCTAGAACACAAGCTCTAATGGGTTCTCCACAACAGATTTAAGTAGGTCTTAATACTTCAATGCTTTAAGAAGGGAAATGCCCAGGACAGTTTTTCATTTTGCCAAACAATTCCAATGACAAAGTATGTCCCAGCAGGCTTAGGAATATGATTTCACATGAACAAAAGGGTCTTACATCTACTTATTCTTCAGAAACGCATCACAGGGCAACCACCATTACACCTACCTGTCTCTGGGGACATCTAGGGCTGTGTTATAATCTGGGGGACCTCCAGGCAACATGTTGAACAACAGGTGGTTTGTACCTCGATCCCACCTATTAAGAAATTAAACATGTAGAATTCACATGGCAACTATGAAGAAACAAAAACAAGAGTGAGTTACTGGATGGCAAGTAGCAAGTATCCCCAACCTGAAACTGGGCCACTTCTAAGGTGTGCAAAGGGAACTCCTAGAAATCCCAACAGTGTATCAGGTACTAGCCTGGCTCTTGAAAAGAAAAATGGATGGATATGTACTTCAAGCTTGTCCACTACAGAGCTGCTCTTCAGAATGAAAGCATTCTGAATAACGAAAACCTGAAAATGGTCTGAATGTTCACCATTTGGTTAAAGAAGTAAGAAATAAAATATAGAAGCTGGTTAAATACATCATGCAACATGATGCAAAATGGAATACTATAGAATACTACACAAACTGTAAAAATTACACAGTAAGGAATATGAAACTATTTGGAAATATATTCACAATATATTAAGGGAAAAAGGCAGCAAATGAGTATGTACTGTATGATCCCATTCTTGACAAAAATGTAGGTATACACATGCATTTGTATTTTTTTATACAAAAAAATATATATACATTCATATTAAGCATTTTCCATATAAAAATTGACTGAAAAGTAACATCAAAATATTAATTATTATCTCTTAGAGACAGGATTATAAAATGAATCTTACATTATTTTGCTTACCTCTATTTTAAGGCTTTTTATAATGAACATGTATAATGTAAGTAATCAAAGGGGGGAAAGTATTTAAATTTAAAAAAGGAGAAGTATGGGAAGACTAGCCATCCTCCTAAGAAACCAGAAGCCCACAGCAGTAGCACCAACGGCAGGCTGCTTGTCACTGGAGCAGAGGCCAGATGCTTACAGCACTGGCCCCACCCCCTCCTACGGGAAAAGAGCAGCTAGAAGCCAGCTCGAAAGAACCGTTTCTTCTCCCTGTCCTTCCCTTCAGTTCCCCGAAGGGCTTGGCTCTGGTCTTTGAAAGTGCTAGGTACCTGGAGAGCTGGGCCAATGCTTGCGCTGTCTCCTTAACCCGTAGCATGTTCTGGTTAAGCACATCGATGGACGGGACAAACAGGCAGGCCCGGTTAATGTCGTCAGTATAGTAGTCACTGTCTGAGATAGCCGAGAGCAGTTCATTATACTCCCGGGAGATGGTGTTGCTGGCTGGGACACCAAAGTCATCCACATACTTTTTCAGAGAGTAGATATACACCTTGATTTTGTTCTTTGGGTTGAAACCGCAGCGGTAGACATCAAAACACGTGTGCATTCTGCAACTGAGATCACCCCGCTCAGGGATGGGACTGTCGGCGGGCAGCCTGACCACAGGCACATCACGGACACTGCGCTTCTCTACATTCCACTCATTCGAGGACTCAATGGAATGGGGCCAGAACTGAAACATGCCAGTGGCGATGAGGCCCAGGAGGACAATGGAGAAGAGGGTGATGTAGTAGATTCGGTGCTTGGTCTTCATTCTTGGGATGAGGGCAGGACCCCGGATGTTGTACTTGACCGACGCACACATAATGACACAGACAGCCTCTTCCTCACGCTCCTGGGCACCAGGGGGAGAAATGAGAAAGTCTATAGGGTGGAAAATGACACTTGAAAGGATAATTTAACTTTTAATATACGTATTTCTTTCCATTAAGTGATTTGGTGAATAAAAAGGGATTTTTGACCCTTATATATTTGCATGTATAAACATGTGCTATATATTTAATATTTAACTATATATACTACTTAATATAAATATTGACAGGTAACAGAGAAACATAAAGCATAAGCATATACATGTGTGGGGCCTAGGGAGAGGGTTGCTGACCAAGGAAGAAAAATCAAAAGTACAGTAGCTGAAGATTTCTTTCATTTTGTTTTTAAACACTTGTCTAACATAAACTGATGCTTCATCTGGACAAACTGATGCTTGATTATTCTAATATCTGTTTTCATTCATTTATTCATTCAACCCTCTCTTGAGCAAGCACTTACCATGCAGAGGGAAACACAGAAGAAAGCAAAGACCTTACTTTAGAGGAACTTACGGTCTAATGAAGAAGATAAGACAAACTATAACAAAATGCAAAATGTAAAAATACAACTGAGAAAGTACCAATAAAATGCCAAGGGGTATGAGAGAAGAAAAGATTGATCTTTAATGTTTAGATAAAATGTACACTGATGTTTTATAATAAAGGTGACAGTTGACACATTTAACGGAAGGAAGGAAGGAAGAAAGGAATAGGGAGACAGGAAGAGAAAAATGACCAGTGTGGTGACCAACAGTCTTCTCATCAGTGATGTGCATGCCACTTTTCCAATCAAAAGGTTACTCTATCTCCCGTCCCCCTAAATCTGGACTAGTATGTGACTTGCTTTGACCAAGAGAATGTGGCAGAAGTGACATTCTAGGGCTTTTGAGTTCAGGCCTTAAGAAACCCTGTAGGCGCTGCTTTTGTTCTCTTGGAACCCCCTGCTACTGGCCACGCCGTGAGGACGCTGAGCTCCCAGCTGAAGGCAGCCTCAGGCAGACCCCGGTGTAGACTATGCGGTACAGACACGAACCACCCCCATCAAGCTGTGCAGAAGCAAGCACCAAGCTTCCTGATACAGCAGTAGATAAATCAAACGGTCAAGGAGCATCACTGCCTGATTTAAAGAAGATTCTCAGCCCTCAGCTGAACATGCAGAGTTCCCTTGCAGATCACAATTTAGGATTCGTACCCAACAACCCCCCCCCCATCTGAGACCTAGATGTGGGGTGGGGGTGGGGGAGGGTGAGTAGAGCCTTGAATACACCTGCATCACGTGTCACACTCGATGAACTTACCCATGTTACTGCAACAAGCTACTTTGGCATTCCACATGTCAAAGTCCCAGTCTACCAAATGGTCTCATTCTAGCTAATGATATTTCAGAAAAGCTCTTAGTATAAAGGGAAGTAACAGCTCATTGGCCATTTTAAGGTTTATCAACCATTTTTACTTTGGCCAAATGGAGCTCTGCCCAGTCCCTGCCCACACTGTAAAATGCATCCTGTCTAGCTGGCAGGGTATTGCCAAGCCTCTGAATGCTGCAGTCATTATCAGCTTTTTGGGTAAAATGTGCTGGACAGTCATGAATGATTTCAATATGTATCACTGAAATCATGAGCTGGAACATAAGAAATCTGCTTGTCCTGGACTAATATATGAAAGTTCATTACATTTTAAGCTTATTGATTATCATCTTTGGGGTATATGCATCAGCCATTCAATATATGCTGGTTCTGTGACAGAAATGTGGGCTATTTCACTTTTTTTTCTTTCATTCTACCAACCAGCAAGATGTGCCCGGATTGCCCCACTCCCTACCTCCAGGCACCCCCCATGCCGCCATAGCTTTCCTGCCACCTACACGTCCCTCTTGGAGGTCTCAGGACAAACAGGCAACGAGCTGCACCCTTCACTGCCCCAAGTTAGAGCTTACCAACAGACTCTCTAGGTCTATTATATCCTGAATCATGCTTCTGGAAAGCCCAAAGGGCGAGTTTCACACAGTGAGCTTGCTAAAACACTGAGGTTTATATTAGCAGATCTAAAAGAGGGTCACAGAATTTGTCATTTTAGCAGGCTTTTCAGATGTTTATTTTGTGAGATCAGATTTGAATCTTTACTAAAATTAGACAAACCACACTGTAACACAGTGGCTTTCAAGCTTTTTTTATTTAACTAAAACCTACAATAAGAAATACATTTTATATTGTGACCCAATACAGACACAGATATGTATGTATGTGTGTGCAGGTAGGTAGCTGAAATAAAAGTTTCACAGACAATGTGAGACCTAAGCCATAGAAAGTGTGAGGGACACTATATTTTTCTACTCTGTTTGTCTACTGATCTTTTAAAAAAATGCTGGCCCAAACCCACTACATTGATTATACGACCCCATTATGGGTCACCCGCAGTTTGAAAAATACTGATTTTGCATATAATAAAACTGGGATTAATGGAACAAAAATAATATGCAAGGATGAGCTTTACAAATTTTCATGAATTACAGATTAGCTATAAAAAGGTGTTATCACAAAAAAGTAAACCCAAACATAATAGGAGACAATAAATAAAAACACAGAAATTATTTAGTTAAAAAACAAAAAAGGATCAACAAAGCTAAAAGTTGTTTTTTTAAAAAAGATGAATAAAATTGATATTTGCCATAATTCTGATAAGATTAATCAAGGCAAAGAGAAAAAAAAACACAACCATCTAGAATGAAAAGGGGAACATAACTCTAAATGTTGCATATACCTAAAAGATAAGATGATATCAATAAACTTATTATGCCAAGTCATTTGAAAACTTAAATGGAAAAATTCTTTAAAACTTTAACTTCTCAAAACAGTCTCAAGGAGAAACAGCAAACCTGAATAGTTCTGTATCATTAAAAAAACTGAATCACAAGTTTAAAAATCTTCCTATAGAGAAAAGTCTAGGCCCAAAGATTTTTCCAGGTTCTACTACACATTCAAGAAATATTAACTCCAACCCCTATGTTTATTGCAGCACTATTCACAATAGCCAAGAAATGGAAGCAACCTAAGTGTCCATCAGTAGATGAATGGATAAAGAAGATGTGGTACATATACACAATGGAATATTATTCAGCCATAAGAAGAAAACAAATCCTACCATTTGCAACAACATGGACGGAGCTAGAGGATATTATGCTCAGTGAAATAAGCCAAGCCGAAAAAGACAAGTACCAAATGATTTCACTCATATGTGGAGTATAAGAACAAAGAAAAAAACTGAAGGAACAAAACAGCAGCAGACTCACAGAACCCAAGAATGGACTAATAGTTACCAAAGGGAAAGGGACTGGGGAAGATGGGTGGGAAGTGAGGGATAAGAGGGTAAAAGCGGCATTACGATTAGCAGACGTAAGGTAGGGGGGGCACGGGGAGGGCTGAACAACTCAGAGAAGACCAGTAGTAACTCTATAGCACCTCACTACGATGATGGACAGTGACTGTAATGGGGTTGGTGGGGGGGACCTGATGAAGGGGATAGTTTAACCACCATAATATTGCACATGTAATTGTAGGTTAACGATACCAAAATAAATTGTAAATAAATGAATGAATGAATGAATGAATAAATAAATATAAATAAATAAATAAAAGAAATATTAACTCCAATTTTACACAAATTATTCCAGAATTCAGAAAAAGGACGGAACATCCTCAGCTTATTTGAGGAAGCTAGTATAACCTTAATATCAAAACCTCAGACAGATGGTTCTCAAAGTATGGTCTGGGGACTCCAAGGGGGCCACAGGAACCTTTAAAAGGGTCTGAAGTGTTTTTATACTAATACTGATATTATTTTGTCACTTTAATTTTCCAGAGGCTACACAATGTTACTGCAAAGACTAATGAAGAAGTAAATATGAGAATCCAGCTGTCTTCCAAATGTAATTAAAGGTATCAACCCACAGATTCAAGATGCTCGAGTCCAAACAGAATACATATGAAGAAAAACCCATCTAAACTTGTCAAAGTAAAACCATTAAGAAGAAAGCCAAAGAAAAATGTAAGTGTAGCCAGAAAAATCTATCTAACACAGATTAAAAAGTTTTCTGTAACAGGTAAACTATAAAATATTTAGAACATAATAGATAATATCTATGATTTCTGGGCAGAGAATGACTTTCTAAAACAAAATACAAAAAGTACAAACCATAAAAAGATAAAGTGATATATTTTGTGTTACAGTTAAGAACTTTTGTTCACCAAGACACTATAAGTATAAAAAAAGAAACAATCAACAAACCAGAAGATATTTGCAATACATATAACCAATGAGGACTAGCAACCAGAAGTCCTACAAAGCAACAAAAACAAACAAAAAATTGCTGGGCAAAAGGCAGAAACAGGAATCTCACAGAAAAGGAAAGAAAAATATTTGGAAACACATATAAACATCTGAAAAGACATTTAGTCTCATTCATTAATGAGATAGTAAAACCAGAATGAAATGTCTTCTACCCACCAGCATAGGAAGGAAAAATGTTAAGAGTCAAACACCACCAAGTGTAGACAGGGACCTGCAGCCACAGGAACTCCCCTGGTAGGTGTATGCCATGGTTCCTGAGTCCTAAGTGGTCAGCAGAAGGGCTGGAAAGAAGAGGGGCTAACACCCCTATGTCAGAGTCTTAGGTATCACATTTTGCTTCCTACCTATCTTGGTTTGGCCCTCCCTCCACTCCACCAACCCCTGCAAAATATAAAAATAAGCCGAAACAAGGATGAGGGTACACGTGGTTCACATACTTGGGAGGTGATCTCAGAAATGTAGAATGACAGTGCAGGAAGAGAGAGACAGGGAACCAGGAAAAGCCAGTAAGGAGTGTGTTATTAAACTCCTGCTATGGGCAACAGGGGCCTTAGAAGTGCTAAGAACCCTCTGAAGAACCATATAGGCTATGCCTTAGCTCTGAGACAGATGAGAGGCTAGGGCATTTATCTCCCAGCTCCTATCAAAGATTGCTTGAGGGTCGCCTGGTACTATTATTAGCTCAGACCCTGATCAAGAGCCTGCAAAAGGGCTACATATTAGCCTTTCCTTGAGGTACCAGTCTAATAAAGAGCTGCAGTTCCCTTAAGAAAGAAGTAGATGAACATTTGTCTACACTTGCAGGAATGTTGAGAAGTCCTTCTTCAAAGGAATCCAGGCTCCCTTTCAATCCACGGGATATGGGTCTGAGAACTCATGTCTGAAAACTACATGATAGTGGTTTTTCCACTGCAACAGCTGGTATCAGTCTTCTACTTGCCAGCTCTTGATTAATTTCCTGGTTATACAAGTCAAGCAATATCCTAACTTACTGCCCGTCTATACTGCCCTTAAGAACAACATGGTCTGTTAGCATCATAGTAGGTTAAGTCACACTGGTTTTGAGTCAGGCCTCTTGCCCACTACAGATATTGTGTCTACCCTTGGCTCTGATGGTTAGTGCCACCACCTAGCCTCACTATTTCAGAATGCTGTCATTCTCATAGATACATGGGAACCGGTTCCATGGACACATCTCCTCAAATCAACCCTGGCCTACAGAGGACAGCCAACACTGAGTTTCTCAAAGATGCTGGTCTTCTCAATGAGCATTCCACATCTCCAGAGTGAAGAGAGTGAGCCCTCCCGGCAACATGCACAGATGGAGTATCTCTGGTCTCAAGTAATAAATCTGTTTCAAATCTCTACCTCCCTACACATCTGATCCCGTCCTCAATACTCTGCCAAGAGAGCTCTGGAACCCTGACCTACTTCTACAGGACACAGTTTCTCAGCCTCGGCACCACAGATCATTTCTTTTTTGTGGGGAGCCAGAAGCAACCCCCAGTTGTGACAACCAAAAATGTATCCAAACATTGCCAAATATTCCCTGGGGAGGCAAGTCACCCCCCCCCCGCCCCCAGCTGAGAACCAATGGTATAGGTCATTGTGATGTCCAAGCTTCAAGGAAGCCACCCAACAGCGTATTAGGATGGGCTCCAGGTGCCCTACGTGGGTCACTGACTCCTGAGAGACTGAAATACCACTTCCAATACCAAGTTCTGCCAAACAATTTCTGAGACACAGCAAGCTCCCACAAGTCCGTGCCAAATAGCTGAGAGGTATGGCGAACACTGGAGTTATAATAAGGGCTTAATAAAAGAAATGAGTGGAAAAGCCTCAAATGAAAAAGAAAAGAATAAAAAATTAGGGAAGGGGGAAAGAGAACCTTCTCAGTGAGTATCCACATGCCTTCTGCACCATTACAGCACTTGCCACAGTATAGTAATTAGTTAAGTATTTCCAAGTCTGTCTCTTCTACTGGTTGTCATTTTCTGGCAGTCTTGCATCTCTACTCAGTTTTTCCAGCATCTAAAACCATGTCTAGAACACATTTCATATAAACATGAATGTTCACTGAATGAGTGGATGACTCTATCCTTCCCAATCCCAGCAGTGCAAACACTGTTCAGGGACCAAATTTTGAGTCATTATAAGGTGAAGAACTCTGATGATTTTACTTCTTGAATTGGAGTTTCAAGGAGGAAAGAAAATAGCTAAGTACTTCCACAAACTGAGTTTTCTATATTCACCCTGAACACCCTCCCATACAAACAACCACAGAGCTCCATTACTCTGCCCACCCGCCTTTAGAAACCTGGGCCAGACCTCACTCCTCTGACTCCCAGCGAAGACCGAACAGACAGTGCTCCTGGCTCTGGGCACTCTGGCCTCACCCCTGTGACTCACAGACCCAACCCCCCACAGCAGTTTCACACACTGAAGCACAGAAAGATGGACAGCCCCAAAATCCTCACCCAAGGACACAAGTCATCATCTTGCCATCCACAGGGGACAGTCACTGCCACCGTGTTAAAAGCCCCCGACCCTGAGCTTCCCTGAAGAGGATGAACCAACGGGTTCTTCCACTACGTGAATGTCCCACATAATACCTGACCTGGGTCAGAACAAGAATTTCAGCACAAGCCCCCCAAACTTCATCTCCTTGAAACATATCAAACCTGTCCCTGCAAAACGCTGGAATCTTCTGGCTAGATGTCAAGCACTGAGTCACTGGAAAAATCTTTTAACTCCACTCCACTGCCAGGATGAGGTGCATTTTCTGTTCCTGGAATTATTTGTTCCTAAAATTTGCCTGAATAACCTTTCCTTGATGCTTCAGACTATCGCCAATCTATTTAATCCAATGTTTTGAGTCATAATCTCTTGCCTTCCTAACCTTCTTAGAAAACCCTGCACAACTGAATTCCCAGGGCCATTACTACACTGGAACCTAACCCAACTGTGCCGGAAAACAAAGAACCCAAACATTAGCAAAAGCAGGAACATCTTCATTGCTTTACCTGATAGAGTTCTTTATAATTAAAGTTACATTACAGCTGGCCACCCCTAAAAATGATTTACACACACACAAAAAAAAATCTGTGCCCCTTTGACTGTGAGAATTATACTATAATTAATACAATGTGTATAATTAATTAATAACTGAACTTTACTGAGAACTAACAACATGCTAGGATCTGTTTAAAGTACTTCATGTTAACATTTAATCTTCCTAACAGCGTCATTTGACAAGCTATTACCCTCATGCAACAGGAAGGCTAAGTAACTTGCCCAATGTCACACAGCTAGAAAATGCCAAAGCTAGGATGTGGAGGATGGCAGTCTGGCTCTGGGGCCTGAGCTCTTAACCCCATGCTAAACTGCCATTCCTCATTACCTTTAAAAGTAATTACCTTTCTCACTCCTCAATTAGCAGAGTCCAGCATAACTTGACAGACCCAAATCCATCCATTCATATCAGCATACGCAACCAGGAGGCTTAAACCAACACAAGAGAGGAATGATGGAAACGGATTCATGCATTACCTTCAACAGCCTTTAAACTCTGAAATTTACAAACCAGGTCCAGTCTTAAGTCCACAAAGCAATCAAATGACTCAAAGAATTAAAACTGACGTATTTCTATTTCAGGGCATCTTTAGACAAATAATTCAAGGACCATTTAGATTGGAACTTCTCGAACTACAACAAAGCAATTATTTCAGTTTCAAAACTGTATACGTGGACATGGTTCCCACCGCCCGTAGTAAAACGCCAAATGCTTGAGCTTCAAGTGCGTGCCGGGCCGAGACACCCGTGGCCGCTGCCCACCTCGCCTTCCCGAGCTAGGGCGCAGGGCACCAAGTCCCGCCCTCCGCAGAGCCCAGGGCGCAGGAGACCCCCGCAGCTCCCGGGAACGGAGAGGTCCCCGCTGTACCCCAAGGGAGGGCGGGCACGGAGGGGAAAGGAGGAGAAAGGGAAGGGGCGGAGCGCGCAAGGGAGGCAGGTGGGAAGCACAGTGCGGGCCGGGGCGGGTGACCAAGAAGAGGAAAGGCGTGCGGAAATCGAGGCGCTCCGAAAGCGGGAAGCCACCGCTAGCTGCCCCCCGACGGCCGGGGCGAGGGGGGCGGGTCCCTCTAGCAACCCTCAGGCCTCCGCGCGGCCCGCGCTCCTCGACGGCCGGGCCCGACTCCGCCGAGCCCCGGGAGGCCCGAGCCAGCCCCCAGCGCCAGCCCCGCCCTTCAGCGCCGCGCTCACCTCGGCCACGGCTGCCTCCCGCTCGGCCCCGCGCGCGGTCACCGGCTCATGCCGCAGCGCGCGGGCCACGGCCGCCCGGGCGTGAGAGCGCCGAGTCGCCGGCCGCCACCGCCCGCGCCGGGTTTGCGCGAGCGAGCGGGGAGCACGGCGCCAGCGACCGGGCTCGGCGGCGTCTGACAACGAGCGCACTGCGCAGGCGGGGGCGGCCCCGGCCCGCGCCCCCTGCTGGACAGGAGGAGTCAGGGCACCGCTTCGGGTTCCTGCCAAGCAGGCGCTGGTCTCTTCTCGCTACACAGCGACTCTTAAGACCAGCAGCCTGGTTCGTAATTAACGAAACTGCAAACCGAAACAACGGGGCACCATGCCTCGCTTATACAACTGCTATAAACGGACAAAAATGCAAATGTTTTATTATGATCGGTTCCTGGATACCGGCTATGCCGGTAAATCCCCAACAATCCCTCTGTATGGAGTTTACCCTTATGGGTATTCTTAACATTTATCACAAATATTCATTATAGCATTGTTTCCAATAGCGAAAAACTGGAAACAAAATGAACTATGGAAATATTTATAATAATCAAATTATGATTAGAATGGAATAATGCCATACATATATACAGAAATATCTCAAAGATATGTTACTATGAAAGCATAGTCCAAAATAGTGGACAAGTATGCTCCTTTTTATGTTTATATATATATATATGCAAAAACAGGAGAGAAAATGCATACGTAGATACTTACATTCAGGCATATGTATAATATTTTTTTCTGGAAGGAATCCAAGAAGCAATGAATAGTTTGAAGGGGAGTAGTTCTGGAGGTAGACGTGAGGGAAAGAGACTCATTTTCATTACGTTTCTTTCTGTATTATTTACCTGATCTAGCCTTATACGTGCACAGTAAAACCCCTGTCACAAGGCTGTAAGTGAAGTCTAAACATCCCATTCAAATGCAGACTGTTATTGAGAGGTTAAAGAAATGACCCTACTGACCCTATGCAGTTTACAGAGACTGGCTGCAGAATCCAAATCCTTTCTGGTCCCATACCTTAGCGCCATCTGGTGGAGGCTTCACAGCTTAACTACTAAGGGAGATAACGCGCTTGAGTCTGCAGACCCACAGGGGCGTCCAGAAGCAACAGTGATTCCTGTCAGTTAATGTCAACTCCAGACATATCCAGGAAGGTTAGGACGAGAGTATTCTGGAGATGAGAAACCTACCTTCTGCTTCTCCACATCCAAAACAACCTGGCTCTGCCCTCCAAATCTACACACCCCCAAAAATGATGGGAAATTTAGCATGTATACACTCCATTTGAGAACTAGACAGGTAGAGAGCATTTTGTTTTCTTCTTTGTCTTTCTCTCTATTAAATTTATATACATTATATATATATACACACACACACACATATAAATTATTCATTCTTTCATTAAATGAGAACTTGCCTTTGAGGTCCCTGCCTATTTTATTCACTTTTTATAGTCCTGGACATGCACAGTGCCTGGCACATAGTAAGTGCTCCATGATTATTTTTTGAATGAATAAAGGATGCCTAGACACTGGGAGGAGCTCAATAGAAAGAAGACAATTTCACGCATAAGCTTAGCCAGAGTAGAGTGAAGAGAGGCATAAGAGAATATAAACAAAATGCTACAGGGTCCAAAAGAGAAAGCAATCACATCCAGCGGAAAGATGTAAGAAGACTTGATGTAAGAGTTGATATATTTGCTGATCCTGGACAATATTTAGGATTTTGACAAATGGAGAGGTGAATAGGGCATTCCAGGCAGAGGAAAAACCAGGAGCCCAGGCACAGATGTGATAAAGAAGGAGAGATCAGAAAGAGCTAGATGACTTTCATGCAGTGTGGCTAAAATGGTGTGGCTACATTCTAGAGGTAGAAATCATGAAGTAATTGTAGGTGACAAAGTGTAGAAGCTGTGATATTAGAAGATACCCAATGCTAAAGTAGCTCAAGGTGATGGCAAAAGAGTGGGAAACAAAATTATGAGCCAGGATCTGAAGTCTCTGAGAAGGTAGAAAAGGCTTGGTTGTTGGTAGTTAAAACAGGAGAGGCTGCAGACAGATGTTTCGTTAGTCACTTTGAAGGAACAGGACAAAGCAAAGACCACAGAGATACACACTTACCCAGTGAGTCAGGAAGAGAGGCGTGAGGGTTAGAAAAGGCATGGCTTTCAAGGAAAGTGGCATCTTCAGGGGAAAGCAAGTTTACAATTAGGAGGAATTGCTACTGTGGAGTTAAATCCCAGATCTACTACTTCTTTAATAACAGATTTTAAGATGGAAAAAAGTATATTCTTCAAGTAAAAAGGCCCCAAGAAATAATTATTCTGTGGTATTTTATGTTGCCCCAGCTTAAACAATACTGGAAGGCGGCCCGGTGGACTAGAAAACACCCATCAATACCAGATCAAGTATAATGAACACTCTCTCAAATGGACAGCTGAGCTCACAAAACAAGTGTAGAAAATATGCCGGAGCCAAAAAGGAAGCTGAAGTGAGAGAACTGAGTGTGGAAGCTACAGCTTGGATCTATAAGGTGAGAGCTGATACAGAGAAACACAAGTAAAGTGTGGCTGCTGAGATGGCTGGAAAAATTTGCTCCACATTAGTAACTGTAACAAACAAAAAAATCTGTCTCTCGTGTTCAGAGAGTAGAAAAAAGAGAGGCCCTGCTGAGAATCTTTAACAACAAGCTTCACAACAATGTAGGATTTTTATTTATACTACAAGCCTGGTGCAGGAAGCTCCAAGCCTAGAGAGTAACATGAAGTGTTACCAACCCAGATTGGTAGCACCTGAAAGCAACTGAAGACAAGAAACAAACCCGGTTTGGAGGGTCGCGCTCTCAGCAGAAGCCACTCAGGATCGCGCAGATAAACCCCTGACAAACAGAAGCTCACTCTCCGGAATGCCAAAGAATATGAAAAATAAACCAGTCATCAGAAAATACAAACATCAGAAATTTAAGAACTTTCCAAGAACTACAGATAATTGGATTCTGAGAATTAGATACAAAATAAGTATGGTTATGGTGTTCAAAAGATGGAACTGTAAACATTAGACAGAAACAAGATATGTTTTTTCAAAAGACTGAGGGGATCAAAAAAGTACTAAATATAAAAACTAAAATTAAAAACTGAAGGCATAAGTTATATAATACACAACTAAAGAACTGGTATATAGAACTGAATAAATGACCCAGAATGCAAATTAGAGAAGAAATAAAGAGGTGGAATATAGGACCAGGAAGTTAAAAGAGAGCGAAGGTAAAGGAAAAAAGCGCAGCATGTATCCAGAGGAGGGAACGGGGATAATTAAGTAGAAGCAGTATCCAAGCAGATGGCAACTAAGAATTTTCCACTAGTGGGCAGAGATGAGCCCCTATAATAGATAGCCAATAAGACTAACAGCAGACTTCTCACCAAAAACGAAATAGAAATCATAAGATCATGGGAAAAGTGCCAACAGCAGATAGCAGTCAAAGTACAATTGTATACCTATCTTTCAAGAATAAGAAAGTCATTTTCAGATAAACACAAATAGAATTTACCATCAATAAACTCCTCCTAATAGAATTTCTTGATGATGTATTTCAGGAAAAAGAATATTAAACCAGAAGAAAGTACTGAGATGAAGTAGGGATGGCAAACAATGAAACTGATAAACTCACGGATAAATCAAAACAAATACTGACTATAAAACTATAAAAATAACAAATTTGGAGATTAAAACTAGGTGTTTACCCCCATGTTCACTGCAGCATTATTTATAATAGTCACAATATGTGGGTGACTGGATAAAGAAATTGTGGCACACACACACACACACACCACACACTAGAATATTATTCAGCCATAAAAAAAGAATGAAGTATTGTCATCTGCAACACCATGAATGGACTTCAATGACATTATGCTGCACAAAAATAAAACCTATCATTAGAGAATGACAAATACCATACGATCTCTCTTATATGTGGAACCTAAAAACAAACAAAACAAAACTTACAGAGAACAGATTGGTGGTTGCCAGAGTGTCTGTGGAAATGGTTGGTGAGGAAGTGATGTTTGCCAGATTGAGAACATGAGGAAATAAGCTTGAAGGAGAAAAGCCAACACAGATGAACAGAACCTGAGTTCCAACTGCCACATTCCCTTGGATGGGCAGATGACTGAGGTAAGGCCAGTTGGCCTCCTACGGGAAGAGAGGAATGAATGCGGAGGAAGAAAGGCTATCTCTCTTTCTAATACCCTGTAGATGTCTGCTGTCAGAACCATGTAACTTGGAGCGGTCTGGAAGCCATCTTTCCACCACCTGAATGGAGCAGGTCTGGAAATGAAGCCATATAGAGAAAGAGAACACAAAATCTGACAGCATCATTTGAACTCCTTGCTTGAAACATCTGTCCTTCCCCTTCCTAGTTAATTTGGTAAATTCTAGTTAATTTGGTAAATCCTCCAACTCTGCTTTTGTTTAATATGAGCTATTTCTACCAGTTTAGTTCATTTGCAAACAAAAGTCTCAAGTAAAATGATAGCTTAGGGATTCTCACTGAAAAAAGGAAACATTTTTTCCCTATGGAAAACATTTCCCTTGTAATTATCGAAAGTAGAAGATTCTTCCAAGGAGTCACAGAAATCACTAGGTCAGCATCTGCTGCCTTCGATGCGCAGACCCAGCACCGCTTCTCCAGATTGTCAGGGCAAGTGGCTCAAGCCCGCCGGAAACGTGCTGGGTGCTCTGCACCCATCACTTATACTCTGTTTTGCTGGGTTCCCTGAGAGAGAAGCTTGATGCACGTAGTTACGCCGGGACACAATGTTAGGGAAAGGTGAAAAGACTGGAATGAGTGAACCAGGAAAAAAGAGCAAGGTAATCCAGGGGTGTGTTACAGAGCTGGCTACTGCTGTAGACGTCAGGGTCGCACCCACTGGGGCTCTTTGCGAGGCCATGCAGAATGCCAGAATTGTCTACTGCACAGCCATCTGCCTGCACAGAGGAGAGGGCTATTTACCCACTGGCTCCTGTCCATCATTGCTTTGGGATTGCCCGGAACTGTAAATGCCCTTGGAGTCCCAGTCTGCACACGTCCCATGGTGTTGCAACAGAGAAGCCTGGGGCAGAAAGTGACGTGCAGTGCAGGTGAGGTGCCATCGGGCCACACACACCCAGCTGGCTGGCTGCAGTAGCGGGCAGAGCAGAAAGGTGAGCAGAGAGGATGTGAGATGGAAGGTGTGGAATAGTCTGATCTACACTCCATAAAGGGATCATATGGGGCACATCCACTCAGCAGAGCACAAGCCAGCTGGGGTTGAAGGACCCCGCCTGCCCCCTCAAACAGGTGAGCTCAATTCGGGCCCCGACTCCTGGCTCAATCAGCCTCTGCGGGAAAGCCACAGAGTGGTTTGGGTTCCCTCTAAGGAAGAACCAGGAGTCATTCTTCCGAGAATTCCAAATGGGACTTATCACATGGGTCCTTCCAGGAGGAGCCCTGGACAACAATGGCAGTGGCACAGCGGGCTTTTGGAGAGGACGCAGAGGGCTCGCAACATGGGGTCCCGTTCTCACACCCACGGTAACAGCTGAAGGCATCCCAGCAAAACAAATCCTAGCACCAATGTTTCCTGGAAGTGGGCTAGAAAGGACTGCCACTTAGCCAAGGACATGGAGAAGTAATTAAAGGTGATGATGATGACAACACGAAGCCTGAGTCTTGGGACTGGAAAGAGGCAAGGAATCCGGCGGGCGCCTGCTCCAGCAGAGTGGAAAGAGTGTACAATGTGGAACCAAACTAATCTGACTTTGAATCCTGGCTCTGATACTTTTTTAGCTCATTCCATCTCATCGAGATTCAGTTTTGTCATCTCTAAAATGGGGCATAATATCAGTTTCCCAGGGTTATTAGAGTTAGAAATAATGCATGTAAATTATCCTGCACAGTGTCTGCCACATAGAAGCCATTCAGGAAAAGACAGGGAAAAGGAATGGATGAAAGGCAGAAAGAAAAAGGAAAACAAATCCTAAACCAAATAGCTGGTTTATAGAAAGCAAACACTGATTTCACTGACATTCTCTTAAAAGAGGGACAAGGAAAGGTGACAGCTCTTCTAAAGAGGAGTGCTGGCACTGGAGAAGGGTCCTCAGCAAGTTTTAAGCTTGGTTCAAAAGCTCCTTTAGCTTCTGAACTAATGCACCCTTGGGGAGGGGTGGGCAGCTTTTGCATGCTTAGGGTGGAAAGGCCAGCTCCTCTCCACAGCAGCCCCAGACCATCGCCCATCACAGACAGGCCATCTGGTTCAGGATCAGCGGTGACTGCGGCCCCTTGCCAGGAGGGAGGAGGAGCAAGGGCATCCCGGAGACAGTGAGGCCCCCCCCCGACTCCCACCGTGGCATCCTGTTCACCACGTCCCAGGCAGAGGCCTGTCCCAGGTCCTAGGTACCAGGGGCGCTGTGGGCCCACACATCGTATGTACAATCTGAACATACAGAAGTACTCCTTTCTCCTTGTAGTCTGGGAATTATCACACTTTTTTGGGGGGGGAGGGGGCATACTCTTTCTTACATGTGTTGTTCTTCGGACTTGTTTCCTTGGCAACAGAGGCAGGAAGCTGCTAGCAAAAGCCAGTACAGGTTGTTTGTTTTTTTTCCATGTTCTCACAGGGGCTAAGGGCTGTGCTTAAGAGCAGTCACGACTCCTCCTCCATTCTGTAAATCACCACAACACAGACTTCTAATTCCTTCCAGTTTTATTTAATAGAGAGGAAGGGGGGTGGACCTGGTCACACCTCAGCTTAAGGAGAGTCTCTGCCACTGATAGAGGCAGGAAACAGTTCTTCTTCAGGGGCTGAGGTCAAGCCAGATGGCCTCCTGGCCAACGGCTTCTCTGTCAGTCTCTGCAGCCCCGAAAGGGCCCGGTCAGCAGTGGTTGCCAGGACCTCTCACAATACAACCACCAGCTCACCTGTGCTGGCCCCGTGGCTCCTGGATCTGACGAGAAGGTGGGTCCTCTGCCACCTGGGATTTGCCCTCAAGCACCTGCCGGACCCTCTGCATCCCTGGGAAGGGGAAGTGACGGTCCCATCAGCACTGGTGGCTGGGCGGGGGTGCGGGGGATGGGGTAAGCCAGCTGAGGCTACCCCTGGACAGTACCGGAGAAGGGGGTGCAGAGTGAAGGATGCAATTAGGAAGTGAGGTTGCTCACCCACACTAAGCCGGGGGGCCTTGTCTGAGAAGACCAAGCGGAACCAGCCAGGCTCTTTACACCCAAAGGTCTTGCCAGAAGATAGCATCACCTTATTGTCCAAAAAGCAGTGCCAGAGCAGCATCTCCTCCTCAAAGGTGGCCTCAGGCAGGTACTGGGAGGGTGGAAGGGGCTCAGGATGCAGACGAGACACCCCTGGCCCTCCCTGCTGCTGGGGGCTTAACCTCCCCTCAGCCTGCAGCTCCACATGCATTACCTTCCTCAAGTCCACCCAGATGAATAAGCCTGCCCCCCGGCCCAGGAAGGGGATCCCCAGGGCCTTGAGCTCCCCTGAGACATAAGCATGGGCAGCCTTGAGCCGGGCATGGTTCTCTGGCAGGTACACCTGGTTGATCCAGTCTGTTTGGGGGAAAGATAAGCCAAAAGATAAATATCCCGTCAACTCTCCCTTCTGTCCTGCATAGATGAAAAGAAAAAGGCCATGAGCTGCCAGGACCCACCCCCTCTCGCTGGCTGACTGGGGGCAATGGAAACATTCAGTATTCGGTGTAAAGCACCTGAAGGCCAGATACTTGGCCCTGACGGCTTCGGTCCCCACAGACACAAAGTCCCTCTGGATGCAGACCTTCACCAAAGGTTGACCCACTCACAAAGTGATGCCTCTGAGACACACAGGCTGAGGTTCAGAGGCCAGCGTGGCCATCAACAAGGTGTGAGGCCTTGGGCAACTTCACCTCCCTTGTCCTCATTAAAAAAAATTTTTTTGGTGTCCCACTCAATGAATTTTAACATGTATATAGATTCGTGTAACCCCCATCACAGGCAGACACTGAGCAGCTCCCTCGCCACAGAGAGCACCTCGTGCTATCGGTTTAGAGTTGCACCATTCCCTTTGACATGACCACCGGTCCGTTCTCCACCACTAGAGTTTTGCCTTCTCCAGAATTTCCTATAAGTGAAGCTGTGCAGGAATCTTCTGAAACTGGCTTGCTTCACTCAGCACAATGCCTTTGAGATCCCTGTGCAGTCATGGACTTCCCTGCAGAGCAGTGTTCCACTGTGGGGATGGACCAGAGTTTGCGTCTCCTTTTGTCCGTGGAAGGACATTTGGGTTGTTTCAGTTTAGGGTGAGCTACCAACATTCACATAGAGGTTTTTGTGTGCCCATAAAGGTAAACATCTAGGAGTGGGACTGTGGAGCCATTTGGCAACTGCATGTTTAACTTTCTAAACAACTGCCAAATTGTTTTCCCAAGCGGCTGTACCATCTTAGATTCCCACTGGCAGTGTATAAGCCTTCCAGCTGCTCCACATCCTTGACAATACTTGATTTTTTTTTTTTTAACTGTTGTAGCAGGTATATAGTTTCTGGTCCTCACTTTCCTCATCTATAAAATAATGGGGAAAACATAGGAACATGGTTCTAAGGAGTGGCAAAAAAGATGGTATATTGAGAGCATCCAGCAGGGCTCAATCAGTGGTGGCAATTATGGGTAACCTTTGCTATCTAACCTCTGGACCTAGGAACAGAATAGATCACACAGAGAGAGATACTTCCATTATAATAATTTTCCCTTTGTAGCTTCTACTCTCCAGTGATCACAGCTAATAATGAGTTCACGTTGACCAAGTACCATTCTATGCCAGGTACTAACTGAATGACAAATCACACTAACCCTACAAGACAGGAACCATCATGACCCCTGTTTTACAGATGAGAAAACTGCAGCTCAGGGAGGTGAAGGAATGCGCCGCCCAGCCAGGACCGAGTAGGATATGAACCCAGCCCGAGCCCAGAGCTGGCATCCTCAACCACCACTAAATTCTTCTCATTCAGGAAGCTTTCCTAGTCCCCGGCCAGTCCCAGACTGACCACCACCCTGTCCCCATTCTCAGGTGACCAGGCCCAGGCAGTCACCACGGTCCCGGAGCAGCTGCGCCATTTGGTACTGGACCAAGCCACTGAGACTGTGATAGCGGCAGAGGGAAGCCACTGCAGTGGCCACGTCCCGGTTTTCTGAGTACAGCGTGCCGAAGCGGAGCCCGGACATCCCGAAGTCCTGCACGAGAAAGGCACCTGTGGCGACCCTCCTTCGAGGACACTGGTCGCCCCCACACCTCTGCCCTCCCACTTCTCTGATACGCTTGAGGCCAGCCAAGAACCCACCTTGCTGGTGGCCCACATCACATGGGTCCTCTGGGGGTCAGGCAGCCTGCAGAGAGCACACCATGGGGACAGAAGTCACACAGACCCACAGGAGCTCACACCCCAAGCACTTAGTTGAACAAATGAGGAGATGCATGGATGAATCTGGTTCTAGTTCTGTGTCAAGCCCTGGTTTCATCTCTTGAATCACCAATTCCTGTGCATCCTTTAGAGCAGCAAACTACAGCCCACAGGCCAAATCGGACCTGATGCCTGTTCATAAAGCTTTATCAGAACACAGCCATGTTCTTTTGTGTATGTACTCTATATGACTGCTTTCATGCTATAATGGCAGAATTGACTGAGAGGGCATATGGCCTATGAAGCCTAAAATATTTGCATCTGATCCCAAAATATGTGCCAACCCTTGACCTACAGTACAGCTCAAGTGTCACTTCCTCAAACAGACCTTCTCCGATCATCTCCTGGAGACCAGGTCAACCAGGCTCCCCAAGCAGGTCCTCTCACAGCTCCTACACTTCCCCTTTTTAGTGCTTATCACAACTGTCATCAAATGATTAGCTGTGTATTTAGCTGCTAAAATGCTTTTTTCTGGCTGGAAATAAAAGTTCCACATAAGAAGGATCTATGTCTTTCTTGTTCACTGTTGAATCCCCAGCACCTAGTATAGTGTCTGGAGCACAGCAGGTGAAAAACCACAATTTCTCTGCCTCACTCTCCTAATCCATAAGTCAAGAGGAGCAATAATGCAGGCTTCATCTGCTTGGCAGGGCTTTGTGAGGACTGGCTGAGCGAACTAACAGGAAGGACATAGCAGGGTCGAAAGATCTGAACAAATATCAGCAACTGTTAGAATCTCTGAACGTTGGATTCGCAGGCTTTAGATCATCTAATCCAAGTGTTTCCAAGGGTGTTTTGGCCACAAATTCTTGGTTCACCTAATTTAATGAAAAAGCCCAAATAGCCAGAAATGCTTGGCACATGCAAGGGGCTCCAGCAGTTTTTTTGCTGTATGAATGAATGAATGAAACTGGAGCTAGTCTGGTAAAGAAGAAAACAGTGAAGGAGGCCAGTTTCTCCACACACAGCGCTCCCTCAAGGAATCCTAAGGCCATTCCTTGGAGCTCCCAGAAACCCCGCAGAACAGTGTGAAAGCCACTGACCCAGCCTAGCCCTCCCATCTTCTCATTAGAGGGTATGAGGCCAGGGGTCAGCTGACGGAGAAGGAATCACCCTACAGCAGGTCACATCCTGCGCGCCAAGGCACAGAGGGGCCAGGGCACTACGCAGGAGGGGCTCGGCAGAGAGCCCTGGCAGCGCAGCTCACCTCTCCAGGCTCAGGACACTGTGATACCTGGCCGACTCCTCAAACACGGACAGCATGTAGATCTCATCCACCATCACGTGGAGCTCATGCCTGAATGGCAGGTATCGGGGAGAACAAAACTCAGTTTGTAGGCCAAATATGTCCCCCAAGGTAGGGTAGTGGTGAATCAGAAATCCAGAGGGACCCCAGTCTAGCCCGGGGTTAGCAAACTTCCAGAGACACCCTTCTTTTGTCTATTTTCTCAAACAGGAAGACACACACAAAAAGCACGTGACAGTGGGGCTTTTGCAGCACTTTGGGGGAGACAGAGCCCTCAGGCACCTCCAGGAAGGAAGGGGACCCAGACTCAAGGCTGGCCCCAGCCCTCACTCTGAGGCTCAGTAAACTGGGGATAATAACAGCATCTCAACCTCACTGGGTTGTTGGGAGGCTTCCATGAGATACAGCCTGTGAAGTGCTGAGCCTGCCCCCAGAGTGTACACCAAACAATAGCTGCTGTTATGAAAAGAGGGGGGGAGAGAGCCCTGGCCTTCCCCAAACCCTCACCCCCACCTCACTGCAGGGCAGGGGCCAGAGCAGGTAGAAGCAGTCAGAAGGGCCTGCCTCAGAACCCTGACCTTCCCGTGGCTCTTCTAGTGAGTGTGGGGTGCCTCACCTCTTGGCAAATTCCAGGTAGCCCAGCAGCTCTCCCGGGGAGTAGATGTCGCCCAGCGGGTTCTGGGGGTTGATGAGAATCAGGCCTCTGACCTTCACACCCTGAAACCATTGGTGGGTAGGAGAACCTCAGGTCCTCCCACAGTCCCACTGGATGGGGCCGGCCACCGAGCGGGCTCCCAGGGAACTGTGACACGAACCCAGCACGACACAAACAAGGCAGAGAATCATACCTGCAGCACCACGTCAACTACAAAATAAAGTAACTCACAGAACAAAACCTGGGGGGAATTAGGCCCAAACACCAGGAAAGGTTGCCTTTGTAGGTAGAATTATGGGTGGGGATTTAGTACTTTTAAAATCCCTACGGTGGACATGTACAGCTTAAATGAGCATGGTAAAAAAAATCAGGTTGACAGATTTTTGAAAAGTAGACTGGAAAGGACCCGCTGGAGTACTGCTGATCTCCGCCTTTCAAGGTGAGGGAGGACCACCTTCCCACACCACCAGGGAGACTGTTAAACTAGACTCCTAAGCTTTACACTTGACCTGATGAATCTGAATTGAGGGGTGGGGTTGTTGATCAAGTTCCCTGGTTGATTCCTTGTACAATGAGGTCTGTCTTTCCCTAGTGGGAAGACCCTCCGTGGGCAGGCTCCTGATTGACCCCCAGAATGGTTCCATGCTACAACCCTATACCCCACCCCATCACAGAGGGCTAACCCTACTTGCCGGAGGAGACCAGCCACAGGAAGTCCACGCCCTGCTTAGACCCACCCACTCCTACCCTTGGATTTGATCCCCAGACCTCAGAATTGGCTCCTTGCAGGGCCATCTCCAGTTTCTCCACGGTGAGCTGGAAGGGGCGTGTGTCCAGCCCAGTAACCTGAAAAAAGATGCACAGAAACCACCAGACAAATTCAGTGATCCTGCAAACCTGAACTTCTGGGGCCTCTCCCACCCAGCATCTCCATCCTCCTCAGAACAGGCTCTGGAAAGACACAGGGGGGGTGTCCCCTCTCTCATTGACATCTACCCCATTCCTTCCCATCAGGTACACCCCTCATCACTCTTAGGTTTCAGGAAGAGTCCCAAGGCATCTTTTGATTAGAGTCCAAGGACTTCTGTGTTGAGGTCTGATCTGCCCTGCTCTCACCCCACCATTTTTTATCATCTCCTTGGGCTGCCCTTGGTGTCTACATCAGCCCCAAGGATCTCAGAACTGGGAATGTGGGAGCCCCTGGATAAGCCAGGCACAGGCAACTAGGGACCCAGAAGGCTCCACGCCCCCCTTTCAGCTATAACCCCAGAGCCCTCAGCATGGACTTCTTTCCATATCCACCCTCAAACCAATGCAGGAAAGTCTTGGGCTCAGGATGGCCCAGGTCCTACCTGGGTTCCCAGAACTCTTACCTCACTGTCCAAATAGACATAGACCAGTCGGACATTGCCATAGAGATAGACGTGCTGTGTGATGGCTCCATAGTAAGGGGCAGGGATCAGGAAAGCCTCTGGGGACAAAGAGGGCCAGGGCCTGTTACCCTCTGGCTTGAATGCCCCAGTCACCCTGTCTACTAGCCCCACACCTCTCTAAGCCTTAAACACCCTGAGGGGAACATTTGGGGCATCTTCCCTCTCTTACCTCCGAAACTCTTTCTAAAGCTTGGATCCACTGAGATCAGTCCCTTTTCTAATGATTTGTCACCAGTGTTTATTGAGTACTTCCTATGTGCCCAATAAAAAAGAAACCATTTATTTGCATTTTATCTCATTTGCTCCTCACAATCACTCTGTGAAGTAGGTGCTATTATCATCCTAGCTTTACTGATGAAGAAATGGAAGCCTAGAGCATCCCTCTGAAGCAGGGTCACTCTGCAAGCAGTCTTGAATACAGTGAGCTGAAGCTGCAGAGTGACACCTGACAACATAAAGAATTGCCCAGAGATAGCGTGTGCTCAGGAGGAGTGGGTTCTCCCTCGCTGAGGGCATTTGAAAAAAAGGCTGAGACTATTTGGTGTGAAGGGGATGTCATGCAGAAGGCTCTGGCTGTGGGCAGGGAGTTGATGAGATGGCCTCCAAGACCTACTTTAACACAGACAGAGGTAAAGGCACCCCTCCAACTCTGAAGAGGACACACAGGTCGAGCTACCCTCCCCCCACCAACTGCCCCTTTAGCACAGTCCACGCCCCTTGCAGCCTGGAACGGGGCAGCCTTTGTTCCCTCCTCTGGCCAGGAGGACAGGGCCAGAGGAAGACTGACGACCCAAGGGTGTCAGTCTCCTGGCTGGCCAGAAGCCCATCACGTGCTCTCTCCGCCTCAGGACTTTGCTCTAAGAATCCAGACACTCATAAGATGAAAACAAAGTTCTTGTGCCCTTGAACAGAAAGGTCGTATGTAGTTGGAGCGGGAGCAGCTACAGTGGGCCACAGAGGAGCTGAGGAAGGTCCAGAGAGAGGCCTGCATTTAAAAAAAGTGTGAGGGGGGTGTAGAAACTGCCTACCTGAAGGGGAGGCGGAGAGTGTGAGCTGATTTCGTTCTCCATTGTTCTAGAATGGGTAGGAAACTGCCTATCATATCCTTGCAATGAATCTTCCTTTTGTGGTTCAAACCCTTGGTGCTCTTTGTCTCTCTGGGATTCTGATAAGTTACTTAACACCCTGTGCCTTAATCTCCTCACCTGTCAAGTGTGGATAACCACAGAACCCACTTCACAGAGGTGTTGTGAGGGTTAAATGACAGACTATGTGAAAAGCCTTCGGCCAGTGCCTGGAACGTACTATGTGGTCAATAAATGTTACTAACAGTCTCAGTATTAGTGGTGCTAGCATGAGTGGGCCTCTCTCTGTTCCTGGCACCTAATAACCCAGCTTTAATGACTATGCTCATAGTGGGCACCGCTGGCTGCCTATTCAGCAGCCATTCCAGTGCTGTTCCTTGCTAAGACAGCGCCAGATCTTTCAGATATGAGCAGCAGTAAGTCTGAGGAAGGTGGGCCTTCCCCCGGCCCTGGGGGATGAAACAAGTTTGTTTTGGTTCTTAGTCCCCTTTGCCAGGGGCTGCTTGCGGTGCATCTGTGAGTCAGTTCTGGCCCGTAAGACGTGGGGAAGCTCTGCTGGGGCTTTTCTGAGCAAGAGTGTGCCCCTTTTCTACTCCTGCTAAAAAAGAGACCAGGCAACACAGCACCTCATCCCTCTCTCCCTGCTTTAGGCCTCACTGTCAAAGGAGGACGCAGCAGCCATCAGTGAACATGAAGGAAAGGCCAAGGCCATCCCAGGCAGCCCAGAGCCCTGGCATCACACTGACCTGCCCAGGAACTGCTGACTCCTGGGTGTCTTCTCGAGCTACTCATTTAAGCCCCTGTGGTCTAGTAGTCTGTTACCATAACAGACCAACAGCACCCTGATGCAGCCCCGGAGGACAGGCAACTGGGGACCCCCAATGCTGAGCAGGCCATACTTCACATACCCTCCACCTCACACAGCACCGTAGCCAGAGCAGAGAAGAGAGATGCACAGCCATTCAGAACCACCACCTGAGGGTGACACATCCATGGGACAAAGATGAAAATCTGTTCCAGGAGGCAGCAAGGACCTGTGGCTCCACCCAAGACAGCACAGACAGGTCCCAGCTCAGGCCCCTTCGGAGTCTGTCACAGCAAGGCAGCCAGAGGCACCCGACAGCCCTTCCTGACTAATAGCATGGCTCATTCACGTGGACCCTGTCTGAGATCAACTAAGGAAGGCAGAGGGAGCTGGTCACTCTGAGGGTCTTTCCCATACATGGGAGGTAAAAAGGGACCACAGAACAAAGTGGGGCAGAAATTATACCCAAACTCTATAAATATACAGGATGAAGGAGAAAAAAGGGAGAGGTATTCCTAAATCCACTTGGAAACAAATTAAAACAAAGTGAAAGGCAGGTCCTAGTCCCACCTTAGCCCTGGCCCGCCGGGAGTCGGGAGGCAGGGAGAGGAGGAGAGAGCAGGTGCAGGGTCACTCACATTCTCCGGTTCAAGGGGCGCAGGGCTTTTGCAGTAGAAAGAGAGGAATCTGGCCACTTCCTCCCGGAGGCTGGAAATGGAACAGACAGGTGGGTAGGGCTTGCCCGTGGGCCCCCGACCCGCCGTCTGCCCCAACGCCCCTCTGGCGGCTCCCCTGGCTGCCCACCTTCCCTCCTGCCCCCACCATGACCAGCACACATGGAAACTTTCATTCTCTGTATTTCTAGGACACCCCACCAAATCAGCAGACCTAGGGACACCAAAAGTAACATTTTATATGTGGATGTAGCTAATAGTAAGAATTTAAAAATAATAATAAGCCTGTTATTATTGCTAATATTTATTGAGCATTTATGCAGGCATTATTTGGAGAATTTTACTCCTTTAATTCTCATCACAATATGATACAACTACTACTATTTTATTACCCATCATATTATACTACAATCACACTATACCCATACATTACACTCCTATTCTATTACCCATAGCTAGTATTATACACATTTAACAGACAAGAAAACTGAGGCTTTGAAGGAAGTAAGTCATTTACTGGTAAGAGACAGAGTCCACACTCAAGCCCTGTGGTTTGACTTCAGAGGCCACCATCCTAAATACTATAAGAACATGCGTTTTGGAATCAAGTCTTGCTTGGCCACTAAGCCCTTAGAACAGCATCTGGCCGCTTGCAAGTGCTTAATAACTATGTCCCACCTCCCATCTTACCAGGAGGAAGAGGCCCCAGCCAGCTCACTTGAAGCTGACTCTGGTTTCCATGAAGCTCTGAGAAAGTAGGGACAAAGACTCCATACCTGAAGGCCCTTACCTTGCCTCAGACCTAGAGAAACGAAACTGGGGAGCTCCTGAGCTGGCATGGGCCTGGCAGAGGCACTGGTTCCCCACAAGTGCTCCTGGAGGCCCCATGAAGGCCAGATCTCCAGGACTAGGCCATCAGCCTACGGCAGGCTTTCTCAAGCTGCCATGACTGACATTCGGGGTGGGATAATTCTTTGCTGTGGGCGCAATCCTGGGCATCACAGGAGATTTAGCAGCACTTCTTATCTGCACCCAGTAAATGCCAGTAGCACCCACTTCCCAGTAATAAAAACCAAAAGTGTCTCCAGATATTGTCATATGTCCCCTGAGGAGCAAAACCACCCAGGGCTGAGAACCACTGGCTTATGGCAATTACTTACAACAGATGTCCCCTCCAGTCAGGGTACTGCAGCAGGGAAGGTTCCACATGCAGCATGTCACTCTGACTCAGCTAGGGACAGAGAGGAAAGAGCAGGGCTGAGGGCCATGCTGCCCCCGAATCCACACAGCACCAGGGCCTCCAAAGCCAAGGGCTTGGTCTGCTTCAGAGAAAGTGGGAGAGTGACAGCATTCCTGTGCCCCCTTAGCAGATGAGGAGAATTAAGTCCAAAAAATGAGGTGACCAGCCAAAGTCACAGAGCTAGCAAGTGGCAGAGCTGAGACATAACCCAGAATTTTCAACTCCTAGTCCAGTGCCCTTTCTATAACACTGCCACCTAAGAAAGCAAAGAGGTTCGTTTATGGAGCAGTGGTAGGAGACCATACTACTCAGCTTCTCGATGGGGTGACAGAACAGGTCCTATCACCTCAGCCATGGTTCTGACTTCTGGAGGGTCTTCCTGCAGGATCACCTGACCTTACACCTTTGAAAACAAGGCAGTTTCTAGACCATTGCTACCCTGACTAGATGCTGGCTCAGGTGACTCCCAGGACATCATACATTCAATGCCAAGTGAAGGCAGGGGCCTCGGACAGTGGGACCAAAAGGAGAGAGGTGATCAGTCACAACGCTAGCCTTTAGCTTCCCTCCCTTCACCCCTCAGAGCCACACTGCCCCACACAGAAGCCACTAGCCACGTGTGGCCAGTGAGCAATTGCAATGTGGCTAGTCTGAACTGAGACACAACGGACTTTAAAGATTTGATAGGAAAAAAGTATGTGAAATACCTCTAAGTTTTTCACATTGATTATATGTTGAAATGGTCCTATTTGGGATATATTGGGCTAAATAAAACATTATTAAAACAAATTTACCAGTTTCTTTGACTTAATAGAAAATTTTAAGTTATATCTGTGGCTCACATTTTATTTCTACTGGATGGGGCTGAGCTGCCTGAGAGCCGGGGCTGGCCTGGGGAAAACCGGCCTTTCGGACCCACTCCTAATGCTCTTCTCCCCTTGGGGCTCGGATCTATCGCCTTTGGAAACATGTTCCTCTGGGTTAGGCATCGCTCTCTGTAGAACACCAAACGCTGACTCCAGGGCCTCGGGAGACGCAGTGGTCAGGTATTTCCAGTGATTTGCTAGCAATGGCTCCCACCAGCTCAAGAAATCTGCTTATTAAATGTTCAGGAATTTTGCAAGCTGTGTTAAAAAGCAGCCATTTAAAAAAATTAAGTTATATAAACTTAAAATTAAGTAAATTGCATTAAAACAAAGGTGATAAAGGTAATAACTCAAACATCATTGCTTCTGATGATGTTTCTACATTTTACTATCATCCATGCTCTTGAGGTTATGTCTTCCTATGTGTCCAGATGGCGGGGACACCACCCCATGAGGGCCACTGCATCAGCAGCCCGAAATTAGCCATGGTGGGAGTATTGACACTATGGGAATTGGCAAAAGCAACAAACCAGGGTCCCTTCTCTCCCACAGCCACTTCTTAAATATGGACCACACATCACTGAGGTTTCCCTCTGGGAGCAGGGACCCAGCAGGCAGGAGGGACTAAGTGAGGGTAGGAGCCTGATGAAATGAGGAAGCAGGATCAGAGCAGAGAAATGACTTGCACAAGGTCACAAAGAAAGTTGTCCCCAAGGCAGATCTGGAACCTGGGGCAGGCCAGGGCTGCCAAGGCAAGCAGCAGGCTCCATGTGGGAAGGGTTCTGGCTTTCAGAAAAGACAGCCCCTTGCAGCTGATACCACCCAGAGGTGCACTGGGACTTACCCGCCTGGACAGAAGGTCAAAGCAGAGTTTGTTTTCACCGGTGCCCAAGTTAATGATGCCCTGGAGACAGAGGTACAGAGGCAGGGTGAGCATGGCTGAGAGGTGCCGATGAGAGGCCCAAGGAGCCCAGGGCTGCAAAGTGGCAGCTCTCTGCAATCCAGCCCTTCCCACCACCCTTCTTTGCTTCTGTTCCAGCCATGCCCTCTACCCAGCTCCCTGATCCCATCTTCCCATTTCTAAAGCTACGTTTGAATGCCATCTCCTCCAGGAGACCTTCCCCAAAACCCCATCTAGAAGAGATCTTTTCCTCTTCTGGACCCCAAAGCTCTTTATCTGTCCCCCTTCAGAGCACAGCTCAGTTTGTGCCACCAAGTCACAGGCACTGGTGTACATATTTTATCTCCCCCACTAGATGGTGAGGTCCCTGCAGGGCAGATGCAAGCCTGAGATGCCACTGTAACTCTCAAGGGGCTCAGTAGGACTCAGTGCATGTGTTCAGGATGAAAGAATGTACAAAGTAAATTGGTGCTCAAGCAAGAACAAGGGTGAGTGTAGAATCAGAGGAGCCCCTGTGTTGTTGAAATGATCCCAAGGCGACCCACAGAATATCACACAACACTCTGATCCCACCCCCTACAGCATTTATTCTCAGAGGAGAAGAGGGGAAGACACAGCTCAAGCTGTCCATTGTAGAGTCCCCAGAGGCCCAAGCACTGTAACTCCTGACCCCTGAGTTTTTGGCAGGGATGAGGAAGGAGAAAGGATATAAATATAGAGCTTGAATAAAAGACAGTGCTCTTTCACACCTCAGTGGCAAACTAGCAGCCTCCTCCACCCCCAGCCCTCTGTCTGCAAATCCTGTCAGTGATACCTTCAAATACATGCACAGTTTAAGCACCCTTCACCCTCTACTGCTAAGACCCTGGTCGAGCCACCCGACTTTCTTGCATATGTCTATGCTTCCCTACTTCTCTTCTTGCCTACTCTCTCACCCCGCCAGTCTAATCTCCATACAATGGTCCAAGCTCAAGTCACCTTTCTAAAACCACTATCAGATCACATCGCTCCTTCTCTGAACACTTTACTAAAATCACAAACCTTAACACGTCCTATGAGGGCCTGCAGGATCTATTACCATCTCCACCCATCACCTTTTTGATCTCATCTCCTGCTGGTATTGCTTTGCTCCAGCCACAGAGGTCCCCGTGTTGTCCTTGAGCTCATCATTAAGCACAGCTCTACCTGGGGCCTTTGTGCTGGCTGTTCCCTCTGTCTGGAGCATTTCCCCCCAGACATCCAGAGGGCTCACTGTGATGGGCAGCCTCTCAGGTCTCCCAGCGATCCCCAGCTCCCGATATTCACACCCTGTGGAATCCCTTCGTCTTGAGTGTGGGCTGGATGTAGTGACCCACTACTTGTGAATACAATGTGCAGAAGTGTCACTTCCAAGATTAGGCTATAGTCTGTGGCTTCAGACTAGGTACTCATGATCTCTTGCCCTCTCTTGGATCACGAGCCCTGAGGGAAGCCAGCTGATATGAAATGAGGCAGTTACAGAAAAGCTTCTGTGGGGAGGGACTGAGGCCTGCCAGCAACCATGTGAGTGGACTTGGGAGCGGATCCGCTCTCCTGTCCCCCTACCAAGTCAAGCCTTCAGATGAGACCACAACCCTGCCTCACTGCAACTTCACAGTAGATTTTGAGTCTGAGGCACCTACCCACATCCTGGACCCCCAAAATTGTAATGCTTATTTTTAAGCTGCTAAGAGTTGAGGTAATTTGCCACACAGCAATAGATAACTAATACAGTCCATCACTTTTTTCAAGTCTCCACTCAGCTGTCCCCTTATGAAAGGCCTGCTGTGACCACCTTACATAAAACAGCATATCCCAGGCTACTCCATCCTTTTTCCTCTTTACCCTGCTTTATTTTTCTCTACAGCACATATCATTCCACATTTTGTGGTTTTTTTGGTCTGTTCAATGTCTGTCTTCCCTATTAGGACATAAATTCCATAAAGACAGGAACTTTGTTTTTGCTCATTGCTGTGACCATGGCCTTTAGAACAATGCCTGGCACCTGATCAGGTGCTCATCAAATAAAGGTTATCAAAGGGTTATTCATGAGACATCTCTGCCTGCTGAGGGTGAGATCTTAAAATCGAGACAGGCAATAGCAGCTACCTGTTACTGAATGCTCTATGTGGAGGCGCTGTACTAATAATCTTACACCCCTGATCTCATTTAATTGTGACTATTCTATAGAATGGGTATCATCATTTCCTTTTAGAGATGAAATGAGGTTCAAAGAGGGTAAGTGATTAACTCACGGATACATAACCCATAAGTGAAACAGTTGCAACCTGAACCCTAGTGCTGTCCCAGCTCTGAAGTTGTATAGTTGATGGGCAGTGGGTCAGAATCCATATAAGAACATCCCATGGTTCTTGATTTCCTCCTTCACAAATCAGCATCCCCTTAATTATAAATGGGCCATTTTCTGATACAGGCAATAACCTGGGGCCTCTCTCAGCTGCATCAGAAGCCTCTTAGAGGTCAAAGGACCATAACTCCAGGCTGACAAGAGCAAGCTGGGTCACGGTGTCCCGCCCTATGATCTTCTTTGGGTGCCACGGCAGAGGGGAGCTTCACTCACACTGGGGTTCTTGTCCTCATCATACTCATCCTTGTGGTAGGTCCTGTAGCCCTCCTCTGCCGAGTCCCAGAACCACTTGATGATTCTTCCTCTAGAGGACAGGTGGGGGCTGTCAGAGGAGAACACGGCAAGGGGATCACCCACTCCATAGACTTCTGGCCGCTTCTGGGCTGGTCTTCTGGAGCATTCCCTTTCCAGAACATCACCATGGTTACTGTCCAGATCCTGTGTGGAGGCTGGCCCCAGACAGGTAGTAGGTGCCTTGGATTCCTTCGGAGGGACGGGGAACATCTGCAAAAAGACAAAAGCACTCAATGCCTGTTCAAGGGCCTTCCATAGCATCAAAAATGAATTGGGAGTCTTCTCTGTCTCCCTCTTCTCTATCTGCCTCCCCCTTAAGCTTACACACTCACCCTTTCCTGTGTACCTTGTTAATCATACGCATGTGTGCACTGGCTTCGGCAAGTAAGCCCTGCTAAGGATCTGTTCGGTACCAGGGGTTGTACTGTTACACCATGTATATAGCTTATCAACTTGTTTCACTTCTGTGGTAGTTTTTCATTCTGCAGCCTAAGGATCACCAACCTTCTTTTTCCATTCCTGCTGACCTCAATTTAAAAAGCCAGGTTAAAAATGTCTGACTTAAAGCGGGAACAGCATGGAGTCCCGGGGGTCTGGTGGTGACTGGTGTAAGCAAGGGTAGAGGGCAGCATGAAATGATTTGGTGGTCTGGAGCTGGTGACGGGTGGGAACTGAGAAGAGCAAGAGTGGCGGTCTCCATAACTGCGGGCCTCGCAGGCAGAGCTCCAGGAGCCGGGCTCCACTCAGGACGGAGGGGAGCACGGGCGCCAGGAGAGGCCGGCCTCTCCTGCCCGCGAATAGGCGCTCCTCTACTGTGTAAGCGGGTTTCCTTATCTGCACAGCGGATATTACCGCAACTACTCTTCGGGTGGCAGTGAGGATATAACGTAGATAAAAGCACTCGCAACACATCCTGGCTCGCGGCCACAGGTGAGGAAAATGTGATGACAGCCCAGCTCCTGCTGAGAAGCGGGCCCCTCGCCCCAAGTGGAGGGTGACGGCCCCCGCCCAGAAACCCAGGGGGCCCCGCTGTTAACTTCTGTTCTCCGAAGTCTTCCGTGGGGTGCACCCGAGGTGGCGGGGCTCTGCGGGCGCTCGCCGCAGGCGGACGCGCCGTCACCCGGGCCCGCGGGGGAAGCCAGGGGCAGATGGCGGCGGCGAGCCCACCGCCCGACCGTGCGCCCTCGGGCCCGGGAGCTCGCAGGGCCGGCGGGCCCCGCGGCTGGAAGGGCGCCCGGGCCCCGGGAGACCGAGCGAGAGGCCGCGCCGGGCGGCCGGGCGGAGAGTGTCGGTCGGCGCGCAAGGCTTCCGGACGGAGGGCAGGGATCCTCGCGCGTGCGCACAAGGGGCCCCGGGGCCGCCGTCCTCTGCCGAGCGGGGCTCGTGCCTACCTGGCCGCGCCGGAGGGGCGCGTGGGTTCCTCCGTGAGGCGGTGCCCGGGGTGGCCCGCGCGTTACGGGGCGCACACGCCGTCGCCCCGGGGCGCCCCCAGCCCTCCCCATGCGCCGCCGCCCGCCAGGGGCCGGCCAGCCTCCCGGGAGCAGCGAGAGAGGCGGAAGGCGCCCGGGGCCGGGACCTCCGCGAGGAAGGGGCGGGCCGCCGACTCCCCGACGCGTGCCCGAGCGGCCTTCCAGCCTTCCCGCCCCTCCCGGGCACGCGGGGGCGCCTCCCTCGGCCGCCCGACCTTAGTTTCCCGAATTTGAGGCAGTTAAAGGGACAGAGGTTACTTGGCAAATATATGTCAGGTTGTGGCCCGTGGAAAAACGTTTCTGCATTAAGGCGAGGGCATCGTTGAAACGTCCTTCCCCTGTAAAGACGTGTTCGCTGCAGTCTGTAATTTCTCCTCCTTTCCTTCTGCTGAGCACTTGTTCAACTAGGCCGTGGACCCTGCGCACTCTGGGGTTTCGGAAGCAAGCCCCAGGCGCTCCCAGAGCCTTGAATAGGAACAGTCTCCTTTCTCCATGAGAAGAACTAAGTAGGAGCCCTCAGTACAAATACGGTGGAGAAACCTGGCTGTCTCCTGACCGCTCCACTTGCTGCCTTCACTTGGCCCTTGCCCCTAACATTGTGACCTTGAGTGGCCCTCATGACTTTTTTGGAACTCAGTGTTACGTTCTGTAACATAAGTCAGTTCCCTCCATTTAAGTCATGTCATTCTATTTAATTCTGATAATCAGTCTTGTTGAATGATTATTTTGTGCTAGATCTTTGCGAAGTGCTGGGATATAGTGATGAACAAAACAGTGGGCCTGCATGGTTGATTGTGAAGGTGGACATACAAATGTGATGACTATTAAGAAAAGGACTACTGGGTGCCATGGAAGCATGCAGCAGGGAAATTTAACCGCTCCTCCACAAACACATGCATTGCCCCACGTAGGAAGCCTTTACGCACACATACACACATTCACCCTGAATACTAAGAAAGTGATGGTTGATTTCTAAAGGATAAGTCCTAGTTAGCTAGACCTAGTTAGCTACCTAGGTAGAGGGTTGGGTGTTAGAAACAGAAGGAAGCATTCGATCGGGCCTTGAAGGTTAGAGTCAGTGTAGAACATAAATGAACAGCAACAAATCTAATACCACTGGAACTTGCAGGGTTTGGGAGAAAGGCTGGAGATATAAGCAGGGGTTGGCTCATGAATCTTTGTAAATAAACTATAATAAGGACTGTGGACTGCTCACTGAGGGCACTGCACATATATATTGTAATTCCTAAAGAAACAGTTTTCTAAAAAATCAAAAGGTAAAAGTAAGAAGCAAAGAAAAAAGCAGTAAAATGTGGTACTAAATATGCTTGTTTAATCTGAAAGAACACAGGCAGGAAGGAAAAAAATGAACAGAGAGCATATGGCACAAATAGAAGACAATAAGATAGTTGACTTAAATCCAACCATATCAATAGTTATTGCATTAAATATAATGACTAAGGACCAATTAAATGAAATTGGATAAAACAGCAAGATTCAAGTATATGGTGTTTGCAAGAGACATGTTAATAAAAGACAAACGGTTAAAAGTAAAAGTGGAAAAAGTATCCCATGCAAATAATCATAAGAGGATAGCCATTATCCAAAACCAGAAAACAAATGTTGGCAAGGATGTGGAGAAATTGGAACCCTTGTTCTCTGTTGGTGGGAATGTAAAAAGGTATAGCCACTATGCAAAACAAGATGGAAGTTCCTCAAAAAATTAAAAATAGAATTTTCTTCCATATGATCCAGCAATTCCACTTCTGAGTACAGTCCCAAAAGAATTAAAAGCAGGGTCTTGAAGAGATATTTGTACACCCATGTTCATAACAACATAATTCATAATACTTAAAAATGTGGAAGCAACTTAATTGTTCACTGAGGTACAAATGGATAAGCAAAATGTTGCCTATACATGCAATGCTATATTATTAAGCCTTAAAAAGGCTGGAAATTCTGACACATGCTAAAACATGGATGAACCTTGAGGGCATCCTGCTGAGTGAAGTAAGCTAGTCTAAAAGGAAATGGTGCATGAGCCCGCATTTGAGGTGCTTAGAGTAGCCCAAATCATAGAGACTAAAGTAGAGTGGTGGTTACCAGGGGCTGGAGGATAATGGGGAATTTTTGTTTAATAGGCATAGATTTTCAGTTTTATAAGATGAAGAGCTATGGGGATGGATAGTGGTGATGGCTGACAACAGTGTGAATGTATTTAATATCACCAAACTATACACTTAAAAATGGTTAAGATGGTAAATTCTGTTATGTGTATTTTCACACAAAACAAATAATCATTAACTGAGGCCTTCATAACTCTGATGTAGTAGACTTCAAAACAAAAGAATTACCAAAGATTAAAATGGCATTTTATAGTAAAATCATCAATCCTTCAGGATGACAATTTTCAAGGTTTATATCCCTAATGACAAAACTTCAAAATACATGAAGCAGAAAGTGACAGACCAAAAGGGCAAAAAAATAGACAAATCAACAATTGTAGCCAGAAAATTTAGCACCTCTCTCTTAATAATAGAAGGGACAGAATGACAGTAAGGATTGGAAGATTTAAACGTTATAAAACAATTTAACCTAATTAACATTTATAAAACAACACACCCAATAACTGCAGAATATACTTCTTTTCAAGTGCACATGAGACTTCCGGGAATATGGCGTCTTGAACGGACTAGCAGAAAAATTCCTCCCAACATTATATTTATTCACGAAAATACAGCAAATACAACTATCCCTAAAAGAGAGACCAGAATACACAGGAAAGTGCACAGCGTACAGCTACACCTGTGAGAACTTGGCAGCCGGTGAGGCGGACGGGCGGCGATCCGGTGGGACCGAGCGCTCCCCCCCCCAGAGCTCCAGCGGCCAGACACGCCGGACAGAGGACTTGGCACCCGGCGAGGCGGGACGGAAACACGATCCAGCGAGATGAGAGCGCCCCTGCACCCCAGCACTCCGGCGGGAGTCTCGGCAAGGCGGGTAAGGTACGGAGCCGCGAGCAGACCGAGCGCTCCTCTCCCCCAGCGCTCCGGCGGGAGGAGAGGATTCAGAGCCGGGAGGCAGGGGAAGTCTGCGCCCGGAGCGCCCCTCCACCCCAGCACTCCGGCGGGAGTTCCGGCAAGGCGGGTAAGGTACGGAGCCGCGAGCGGACCGAGCGCCCCTCTCCCCCAGCGCTCCGGCGGGAGGAGAGGATTCAGAGCCAGGAGGGAGTGGAGGTCTGCGGTGTAGCGGAGATTGGAGGGACAGAGGGCATAGGGTCCCAGCCGGGACGTGCAAGTTGCCCGCGGCAGGCTCCGGGAAGGAAAAAGAAAGGAGAAAAAGGGGAAGAAAAGCGCGCGCTCTACCTCAGCGGTCTTAAAGAGACAGGAGCTCAGTAGAGGGGCCGGATAGCCCCGCGAACTGAGCCCAGCACGCTGGGAGGCCTGGGGAGCTTTGGACCCCGTAGCTGGCGACTGGGAAAGAGTGCCCGCCATTGAGACCCTCACGGAGATCAACAGCTTCCCATTGTTTCCAACCCAGCTAGAACTATAGTGGCGCTGGAATAGTGGAGCAACAGCGCCACCTACAGCACTCGCGCAGAACCCACGCCCGGTGGCTTTTTTTTTTTTTTGTTTGTTTGTTTTTGTTTTTTTTTGTTTTTTTTTGTTTTTTCTCCCCTTTCTTTTCCTTTTTTTTCTTTCCCTCTCTTTCAACAGCCTCCCATCCATTCTCACCCGGCCACAGATTTAAAGGGCCGTGTGGAGCGACGTGGCCGCGGCTCTGGAATAGCGGAGCAATAGCGCCACCTACAGCATTCGCACATAAACCACCCCCGGTGGGCTTTTTGGTGGGTTTTTTTTGTTTTTTGTTTTTTTTTTGTTTTGTTTTGTTTTGTTGTTGTTCTTGCTGTTTTCTTTTAGGTGTTGCTGCCTTTTCTTTTTCTTTCTTTTCCCTTCTCTCTCTCTCCTTATACTTTTATATTATTAGTAGAAATCTCTTTTTTTTCTTGTCTCTCCTTTCTTATCTCTCCTTGCTACCAACAACCAATTCTACAGTCATGAGAAGACAGAAGAATATGATACAGACAAAGCTTCAGACAAACACCACCCCAGAGAAAGAATCTGGAGAAATGGACATTCACAGTCTTCCAGAAAAAGAATTCAGAATAAAAGTCATAGCCATGCTGACGGATCTACAGAAAAATGTGCAAGAGCTGAGGGAGGAAGTGAGGGAAGTGAGGAAAGACAATGCAGAAATGAAACAAGCCATCGAAGGGCTCAACAGCAGATTGAATCAGGTTCAAGACACGATCAAGGAATTACAAGACAGGGACCAGGAATACAAAGAAGCTGAGGCAGAGAGAGATAAAAGGATCTCTAAGAATGAAAGAATATTAAGAGAACTCTGTGACCAATCGAAGCGTAGCAATATTCGCATTATAGGAGTACCAGAGGAAGAAGAGAGAGAAAAAGGGATAGAAAGTGTCTTTGAAGAAATAATTGCCGAAAACTTCCCCACGCTGGGGAAGGAAATAGTCTCAAGTGCACATGAAACACTGAGCAAGATGGACTATATACTGGCCATAAACAAGTCTCAGTAACCCCCAAAGGACTGAACATAGTCTATGTTTTCTAGTCACAATGTAACTAAAGTAGAATCATTAACAAAGATAGCTGAACAACCGCAGATATTTGGAAACCAAGAACTTATATTAAATAAGTCATAGATTAAAAAATAAATTGCAAGGGAAATTAGAAAATTGATCATAGAAACCAGCATATCAAAATTATGTATAGCTAAAGCAATGCTTGGAGAGAAATCAATAGTTTTAAAATGCTTATATTTGGAGAAAAAAAAACAGCTTAAAACCATTTATCTGAGCTTCCACATTGAGAAGCTAGAAAAAGAGAAAATTAAACTCAAAGTAAATTAAAAGAAATAAAGAGTGGAAATGAAACAGAAAACAATAGAGAAAAATCAATGGAACCAAAAGTTGGTTCTTTAAAAAGATCAATACACTTGATGAACATTCAGACTAACTGATCAAAAAACTCATTAAATATCAGGGAAACAAGGAGATAACACTATAGGTCCTACAGATATTAAAAAGATAATTAAACTTAGATGAAATTGACAGAGTTTCTTGAAAAACACAAATTCTCACAACTGAAATAGAAAATGTGAAAAGCTCTATATCTGTTACATAAATTGAATTCCTAACTAAAACCTTCCCACAAAGAAAACTCCAGGTACAGATGACTTTACAAGTGAATGTTGCCAGACTCTTTTTTTTTAAAAATCAATTTGAGACAAACTTTCAGAAAATTTTGGGAACACTTCCCAAAACATTTATAAGGTATTACCAAAACCAACAATGCATTACAAAAAAAAGAGAATCATAGCACAATATCCCCCATGAAAATAGATGTGAAGTTCTTAATAACAGACCAAATCCAATGATATATAAAAGGATAACCCATATGGCTATATGGGGCTTATTCCAGGAATCTGATGTTGGTTTAACTTTTAAAAAAAAAATCAATATAATTTACGATATAAATGATTAAAAGATAATTATATCATCTCTAAAATTACAGGTAAAAAGCGTTTGACAAAAATTGAACCCCTATTCATGGTAAAATTCTCAGCAAACCAGGAATTGAAAGAAACTCTTCTATTCGGTAAAGGCAGTATCAAAATACATACAGGAATATTATACTGAAGAGTAAGAGACTGAACTCAATCCTAAGTTTGAGAACAAGGCATGAATGTCCTCTTCTCACTACATTTAACATTGTACTGGAGGTCCTAGGCAATGCAATTAAAACAGAAAAATAAGAGACAAATATTGAAAAGGAAGAAAGAAAATCGTCTCCTTTCATGATCATATACATTGGCAACACAGAAAATTCAAATTTCTGAAGAAAACCACTTGGACTAGTAAGTGAATTTAGCAAGGTCACAGGATATTATCAGGGGATGATTCTTCCTGGGCCTCTCACGTATCTGCCTGTCTGGCAGGCAGGGACATTGACTGTCTTTTTCTCGGCTATTTTTGATGTTATGTGTGTATAGCAAGTAGCCTTGGAGGAGAGCAATAGTGTCTCCCCCCAGAGCAAAGGCAGATTTGTTTGCTGCTCAGTTTAATAAAGATAACGTCTCCCTCAGGGCCAAAGTTTAGGCGGGCTCACTGTTCATTATAAAAGAATCAGGTCTTAAGCCTGGATTTCCTCTCCTGCAACACAGCCCGCGGCACATGCGGGCATCAGTTGGGCCTCTTCACGTTACCTTACAGCGCTCAGGGTTTGACTGATCGCTGCTACTGCTCTGAGCGGTGAGCTGTCCTTCGTCTCTGACCCAGATTCTCATGCCTTCTGCCAGCACCCAGGAAACCTGTTAGTTTGCAAAAAGGGTAAACATCTCAGGGCCTTCCAAATTCTAGAGAGATACAAGATGCAAAAATCAGTCATTTCAAAATACTAGCAACAAACAATTAGAAAATAATCATATATTTAAAACATGAAAACATAATCTAGTGATTAACAAAATGTGAGAGACATGTACACTAAAAGCTACAACGACCTTACCAAGAGAAATTAAAAACCTAAAGAAATGGAGGGAGATTCACATGCTCATGGATAAGAATATTAAATTTTCCCCACTCAATTGTCCAAGTATTGAATGGAACAGAAGACAGAAACAGCCTATCCTTTCCACGAAGTCACCATGCCTTCCATCCCAGGACAATGCCCTGATGAGACTGTCTATTAGCTCCCATTACAGGGATCCCAAGAGCACCTCTGGTCCCCATCTTCACTTTCTTTTCTAGTCCCATGTAATCTCATTCATACAATGAATTCCCTTTCTGTGTTTATTAGCTATAGTTGTGTCTACAGAACCTTGTCTGGTGTAAAAAACCTTAAAATGGCAGGATTTGTTGGTATGCTACTTTTTGTTGAAGAAAAAAGAAAAGATTGTCATTGAAGAACAAGAACCACCAAACCTTAAACCAAGAGAGTGAAAATGGTGACAAACGTACGTGACTGACCAGAGCCATTAATTAGAGCCAGCAGCTCCCCATTATCTATAGAATGGTATGGTCCCTTATCTGCCCATTTTACAGCATCAGTGCTCAGGCTAAGGCTCAGATATGCAATACCGTTTCAGGAAAACACAGGTGTCATGATTTGAATAGCTGAAAACACTAGAAATAAAAATGGAAGACCCCAGGCTTGTCACCAGAGATTCATTTTAAAAAGCCTTCTGAAAAAGCAAGAATGGGGAGAACTCGTATTTGGAAGCAGGAGCAGCTGGAATTATACCTCCAGACTGCCACTTGGTCACTCATGGGAAAGTCGGCAAGATCTTGTGGGGACCCCATGGGATGTTACATCTGTCATCTAGAAAGTGCTCTAGCAGTTAGGGATCACTTCCTTCCTCCCTTTCTGGCCTGCCCCAGATAATCTGTCCTTTTTATTTCTAAATTCTAAGGCAAAGAAAATCATCCAGCTCCCAAAGGTGATGATGAATGTGAACAAGAAATAAAACAGGTCTGGTGGGATTTAAGAGAATATGGAATTTGTTAGATATTGAATACAAAAGTAAACCCATCTCAATAGGCCCCCAGAGAGATTTCTTTAGTCCTCTCAGCTTTCCTACCCCAACCCCATAAAACATTTCCCATACCCAATGGCTGGCAAAGATTAAAAAGATGCAAACCTTCAAAAAATGACAGATGCTCAGCTTAGGAGGTTGCTGGCTAGGTCAGATGAGCCCATTCACGGAGGAGCCCACTGTTTGTTCAGTTATAGCACCAGATCAGTCCTCCAACTTCTGGACCAGAGGCTGATGTTAGGGACTCTCTGGGCGTGAATGGCTGGAGCAGCTGGTTGGGAGGCAGACCACTTCCTCTCTGTTTGCATCTACCAGTTGCTTTACGATCAAATCCTGCTTCTGCTCTGCTAGCACATGATAGAAATGATCCATGGCTAAAGGACCCAAATGGGAACAGAGAGAAATAGACTTAGTGGGTCTGCAGGCAGGCCTCAGACATACCCAGATCCTGAGAGACCCCCACAGAGCCTCCATTCAGGGATGCTGAACTTCAGACCTCCCTTGTCTGGGATGGATTTCCAAGTCTAACTGCCACATCCCCAATGGCTTTTTTAAAGCTTCATTATCACAGCACCTTGCCTCCAGATACCTTCATGTCTCTGCAACCTGGTTTATGGCCTTGGCCTCAAGTTTTCTATCTGTATCTAATGTCCCTTCACTCTCTATCTCCACATTAGCCCAGAAGATATTTCTGAGATATAAATGTTCTCTCGTTCACTGTTTTATTCCAGTAGGTAGAACAGAGTCTGGCATGTGGTGAGATGCAACAGATAGTTGTTAAAATCAATGTCATGTTCCTGTGACCTTCAGAGGAGGATCTGAGCTCTATGGTATAACACACAGGGACTTCTGTGGCCGTCTGTCTACCTCACCCACTAGACTGCAAGCTCCACAAGGCAGAGTTCTCCTTAGCTTATCGTTCCAGTGCTCTGCTCAATGGCAGGCACAGAACAGACACCCAAAGGTGTGATACACCTCAAGCACCTACCAGTTCCTTTTTGCAAAGGAGCTTAAAAGATATGAGAGTGAAGGAAGGCTTGGGTATTGGGTTATAGAGGAGTTGATGGGGCATCTCTGAAGAACACCAGGATTGGGAGGTCAGCAACACTCACTGAGTTTTAGCTGGTGGGGCCTTAACTGCAAAGATGAGGTGGAACCAGCCAGGCTTCTCACCCAGGTAGGACTTACCATGGGACAACATCAGCTTGTTGTTCAAGAGGCCTCGGTGAAGGAGCAGCTCCTCCTCCAGTGTGCGTGGGTCCAGATCCTCGGGAGAGCAGAAGGGTGGAGCTGAGCTCACACGTGATCAGGCTGCTCTGTCCAAGAACACCTGCATTCACTCCCAAGCTCACCTTTTTCAAGTTGATCCAAATATAGAAGCCAGAGCCACAGTAGAGAAAGGGGATCTTCCATGCCTTCAACTTATTAGTAATGTGCGTGTGAGCTGCCTGCAGCCGAGAGCGATTAGTGGGCAGGTACACTGTGCCAATCCATTCTGGATGAGTGGGGAAAGAGGGCTGTCACAGATCTTGTAGCAGAGATTTGCTAGAGAGCTCCTTACTAAATACTCCCTACCTGGGCTTCATCCCAGCTACCTCTATCCAAGACTGACTCTATGATATTTAAATTGATAGCATCTGCACCCAACACACCCAGTTTGTAACTATGGCTCTGGTGAAGACATCGGGCTTCTAATAGTCCAGTACATCCCTGAGGCAAGAACTCAGGGTATCCCCTACTCCCTGAGGGGAGTGGTGCTGCTGTTGTCAACCAGCCAGCAGCGAGTCCGCACAGCTCCCCTTACCTTTAGCCTTAGGGTCTCACACAATGGACTCTGAAGAGCCTAGACATGCTTGGGGATGATCTTAGTCCAATTGTTCTCATCGTTGGCAGCACATTACTACCACCTGGGGAGCTTTTAAGTCCTGATGCCTGGGTATATCTCCAGATCCGCTAAATCAGAATCTTTGGGAATGGAGTCCATACATCAGGTAATTACCACGTGCACCCAATGTTAAGAACCTGTGTTCAAGAGGCTGGGAGTCTGGACTCTGCCAATTATCAAAGGGCCTGGTACCATCCAGTTGGACCTCTCCTATCAACCCTTTCTCCACCCAAAGCTGAAAGAAAACTGTTTTCTAAATCAGATTATCTGATTACATTATATCCCAGTTTAATTATATCCCAACTTTTAATTTAAATCCTCTAGACTGACATCTGCTCTATTACAGGGTATTTAAGAAAGGGGGCTCTATCTAAGTTTGGGCCATGGTATTCTAGGGGGGATGTTTCCTCTGAAGCCAGCATTCACTTAAGATCCATGGAGAAAGGTAAATCCAGTTACCACAGATGTAGCCACACCAACTGGCCCAAATGGCAGCTCTCTTTTGACCACCTTGGAAGATGAAGTCAAGTGATATTCAAGGAATCAGGGCATTTCGTTAATCTCTGTCTGAAGGAAGCAGGATATTAGGGAGGAAAAACTGACCTTCACATAACAGATTTCTGCAGTTCCCACTTTCAAGTCTTAGAGTACAATTAACCATTCCCTTTCCAGGCAGAGCATGAGCTACCAGGCAGCCAGAAATTAAAACCCAGCCTGTTTTAAGCCAGCCCCTCCATCTTCCATCTATGCCCTACTGCCCCATTTGAGCTGCATCCTGCCCTCCTTCAAACTTCCTGTCTTGCCATCATTAAACCTGAGACAGTGGACAGAGTTTCAGTGTATTTAGGGCACGTCAGAGGTCCAGGCAGGCCCAGGCATTCCCCATGGCTGAGGTCTGGCCCAGAAGCCAGCCTGGGATGGGGCTCCGTCCCTCTGTCCTGGAGCAGCTGACACAGCTTGTGCTGGCGATGCCCGAGACGCCGTGGAGGTCGCCAAAAGAGCACACAGCAGAGGCCGCCTCCTTGTTTTGGGTGTGCAGAGCTCCAGAGTGAAAGCCAGAGATGCCAAAATCCTAGAGGAAGAGAAGTAGGGGAGGGAATGCCTCGTTCATCCGCCCTCTGCTCCTGCTCCCCTTTCCCCCCCGACCCAGGGATAAGCAGCTGGGTGCACCTTGCTGGTGCCCCAGATGGCATGGGTCCTGCTGGGGTCAGGCAAACTGGAGAGGAGACAATACAATCAAGGTTATGGAGAAACACTGAAGGATGAAAACTTTGGGTCTGTGAGGGGAAAAGAGGAAAAGGGACTTGAGGTCCCTTCTTTGACAGAAGGGCCTAGAGGCACCAAAGTTTAAGAAACAGTTGCCCCAGTTAAGCCAGGAAGTCAACCAAAGTATCCTGGGGGAACTGGATGGGATAATTCCTAAATGTCCACTGAATGCAGTCTGGGCCCCTCACCGTGGCTCATGGACTTCCTGGTAGCTGGTCCAAAGCCACCTTCTTGGCAGTTGGCTCTTCACACATGTAGGGCACCCACTGTCTCTGAAATGTGCTCACCTGTGTTTTACTGCCCCACCTTTGAAGCTGTTCCTTCTGTCAGGCAAGCCTTTCTTGTGCTTTAGCTGCTGGGCACTATTCTCAGATGAGATACTACCCTTAAAGTTCTGCCCTCTTTCTGTTCCTGCCCCGTGCTTGTCAAGAAGCTCCGACCCTGACCTTTGGTAGAGTTTTATCTTGACTTTGGACAGTGCACTTTATACCCTGCCCTCAAGTTAGCTAGTGCGCAAAATGGCATTTAGTGAAGACAGTTGGGAGGAGAGATGATGCTTCACTCATTTGTACACTTCTGATGGTTCTTAGCCCAGTTCCCAGCCCACATCCAGTTAACTTTAGGGCACATGAGCTCACCCTGCACATGAGCAGGAGCCTCATGGTTCTCATTCCCAACTCCAGGTGAGATCAACTCGCCTTTCCACGCTCAGGACACTGTGGAATGTGATGGATTCATCAAAAACAGACAGCATGTAATCTCATCTATAATCACATGTAGGTTGTACCTGCAGGTTGGGTGAAAGAGGAAAAACAATATCTAGGTTCTATCTTAACTCACTTCCTTTCATGGTCTTCTCTATATACAGATCAGATACTCCTACTGCCCCAGCAGCCCATCCAACCATTCCAAGGGGCAAGGTGAGGTAGAATAGGGAGGTATACCAGAGGCACCTTTACACCTGGCTTGGGGATACCAGGAAGGGATACAACCCAAAAGACATGCATGAGAACATCTTCCATAACCCTTCAGCAGTCAAGCAGAGACCAGTGGGAAGGGGCGGGGTGGCACCTAGTATAGTGAGGAGCTCCCACCCAGGGTCTGAATGGAATAGTGGCATTAAGTGCTCTAAGTGCTTATATACATCATCTTGTTTATTCTCCCAACAGCCCTCTCAAGCAGTGTTTTTATCTCCATTTCCCAGATGAAGAAACTAAATTTCTGAGATAGAAAGTTGATTCTGTCGACCAGCAGGTGTTAGAGCTGAGATTGGAATATAGGTTTGTCAAAATTGCAGCCCGTAACTTTCAGCATTCTTCCTTTTGTCCCCATGCTCTGCCATTAATTGGTCTGGATTAGTTATGAAGTTTGAATAGGTATGTGTCTTCTAGAAAAATGGAAGATTATCCTAACTAATCGGGCTATTTCAGGATTCCAGAGAAAACTGGTATTAACATGTTCTCAGGAATGGGAGGTTCTATAGGGACACACAGGTCTGAGAGTCTGTCTTTCTTGACGTCTCAGGCCAAATAGTTTGGGAAATGGATTACGGGAGAAAGTGCTTATGCTACAAGAAATGGAAAGACAGCAAAACTCTGGTATGATTGTTTTGTAGGCAGACGTCTGTACATGGGCAAAGGTCAGAAGGGAAATGGCAAAAAAAGTTTGGTTGAAGTGGTAAGCATGTGGATGCATTTCCTTCATTTCAACTCCAGTTGGTCACAGGTAACTGAGAAGTTCGCTGTGCGGCACGAACGGGTAGGGCACGTTATTTCTGATTCTGACTTCTCGACCATGAGCAGTGGGAGTCCGTTTCAGGGACTTCATCTAGTCTCAGGGGGAATTCATTCCTCTTGGCGAATTCCAGGTATTCATTCAGTGAGTCTCAGGAGTGGATGTCTCCAGAGGACGCTGAGGATTTACTAGCATGAGTCCTCTGACGGTTTCCCCTAAGAAGCACCAGACATAACCTCAAGTCCAGCCAAGGACTAGGTCAGGACACCCAATCAGAGCCCAGGCGGGATCTGGAAGTAACGACTATCACTGCCCCAAGGCGGGGGCAGGAAGGAGGTCCAGGGGCTGCCAGAGACACGGCTCAGTGCTTGCAGGGGGCACGCCCCCAGGACATTGCCTCTTCTGAAGAGGGAGCCCATACAGTCTTGGTGAACAGGTCATACCAGAGTCTCAGTACTCAACCCCTTTCAGCCACCCTGAAGACATGGTTCCCTCCTTACATTAAGTCTCGCCTCAAGCAGGCCTTGCTCCAACCTGTCCACAGTGAGCCGGCATGGGTGGGTGTTCACATCGGTGATCCGTAGACAAGCTCTGCCTATCTGAAAGCTTCCAAGTCTTGATTCCTCATTCCTATAAACCCTCAACAAACCTTTGCCTTCGTACCCAGGACTCCAATCCCACATGCCCTCTTTGCACCAATTTCTCCATCCTTCCCCCACTGTCACTTATATGGGAGGAAAGCAAGGCCCTCCACACCTTCCAAATGCCCCGAGAACATTCCATTGCCTAGATGGGCTGAGCAGGGGAAGGGGCCCCATTCTGACCTCACTGTCCAGGTGGACAAGAATTGGTTCAACTTTCGAATACAGGTGGGAACTAAAGATGAAGCCACCGTAGAAGGGGTGGCGGTCAGAAAGCCCTCTGGAAGCAAAGGGAGACAAAGCTGTCAGTCCAGGCCTCTCAGTCAGGCCCCCAGACCAGCAGTGCTACAGACAGAAGGTTGGTGTGGCAATCCCTCTACTTGGGGATTAATGCTTTGGGGCTCAAGCTCTATAAAAGTTATCTATATCTATAAACAAAACTCAAGTTTCCTGTCTGTGTGCACATCAGAGAAGGAGACAAGGAAGAATCTTGCTGTGACTGCTTCAGAATCCAGGGCACCAACCAAGCCAGGCTTGTAGCAGGTAGAGCGCTGGTCATTCGGCAAGTCTTGTCAGGTCCGGGCCTGACACTGGCAGCTGAGGTCCACTCACAGGGAGGGCTTTCATCTGCCTGCACGGCTGAGGCTCTCTGGACCCGGGGACCGCCTGTGTTTTCTTTCCATCCATTCAGCTTCATGGATGAACTAGCCAAGGACCCAGTCTTCTGAATGAAATTGGTCATCTTGATGACTTCCTCCCACGTATCCAGAGCTCGTTAATATCAGATTCTTGTCCGGGCATTAAGGAAAGGATTGAGAAGAGATCTCTCAGCCACATTTGGTCTAGAACTAATTCTATATAGTCTAAGCCATTTATTGGGGTTGAGCCCAAAAGCCCAGCTAATAATATGAGCTGGCTGTCACTGTCACCATTCCTGGGGCATCCCTCCTTGAGGATTATCCTGTATTTCCTTCCTATTAAATGGGAATCCAAATACTGCACGCCTGCAGACATGATAAGAAGATGTTCCTGTACTTGAAGGGTAAGGCCTGGAGTCAACATGTCTTTTCTCCATAAGGCCTGGTTCCCCTTGTGCCCCTGCCCACATGCGGCTGTTTCCCTGAGGGCAGAGCCCATTGACCTACCACCTGGATCATACAGAACCATGGCCAGCGTGGAGACCAGAGCACAGCAGTCATCTGGAACAACAACCTGGAGATGCGCAGAAGGCAGAAGGAAAGCCCAATCCTGTGCAAGAGGGGCTGGTCCCCCCTGTTTTCCTCCCCCTGGGGGGACAGGCCCCAGGAAAGCCCACATGGAGCCTCCGCCTCTGGGACCCACTGGCCTCCACTCTGCCCTGGCCCTGAGGATCTCTGCTGGCTCTCCCTGTCCCTCTAGAAAATGCAGAATTCCCCAAGAACACAGCTCTGTACCAGGGGAGCAGTGAGGCTGAGAAACGGACTCACATTTTCTGGATCACGCTGGGCGGGTGCCTGGCAGGGTTAAGTCAGGAACCGGGCCATTTCCTCCCACAGGCTGTAAACAGAGCCAGAGAGACCTTGCGGTCCCAGGCCCAGGGGCCCTTTCTCATTCAGGGTCTAGACTTCAGTCTTTTCCAAAGAGCAAGGCATCCAACCTCATGGTGCAGGGCTACTGACTGAGGCCATCGACTCCCCAGGTGACACAGACAGTAAGTGCGAGGGTTTGGACAAAAACTCAGTCCTTTTGAATTATAGGGCAGTGCTATTTCTACCACACCAGGCTGCCTCCAGATAATGTTTTGCTCTAGGTACTTTTTAGAAGTTGTTACTCAAGGAAATAGGGAGGGAGCTAACCAAGAATCAGCCTTGAGTCCCTCCTGGATGAGGACGGGTGCCTGTGGACCAGGAGACCATAGATCTGAAGGCTCCTTACGATGACTGCCCTCTCCAGTTAGGATATTGCAGCAGGACATCCTCAGTGTAGTTCATGTCACTCCGACTCAGCTGGTGATGGACAGAGCTTGAACACAGCCAGACCAGGGAAGCCTAACCAGCCTCTTCCTGCCCTTGGATACCTATGGGTATGTGCCCTAAACCACAAGGCCTCTCAAGAGGGGAACGGGGACACGCTGCATGCTCCTTACTGGACAGAGGCCCCAGTCTTCTTGTCATAGATTACACAAATAGATGTCTCATGGGAAGTGTTTGACAACCTCCCCACCCCTATACTTGGGCCAGAGGCTCCCTTGACAGCCTACCCACCCTATACCCATGCAGAGAACACCTCTGAACAGTCAGCAAGTCCAGGTGTTACTCTAACACTGTTTCCCCACTCCCTTCCCCAGACTTCTAAGTCCCAGTCCTGCATCTACCACAAACTGAGAAACATTGCAGGGGGATGGGGCCCCGAGGGTGGGGCCCCGCAGAGCCTGGAACCCAGCTTAACCTTTCATTTGCCCGGTCAATGAAAAGCTTATTCTCACTGATTCAGGGTTAATGAGGCCCTGGAGATGGAGGCAGTCTGAGAGCGGTCCACTTGCCCTGCCCCGTAAGGCACCCTTTATGTATACCAGTAAGTACTCATCCCAGATCATTTCAAATGGAGATCTCACTGCCCTAGGAGACAATTCAACCCATGTTTAATAACTTTAAGCGTTTGAAAACTTTCCACAAACCCAAATATTACAGCTTTCAGATTTCTCTTTAAAATTGCATAAATAATAGTAGTTATATTATGTATCAGGTACCAGTCATTGAGTTACGTGCCAGACACTAAATTAAGTGCTTTGTGTGAGTTGCCTTAATTCTCAAAATTCCTGAGCAGAAAGTTCTGTTATGATCCCTGCTTTAAAGGGAGCAAAGTTCAGAAAGGCCAAATAACCTACTAGCCGTGTGACCTTGGTGGTGGGCAGAACTCCACCTGCCTGACTCCAGAGCCTGGATGTATGACCACCACAGGCCCTGCCTCCTACCCGCCTCTGCTAATTCCGTGTCCACGAAAGGCCCTTCAAGTTACTGGGAAGGGGGAGGAGCACAGTCCCTTAGAATCCCACAGAGATACCTGACTCACTTGGCCTCCAGAAAAGCAGATGGCCACTGACCACACATTGCTTAGCTAGAAACAGAAGAGAACTTGTGACTCCACCCTCTGGCTAGAGAGCTGTTGTGAATCTCCCTTGCTGGAAGCCTTTCATTGTCTTCCTATCACACTCAGGATAACACTCGAACACTTCACAACTTCCTGCCCCCGTCTGTACAGCGTATGGCAGAACTCACACATGGGCCTCCTTTCCCAGTTACTAGAAGCCCTTCCTTCCCACCCTACAGCTTTCGCACATGTCGTTCTTCCTTCCTGGAGGGGGGGGGGGGCGCCCCCACCGCCAGCTAATTCAGCCTTTAAGACGCCTTCCCTGACCACCCAAAGCAGGCATCCACTTAAGTGCTTCTGGAAACATTGCTAATGTTTCCCCACTGGATGGCTGCATCACTAGACTGAGCTCCATGAGGTCAGGTCCGCTCGCCACTGTGACCACAGTGACTCCTAGTGGGTAAGAGCGGGGACTTGGGGAAGGCACGTTGCTGAGAGGAAGGGAACACAGACCCAGCTCTTCAACCTTCTTGGGCCTGTCGCTGTGCCTTTCTGGGCCCATTCCCTTATCTGTAGGTTAGAGTGCCTACTTCATGGGGCCAGGAAGAGTGAGAGAAAGCACAGCAGTCGGCAGAGGACTCGGTGAGCCCTAGTGATTGGGGCCCCAGAGTATGTTCGCCCCATCCTCACCAAGACGTTCTTGTCTTCATGGTACTTGTCTCCTCGGCAGGTCTTGTAGTCCTGGAAGCTGGAGTGGCATAAGGCAGAGATGTCAATTCCACAATTGGACAGGTCTTGGCTGATAAATGTAGCTTCCAAATCACTCAGCTGGTAAACCAGCTGGTCAGGCTGCCTGGGTGAATGAGCATGCTGCCCACCTCCAACATCTCCCTGAGAGTACAGGGAAGGGCAGGGCAGGTGGACCCCCAGGCTGCCTGCGGCCCCGGGCTGCAAGAGGGTGACCACCCGGCACATTCAACGTCTCAGGAGGGTTTTCTGCTCCCCGGTGGCCAGGTCCTGCTACAGCCGCCTAGTCGTCAGTTGCATGACGTAATCCCCATGGTCTGCTGCAAGTTCAGCAGCATCTCTATAAGCTCAGTGTGGTTGTTCTGCTTTCCAAGGCCTTGGCCCCTCAGCTGCCTAAGGTCCAAATCCAGCCTGCCACCTCTTTCTGTAAATAACATTTTATTGGAACACAGTTACATTTGGTTATATATTATCTATAGCTGCTTTTGCACTACAATGGCAGAGTTGAATAGTTGTACCAGACCGTATGGCCCACAAGGCCTAAAATATTGACTAACTGGCTCTTCCCAGAAATTTTTCCAACCCCTTTGCTAGAACACCAGCCCTTCGTTTTGGTCGGTTTTTCCATAATAGATGACCATAACAGATAATCAAAGCTCAGTCCTACCTTCCTTCCTTGCATCACTTCCTGTACATGCTTCAATCCGCTCACTGTGACAGCTGACTTAGACTTCCATTACTAGTAACCATGGGCTAGATACATTGTCCTCGAACTTCCAGGTCCACCAGAATCACCCAGGGCGCTTGTTAGGCAGAGATGGCTAGACCTTATCACCAGACTTTGATTTAGCAGGTCTGGGGTGAGGACTAAGAATTTTCAGCTCTAACAAGTTCCTAGGACTATACTTTGAGAACCTCTAACTATTCAGACCATGCTTTCATCTGAAAAGAAGTCAAAATGCTGGATAAGACCTCAGAATCAAATTAAAGCCTCCAAGAATCAACCAAAATTCAGATAGCAAGAAGCCATAAGGTAAGAAAAACTGAAGCCAACAGCTGCCTCTAATTCTTCATAAGACAATCCTCATAACCTCAGACAGTGACCCTTCTTTTTCTAAAAATCTAGACTGATGCCTCTTCTACCAAATGCCATATTCTCACTTCTAAGTCACATCCCCCCACATACGTAAAACGTGGTTACTTGTTTCACAGGTTTGTGGTACCAGCACTTTGAAGCACTGGACACTCTGCAGTCTCTCCAAACCATGTTTGGTTCACTTGTGATGTTTCCATAGCAATCTATACTTCTCCTTAATGACATTTAATATAGTGACTTGTTCTGCCCAGGTCAGCCTTCATTGTTATACCCTTAGCACAGTGCCTGGCACACAGGTAACTAGGAGGTGAGGCACAACCATGAGGATGTAGCGACAAGCTGTGACCGAGCACTCAGGCTGTGGAGGGTGGAGTGATGGCCAGGTGAACCACGGGACGAAGCAGTGCCGAGTCTTGACTTAGGGTGCCAACCTTTCATCAGCAGGAACATACTGTTTAAAAAGAAACTGAACACCATGAGCTCTTTGGCCTAGACTAGACCTTTGTTCCACAAGCAAAAGCTTTGCTCTGGCCCAAACTTCCCCTTCTAGAAGTAAGAGGTCATTTCAATGGGGCTCCAAACCGCTAGGGGGAAGCAGGTCACACCATCCTTCCCAATGCAGGCTGTCTCCAACTTATGTTGGTTTGACTTATGACTGTGCAAAAGTAATACACATTCAGTAGAAACTCTACTTTGAATTTTGAATTTTGATATTTTCCCAGGCTAGCGATATGCAGGACAATCTTCCCTCGTAATACCGAGCAGTGGCAGCGAGCTGCAGCTCCCAGAAGGCCACACGGTCCTGAGGGTGGCACCGCTCTGGCCTTAGAGAACCATCTGTTCTCCGCTTTCAGTACAGGGTTCAACAATTACAGGAGATACTCAACACTATGACAAAATAGATGTTTTTGCCCAGCTGTAGGCTAATGTAAGTGTTCTGAGCACCTTTAAGGTGGGTTCAGCTAAGCTATGATGCTTGGTAGGTCAGATGTATTAAATGCATTTTTAAGTTACAATATTTTAAACTTATGGTGTGTTTATAAAGATGTAATCCTACCATAAAAATTGACAAATATCTGTACTTGAATAGCAAAGAGAGATAGTTCAAGGATCAAGTGGGATCCCTATGGTTTTGCCTTCCAAAAGGCAGTGCCCATCATCCTGTTGGTCCTAAGGAGCACTGGTAGGAAAGGCCAAATGCTGGAGATGACCTCCCTTCAACAGACAAGAGGGTTCCTGCCTTCTCCCAGGGCTGGGCTCTCACATATTGAATGTCTGTCCTGTGTTGCCTTAATAACAAAATCAAATAATGGGATAGCTCTGCAATGTCACTAGACCAGCACACAGTCCCAGAACTTAAGCAATTATTCCAGTTCAGGCTGGATTAGATACTGTCTGGACTTCTTTCCCTAGAAGTCCTTGCTGTTACCAAGATTCTATTATTCTGTCCTGTTCCCCCATTCAGGGACTCCTAGGTACGTAGATAATAGGGATCGGGACAGGATAGGGACACTGGAGGCCAGTGTGGTCCAGCAGGCTATTGGAGGAGGGTGGCTGTTTGAAACAGCTAGCATAAGAACCTCTCCTGGTGGGCCTATGGAGCAGAAAATGGGGGAGGGGGGGCCAGGCCAAATACCTGAAAGAAGTAAGTGTTCCCAGAAAAATATATATTCTGATAAGAAAGTAAGTATGTGGCATGGCCAGGAGGAAACTTGACAGTTGGACCTCTAACTGGACCTCTAAAAGACAGTCGGTCTTTTTAGAAAAATTCTTTTGGAAATGATACTGTTCCACAAAGGAATAATGTTGTCTGGTGTTGGGGTATAGGAACCCTCTCCTCAAGTCTTCTTAGACATACCCACGTGCTCCTGGTTTCAATATTCCTCAGCTTCCAAACATTTACTTTTTAAACCACACTCAGAGGCCTCCTATAGCAGCTAGAAATTGTCTCAAAACTAGCCCAGCTGGTGCCAACAGCCCTCTGATAATAGCTGAAGGACAGACAAATAGTAGAAGCTAAGAAAAGAGAGAGGGAGAGAACATGGTAAATGAACTGGGAACCAGTTCTTCTTTATTTGCAATGCCAGCACGTGAGTACACTGTTTTCATACCAGGATACTTTTAATGTCACCTAGTGCCCTACAAGCTCTTCTAGTTCTGTCTCATTCTCCAGCCTTCCTTCCCTTTGTCATGCACCAGCCTCCTCCGGTATCTCAGTACTCTGACCTAATTCAGATTCGTCCTTCTTGGTAGGGTAAGCATGGTAAGGATTGTAGAGTCTCCTTTATGTGCATGGGAAGCAAGGTATTTGGGGTGTAGATCCACAAATACAAGGTGCAAAACTGAAAGTCATAAAAGCAGTCTTGAGATTCTATTCTATAGTTGCTACTCACCAATTATAGGATATTGCAAAAATTATATGCCCTATCTGGGCATCAGTTTCTCTGTATGTAAGATGAGAAGATGCCTTAATTCAAGGCGATGGAAGTGAAGCTCAAGGAGGACAAGTGACTTCTAGGGCCCCACATCAGAGCCAGGATTTAAGCCTGGACTTCCCACTTTCACCCGGACTCCTGGGAAGAAGAATGAACTGGCAGAAAACCAGTCATTGCATGGACTGCCAAGTCACAATGTCCAGGAAGTCTCAAGTTCTGAGGTCGGATTACCTTCATCCGAAAATATTGTCATCCTGTATTGTTGGTGAGTCGACGTCCCTGGGCAGAAGCAAATAAATGCTCTGGAAGTGGTTACCTCAGGCCTTGGAACTCTCAAAAGGGTCATTTTTTTCAAATATAGTGTCCAGAACACAAAAAAATCCAGACACATGAACAAACAGCATGAATTAAAACCAGCATAGGCAACAGAAAGATCAACTGCATTCCACCTACTAAGAGACTGTAAAAGAATTGCTTTTTGTTCAAGGAGATAAAGCCCAAACCCGAAAATTAACAAAATTAGAAATTATTAAAATGAAGGAAAGAAAACAAGCAATTCTAGAGGTTAAAATACAATGACCAAAAATGAAAAGCCTCAATGGAAGGGTTTAACAGCATATCAGATACAGCTAAGAAGAAAAGTAGTGACATAGAAGAGGAGGCTGAAGAAACTTTCTAAAATGTAGCATGAAGACACAAAAGAAAGCAAGACACAAGGACAGAAGATCTAAAATACACATATATTCATTTGGAGTCCCAAAGGAAGAGAAAAATGGGGCAGAAGTAATTTGAATAAGATGTTTTATCAGTGCCAAATAATAAGACACCAAAGCATGGATTCAAGAAGCCCAACAAATGAAAATTAGAATAAAGGAATATATATATATATACATCATGGTGAAGGTATAAAAAAAGAAACATCTCAAAAACAGCCAAGAAAAAAGTGTACCTTTAAAGGAATAATACACCAAAACTAGCAGAAACCTGAAGACAGTGAAATGTTATTTTCAATATACTGAGAGAAAATAACTTCCAACCCAGAATCCTGTAGCCATCAAAGTATCAACATTTCAATAAGCAGTACCAATTCCTCCCCAAAGAGGGGCTGGATTTACTGCAGAGGACACTGCTAATTGGAGCAAGTAGGTTTGCTTTTAAAAGCTAAGGCCAACTGAATGAAAGAAACCAGATCCAGCACGTATTGTACAATTCTGCTTAAAAGTCAAGCAAAAGTAATTAGTAGTGATAAAAATCAGAACAGTGGTTGCTTGGGGGGAAGTTGAGAAACTGGTTGCAGTTGGGTGCAGGGAGCTTTCTGGGGAGATCACTTGATCTGGAACTTGATTAGGTGGTGGTTGCATGCTATAACCATCTGTTGTAGCTCAAACTGTACACTTGTGCATTTTACTATATTTAAATAGGTTTTTTAAATGCAGCTATAGCTCATTTAAAGCTCTGTTAGAACATAAATAGCCAAATAAGTTTATTTCCATTACTAACACTTCAAGTGGAAAGATGAGTGGGGGAAGGCCCCAAGTATAAAGAAGGATATTTACATAATTATTTTATAGTAGAAAAAAATAAAGAGCCAGTTGTCAAATACACACACACTAATCTAAGAAAAATAGGAGAAAGTACATATAGAGAATATTTAAGTCTGGACAAAATGGATAATTTAGTTTTAAAATGTAGTTTATTAGTCCTAAATCCAGATGAGAAATGAAATCTAAACAAATCAGTTTTACATAGATGTTATCAAAGAGCTAACTCTCTAAAAAAGCACCTGCGCCAGACAGTCTCACAGGGGAACTCTACCATATACTTAAAGGAGTATATTTTTCTGGTGCTATTTACACTGTTCTGGAGAAAAGGAAGAGCATCCACATTTTATCATCAAAGAAACAGTGATAGCGATATTGATTATCAATATTTAAAAGTGGAACAGCACTTGAAAAACAATCCAACAGCATCATAAAACCTTATGACTGAGTGGGATTATACTGATAATGGAAGCACAGTTCAAGTCTATGATTTATGTTGACTTTTCTTTAACAGATCCTGGGGGATAAATATTACTTCATCTCTAGATGCTAAAAAGACTTCTGACAAAATTAGACAATCACTCTTTATTTAGACAAATTGCCAGGATAAATGGATACCTCTGTAACATAAGACATCTCTCAGCCAAAAAGACAGCCTCCTATTCAATGGGAAACTTTGAAGGGTTTGAACTCCTGAACAAAAGACAAGGCTGCCTATTGTCACTGCTAAATAAACACTGTACCAGAGGTCCTGGCTGAGACTAATAGGCAAGGAAAGAAAGCAGAGTTAGAAATAGGAAATTTGGAGTGTCACTATCTGCAGGTTACTCCTGCCCACCTGGAAGACACAAGAAAATGAACAAGCAACAACAGAATTTAGTATAGTTATAGAATAAGGGCCCACCTGTTTCTGAAAATACAGTTTCATTAAAACACAGCTACGCCTATGCTGCATATAGATGCCAGCGTGACCTTGCTAGTAAACACCAGACCAGCTGTCTTGCCAATGGGTTTCAGCCCCGGGCAAGTTCACTGTGGGTTCAGTGACACCAAGGAATGACAATGGAACATTCTTAGGATAAAAGGGTTTATTCGTCAGCTTTGTTCTCCAGACAATAGGTCAAGCACTAGAATTACATCTGCATCCAACAATCTGCAGGTCTGTAATCCTTCTTCATCTCTGCCTCTGCCCAGAGCACTGGGTAGCACTCTTTATGTAGTGACTCTGTCAACAATAGTTTATCACCTAAGGGTGTGGAAGCAGTAGGCCAGTTATATCAAGCAGTTTAGGTTCAGGTGAGGATCCTGGCCACAGGAACTTGAATTTCCCCCCCTGGAGCATTTTCAATCTGGGTCACTTACCTAATGAGGGAGCCTAGACTGCCAGGCAGCCCCATTCACATGCAGCATTTAATCCTAACTACTAGGAAGTAAGAATTACCCCCAACTTTCAGGTGGGGCAACTAAGGACATAATGTATTACAGTCTGTTGAATTTAAGGTCTTCTCATTGTGGGGAAGTTGGGGTTCCTATGGCCGGGATCCTCACTGAACTTAAACCACCTGATGATGTAACTGGCCTGTTGCCAGGCTACCACTTCCACACCTGTAGGCAATAAGCTATATACAGAGCTCGGCCCAGTGCTCTGGGCGGAAGTAGAGATGCTAGTGCTCGACTTCCCACAGGGAGAATAAGCCGGGTAATACACCCTTTCACCCCAAAGAAACGTTCTACTGTCATTTCTTTGGTCACACTGAATTCATAGCAAATTTGCCAGGGGCTGAAACCCATTGGCAAGACAATTGGTGAAGTTGGCAGGGTTCATTGTTGACCAAGTGTGGATAAAATGAGAGATCCTGTGGCCAGGATCCTCACCTGGCCCTGGATGACTAGCTCACTGCACACCTGTGGGCAATACATGGCTGTTGACTCTATATAAAGAGCCCTGCCCAGTACTCTGGGCATGACACAGTGGCACGGCTGCAAGGCTGCAGGAGAGCAGAGCAGAAGCTGGAGTGGTGGCAGTGCCAAGGACAGAGGCCCAGAAGACGGCTGTGTGGGACGACTGTGCAGAGAGGCCCACAGGACGGCTGTGTGGATGGCTGTGAAGACAGAGGGGCCCAGACGCGGAGACCGGCTTGCTGCAGGCAGACTTGCTCTGAGTGAACAGGATTTTAGTGACTGACCTGCCACCTGGAAATAAAATTGGGTATAACTCTTTCACCCCAAGAACGTTTTGCTGTCAATTTCTTTGGTCACATTGAATCCATGGCAAACTTGCCCAGGGCTGAAACCCATTGGCAAGACACCAAGGAAAAAGATAAGCTGCCCTTATGGGAGGGGAGCTTCAGCGGGCTGCCCCTGTGAATGGGGAGACAGTGGATCATCCCCCAATGGGTATGTGGTCTGAGGAGGCTTGCCTCCTAGAGGACTGGGCCCCACCCCAGGACTGGAGGCAGGTGGAGGTGACACCTGAGGCAGTAGGGGTGGCCCTTGGTATAGTGAGCAGATCCTTTGAGAAGCAGAGTGCCCATGAGGCAGTGGGGACTGTGGGTTGGCTGCTCCTCACAGTATTAAAAAGGTCTACAGAAGAGAAGGATACGCTCCTGGAAAAGACCCAAGAAATGGCAGCATGAGAACATGAGCTGCAAACTTCTGTGGATTCCCTGAAGAAGGACATGGCACTGAAGTGAGACGAGGCAGCACAAGAACGCCGGCAGCGAGGTGCCGTTGAAGAGGTAAAAAGTTCCTTACAGAATGAGACAGCAGTGCCGCCAGGTGCTCTGAAGGGGGAAGAGGCCATAAAGGAAAAAGGCGCATGCTGAGAGAAGCACAGGTGGAGGCGGCACGAGAACACCAACAGTGCAGCATTGAGGTGAAGGCAAGAGAGCTGCTGAAGACTGAGCTAGCACTGCTGCGAGGCACTGTAGAAAAGGTAAATGATGTAGCCGAGGAGACACTCAGGGAGGGGTGAGAAAGGTGGACAGCCCCCAAAAGGAGGGCCATGGGCTTCCATCCTAAGACTGAGACAATATGGACGGAAGATGGTGAGGGGAAGAGCAGCCAATGGGCAAAGTTGCGGGCCATGTAGCTTGTGGTGAACCAGGAGCCCTCCCTTATAGTTGTCTGCACTGACAGCTGGGCTGTCTATCGGGGCTTGACCCTGTGGCTACCAACCTGGTACCATGCCAACTGCACCAAGTTCCACAGCAACATGGGACAATAGCTAAGGGGCCTTTACCCCTCGTCAGGTGGCAGATAGACTATATTGGGCCTCTACCTGTGTCAGAAGGGTATTGGTATGCCATGATTTGTGTGGACACAGGTACTGGACTTCTGGTTGCTTTTCCTACATGTTGTGCAGACCAGCAGATGACCAAAAGAGGCCTGGAGCATCCCTTTGCTGCCTATGGCCGACCACAGGTAACTGAGAGTGATCAGGGCACCCATTTTACTGGACATACACTGCAAGAATGGGTGCAACAGCTGGGAATCAAGTAGAGGTTTCATGTGCCATACAATCCTACCGCAGCAGGCATGACAGAGAGGCACAATCGCTTGTTAAAATCTGGACTAAAGTCAGATAGCAATAATCTGCGGGGATGGTCAGTTCGCTTATGGACCGTGCTATGGCGTTTGAATGAGAGACCCCGAAAGGGAGCCCTAAGCCCTGGAGACATGTTAACACATATGGCTGCCTCCCCTATACAACTGCAAGTACAAACCAAGGGAGAATCACTGAAGCTGAGGTTCGGCCACCAGAATAACTTCTTGCTGCCAGCACCAGCTGCACTGAACCCCAGAGACTCCATTGAGTGGACGTGACCTTGGACCTTACGACACATGGACCAACAATGGCTGGCTCTCCTGGCACCTTGGGGACAAGACCTGGAAGCTGGCCTCCTGTGTATTCCTGGAATAACCGCAGAGTGGCCCCCAAAGGTCACAGTAGTATATCCTGAACGGCCAGAAGGTAGGAGCATCTTACCGGGGAGTTTTGTTTTATCATTATGGCCAGTGCATGCACCTCCAGTAGCACTATATATAGACCCTTCAGTAACTCCCATGGGGAAAGGAGTAAAAGTCTGGTATACTAGACCTGGACAGGACCCCCTTCCTGCTACAGTCCTATCACCGGACCACTCTCTTGCATGCATCCTACCTGATGGACAAGATTTGCCTATGCTGGTGTCATAAAACATGTGTCTTATCGCCCCTCAGGTCTTTGTGGATTGGGAACCTCCTCTGGCTTGAGGATTATTATAATTTTTGTTACCTGTATCAAAATCTCGTTGTATCTTAATTTTTGTTATTATCTCTAAGTTGTTGTTAGCCTCTGTTGCTGTGTGGAATCTGGTTACAGTGCTCCAGCTTTCTCGCACAGGGACGATTGAGGAAGATTGAAAGCATGTAGATTGTAAGGTGAGAATCCTGGAGGGGTGGAGTGTGGGGAAGTTGGGGTTCCTATGGCCAGGATCCTCACTGAACTTAAACCACCTGATGATGTAACTGGCCTGTTGCTAGGCTACCACTTCCACACCTTTAGGCAATAAGCTATTACTGCGCTATATAGAGGACTCGGCCCAGTGCTCTGGGTGGAGGCAGACATGCTAGTGCTCGACCTACAGCCGGGAGAACAATCCAGGTAATAAACTCTTTCACCCTAAAGAAACCTACTGTCATTTCTTTGGTCACACTGAATCCATAACAAACTTGCTGGGGGCTGAAACCCATTGGCAAGACATCATATATCCAGAATGAGTATGAATGGTGTAAGCTGTTTTGGAGAACACAGAACCCTCCAAAACCACAATTTTATCAACGACAGCTAACACTGATTGAGCACTGCCTTAAGCCAGGCTCTGCTCTGGGTTCTTTGAATGCATCATATGATTTAATCCTCAAAATGACTTTATTACAGTACCACCATCAGCCTCGCTTTATAGAGGAGAGAACAGAGGCTCAAAAGAAGGAGGTAATCACACAAGTGAGACAGAAAATGGGAACCTGACATCCAAGTCTGCTGACACCAGGCCCCATCACACCTCCACACCACCTGTGGATGAAATGGAGGTTCCTGCGGCTGGGATTCTCACCCGCCCTGGCTGGCCACCTCACTACACACGTGTGGGCAATATGTCATTATTGACTCTATATAAAGAGCCCTGCCCAGTGCTCTGGGCAACACGGTGGCATGGCTGCAGGAGAGCAGAGCAGAGGCCGGAGTGGTGGCAGTGTCGAGGACAGAGGCCCAGAGGACGGCTGTGTAGGCAGAGAGGCGCCGAGGCAGAGACCGGCTTGCTGCATGTAGACTTGCTCTGAGTGAACAGGGTTTTAGTGATTGACCATGGAAATAAAATTGGGTATAACCCTTTCACACCAAGAATGTTCCACTGTCATTTCTTTGGTCCAATTGAATCCATAGTGAACCTTCCCGGGTCTGAAACCCATTGGCAGGACACCACTCCTCCTTGAGGTCTCTTTCTGGAAGGGTGCACATACCCTTGAAGTGTGCCATTCACTTTTGGGGATCCATCAGCCCCCTAAATCCATCAGTGGCCCCTCCTAACTGGGATCCAGGAGCCCCAGCTGAAGCCCAACACCATGTTTGGTCCATAGCCCCTCTCACCCTACATCGGTGGCTCCCCCAACCCTAATGCCCTGCCCTTACCTCTGTCTTCTCCAGTCTCAAATCCTTATGCCCAATGAAGTCATACTGGACCATCAGGTGCAGATGCCTCTCCACTACCCTCCTCCTCTCACTTAGCTTGCTTATGACTTTGGGTCTAAATGCTCTGCTTTTAAGTACAAGGTGGTGTGGGGAAAATGGAAGTTCCTGTGGGCAGGATCCTCACCTGAACCTAAACTACTTGATGATGTAATTGGCCTACTGCTAGGCCACTGCTGCCACACCTGTAGGCAATAAACTATTATTGTCTGAGTCACTATATAAAGAGCTCTGCCCAGTGCTCTGGGTGACATGGTGGCATAGCTGCAAGGCTGCAGGAGAGCAGAGGATGGAGTGGTGGCAGCACCGAGGACAGAGACTGAGACGGGGTAGGGAGGCCCAGAGGCAGAGACCGACTTGCTGCATGCAGACTCGCTCTGAGTGGATGGGATTCTAGGGACTGACCTGCCACTGTGGAAATAAAGTTGGGTATAAACCCTTTCACCCCAAGAACATTCCATTGTCATTCCTCAGTCTCACTGAATCCACAACGAATTTGCCTGGGGCTGAAACCTGCAGGCAAGACAGGAGGAAATATGCCAAAATGATAGGGCAGGTGGAATTGCCACATAACTGGGTGTGGGCTTGTCGATTTCACGCTGGGCAGCCAGTGTTCTGCCTTCCCTGGGGGCTGACAAACAGAAGCAAAGCAGAAAGCAGCCTATGGTCTGAAAGCAGCCTGCCTTGTGACTGTTCTCCAACTTTAGTGGGTGCTTGTTTAAAATGCAGATCCCTGGGCTCCACTAAGGGATTCCAGTTCAGAAGGTTATAACTGGGCCCAGGAGTCTGCATTTTAACAAGCATGCAGGTGATTCAGGACTACTCTGGGAGAGATGATGCCTCAGTGGTTCCACACTGCGGGGAAGCATGAGCTGTGGGCAGGCTCTTCGCCCCAGAATGTTAGGGCCTCACATATCCCCCAGCCTGGCCTGCACTGACAGCCTGTCTCCTCTGTCATGATTGGCTCATTCCCCATTAAAAAACAAAACTAAAAACAAATCACTGGGTACCCATGATCTACCAAGCATTGCATTAGACCCTGAGACTATCAGAATGAAGGAAAAGGTCCCTGGCTTCAAGAAGCCCCAGAATACACTTCCCAGAGGAAAAGCCTGGACTCATCTTTCCTTTGCTCAAAATCCTTCAGTGGCTCCCCTTCACCCTGTAAATCCAAGCACCTCCAGAGACACCACAACACAAATGCGCAAAGCTGGCTGAAAGCAAAGGGAGAAGAGCGGGAAGGACATTGGCTAACTGCAGCCTCTGTACACCTCCCAGCTGCATTCAACTAAAAAAAAAAAGTATGCCCTGCCAAACGAAATGGTTTTACCAGTTAATTTCAGCCCTCCAGCCATCATCTGCAACCTCTGACTCCAGATTCTTTCAAGTCTATGCTTCTATGTCACCTCCTCTAAGGCATGTCCCCTGTGACTCCTCAGGCAGGCATAGGGGTCCATGTCCTACATCCCCATGCACTTCACTCTTGCCTACCATGTAAAGCACACTTGGCAGGCAGTGCTTCAGGGCCTTTGCTACAGCCGGGCTCCTGTGCCTGGACTGCTCTGCCCAGACGCCAGCCTGTCTCACACCTCACCCCCTCCAAGTCTCTGCTCAGACCCCACCCTCTCCCGGGGGCCTCCTAGAGCCGCCTACCTAACTGCCTGCTGCTCCTGCCTTCACGACACAGCAGGTCTACTTTTTTTTATAGCACTTTTCTTCTTCAAACGTACTATATATTTTACTTTCTTATTATGTGCATTATTTTCAGTTCCCACTTCTAAAACATAAACTCCATGAGGACAAGGTCTTCAATGGTTGGATTTACTGATGTTTCTCAAATGCAGAGAACCATGCTTGCCTACTGGGGAGCTCAATAACATTTGTGGATGGATGGATGGATGGATGGTGTCTTGTCAATGGGTTTCAGCCCTGGGAAAGTTCGCTATGGATTCAATGTGACCAAAGGAACTGACAGCAAAACGTTCTTTGGGGTGAAAGGGTTTATTACCCGGTTTGTTCTCCTGGCAGTAGGTCGAGCACCAGCATTTCTGCCTCTGCCCAGAGCACTGGGCCGAGCTCTCCATATAGCACAGTAATAGCTTATTGCCTAAAGGTGTGGAAGTGGTAGCCTAGCAACAGGCCAGTTACATCACCAGGTGGTTTAAGTTCAGTGAGGATCCTGCCCATAGGAACCCCAACTTCCCCACACTCCACCCCTTCAGGATTCTCGCCTTACAATCTACACACATTCCATCTTCCGCAATGGTCCCTGTGCAAGAAAGCTGGAGCACTGTAACCAGATTCCACAAGCACCAGAGAGTAACAACAACTTAGAGATAATAATAAAAAATTAAGATACAGGTAACAAATATTATAATAATCTGCAAGACAGAGGAGGTTCCTAATAACAAAAATTATAATAATCCTCAAGCCAGAGGAAGTCCCCAGTCCACAAAGACCTGAAGGGCAATAAGACACATGTTTTATGACACCAACATAGACAAATCTTGTCCATCAGGTAGGATGCATGCAAGGGAGTGGTCCTGTGATAGGACTGTAGCAGAAAGGGGGTCCCATCCAGGTCTAGTATACCATGCTTTTACTCCTTTCCCTGTGGGGGTTACCGAAGGGTCTATATATAGTGCTACTGGAGGTGCATGCAAAAACAAAACTCCCCGGTAAGATGCTCCTACCTTCTGGCCGTTCAGGATATACTACTGTGACCTTTGGGGGCCACTCTGCGGTTATTCCAGGAATACACAGGAGGCCAGCTTCCAGGCCTTGTCCCCAAGGTGCCAGGAGAGCCAGCCATCGTTGGTCCATGTGTCGTAAAGTCCAAGGTCACGTCCACTCAATGGAGTCTCTGGGGTCCAGTGCAGTTGGTGCTGGCAGCAAGATGTTATTCTGGTGGCCGAAACTCAGCTTCAGGGATTCTTCCTTGGTTTGTACTTGCAGTTGTATAGGGGAGGCAGCCATATGTGTTAACATGTCTACAGGGCTCAGGGCTTCCTTTCAGGGTCTCTCGTTCAAATGCCATAGCATGGTCCATAAGTGAACTGACCATCCCTGCAGACCATTGGTATCTGACTTTAGTCCAGATTTTAACAAGCGATTGTGCCTGTCTATCATGCCTGCTGCAGTAGGATTGTACGGCACATGAAACTTCTACTTGATTCCCAGCTGTCGCACCCATTCTTGCAGTGCATGTCCAGTAAAATGGGTGCCCTGATCACTCTCAATTACCTGTGGTCGGCCATAGGCAGCAAAGAGATGCTCCAGGCCTCTTTTGGTTGTCTGCTGGTCTGCACAACGGGTAGGAAAAGCCACCAGAAGTCCAGTAGCTGTGTCCACACAAGTCATGGCACACCAATACCCTTCTGACACAGGTAGAGGCCCAATATAGTCTATATGCCACCTTAGCTATTGTTCCATGTTGCTGTGGAACTCGGTGTAAGTCCCTTTTGGAGCACACGACACACTCCTGCTGGGCTCTACTAGCCTCTTTGAAGGTCAAAGGCAAGCCCCACCAATGGGCTACAGCCCACATTGTCTTTTGCCCTGTATGCAACAAATGCTGATGTAGCCATTAGGCTACATCAGAGGCAGGCTTTCTTCCTAACCAACGTGTCTGGGCCAATTTATCTGCTTCATAATTTCCTGGGGATGCCAGTGGCAAATGACCTGTCACATGGTATACTGTAATTATTTTAGTTTGACCACAGGCCCATAAGTTTTGCCACAATTGTTGCCCCCAAAGAGGTCGGTGACCAACCAGTTGGCATGGTACCAGGTTGGTAGCCACAGGGTCAAGCCCCGATAGACAGCCCAGCTGTCAGTGCAGACAACTATAGGTAGGGCTCCTGGGTGATCGCAAGCCACATGGCCTGCAACTCTGCCCATTGGCTCCTCTTCCCCTCACCATCTTCTGTCCATATTGTCTCAGTCTTAGGGTGAAAACCTATGGCCCTCCATTTTGGAGGCTACCTACAGCTCAAGCCATCCGTGTACCATGAATCTTCGGGTATAGGGGCTCTTCCCTCCCGATAGGGACTCTCTGCTACTAATGGTTCAAAAGCAAGTTCTTCCTGTTTTTCACTAGTATATGTCACTGGCCCCAACACGCGTTGGAGTTCTTCACTCAAGGGGCTACTAGAAAGGGCACCACTCTGCTGTAGGTAAGCACCCCACTTGGCTAGTGTGGGTGTTTGTGCCACGCCACTCCTTGGCTTTTGGTACAGTCTCATACCCACCCCATAGGGATAGGTGGTTATTACCTTTATTGGGGCCATTCCAGTGATGGGTTCTGTAGCCAGCTAGGCGTGATACACGGCAGCCAGTTGTTTTTCTATCAAAGTGTATCGTACCTCTGCCCCTTTCCAGAGTTGTGACCAGAATCCAATGGGTTGGCGAGTTTGTTCAAGCTGCTGCCAGAGACCCCAGCCATAGCCGTCTTCAGTCACATGAACATCCAGCTCACAGGGCCTTGATGGGTCTATCACACTCAGGGCCTGCACGGCCTTGACTGCCTGTTTTGCTGTAGTAAAGGCAGATGCACATGTCTCATCCCAGTCCCACCTGATGCCCTTTCGTACCAACCAGTATAAGGGCTTCAGAATTTGTGCCAAGTGCGGGATAAACACTCTCCAGGAGCCTAGAAGACCCAGAAACTCCTGTAGCAACACTACAGTTGTGGGGGTAGGAACGGCCTGGACTTTATCTATAACTGCTTCTGGTATCACTTTGGTCTTACTCGACCAGACGACCCCCAAGAATTTGACAGACAAACCAGGTCCCTGAACCTTGGTACTGTTCACAGCCCATCCTTTCTTCTGTAAATGTTGCAGCAGTCTAGGTGCTGCACCTTCTAGGTCTGAAAGAGAATCAGACGTGAGCATGACATCATCAATATAATAGTACAGTCGCACCATTGGCGGTTTCTCCCATGTAGCTAAGTCCTGGGCTACAAGTCCATGACAGATGGTGGGGCTGTGGAGGTATCCCTGTGGGAGGACAGTGAAAGTTCATTGCCGTCCTTCCCACGTGAAGGCAAACTGCTCCTGACTTTCCTGCCCAATGTCAATGGAAAAGAAGGCATTAGCAAGATCTACCACATAATGGTATGTTCCTAGTTCATGGCTGAGGGTATTCATCAAGCCTGTAATAGAGGGGACAGCAGCATGCATAGGGGTATGACCTTATTCAGTTCTCTGCAATCCACAGTCATATGCCAGGAGCCACCTGGCTTTTTTACCAGCCACGCTGGGGAATTGAACAGACTTTATAATACCCACCTTTTCCAGCTCCTGGAGAGTTTCTCCAATCTCTTTATGCCCCCCAGGCAGTTTGTACTGTTTGGTATTAGTCACCCGCTGAGGTACAGGCAAAGCTATGGGCGGGTGCCTAGCATGGCCCCTCAGAACTGCCTTCACCACATGTACTCTCAGTCTGAACTCACCTGCAGTGGTCCGCAACCATAGACCCTGGAAGATATCAATCCCCAAAATATACTCAGGGATAGGAGATGTATACACGGTATACTCCTTTGGGAGTAGATGCCCTATTTCCAAAGGGATTTGGGCTTTGTTCACTCTGATAGCCTTCCCCCCATATCCATCTATGATAGTGGGGGTCCCAGGGAACCGCTCAGGGTTACCATGAATCAGTGAACATTCAGCCCCAGTGTCCACCAGAGCCAGGACACGTTGTATGTTCACTGGGGACCAATGTATAGCTATTTCAACATGTGGTCTCCGGTGTCCCCCTGGTCCCTCAAGGCAGATACCTTGACCTTCCCCTCAGTCAAACCGTGTTCCCCAATCATCTTCCTGTGTGGGCTCAAGTGAGGTTGGCTCGCTTTCTAGCAGGAAGTCTTGTAAACACACAGGCCAGACTCGTGGCTCTGTCTCTGACCTCTGCCTCTTTGGTCTTAATGGCTGGAACTGCTGCTCTGGTTTCAGCTCTTGCCATAGCTCCAGTAAGATCCTATTTGACTTCCCATCTAATTTCCTTCCATCTGCTCCTGCCCGTATTAAATCAACCCACATCTGGGTCCTCGTAACCTTCATGAGGCCCTGTAAATTCTTCTTGTGAGTGACAGGTCTTATTTCTTTCCGGATTCTCGTTGCTTCAGCCTCTCCTAAGTCTGCTACTGCACGTGTCACCTTGCTTATGGGATGCCCTAAGTGAGGGGAAAGAATAGCCACTAGAGACCCAAAGAGGGATGTAGGAGTCATTTAAAGAACAATATTTCTCATCCCAGTAGTGAAAATCTCTTCATCTGGGCCATAATTCTGTGGACTATAGATGGCATTTCTCATGCCTAGCTCTCGTAGCACCTGTTGGAGTTCAGCATACGTCTGCCATCTAACAGGAGAGGATGGTAGATCACCCAGATTGGGCCACACAGCACGAAGTGCAGCCATGAGCCAATCGAGGAGGGAGTGACTCCGTGGGGTCTGATGTGCATTTTTTAATCGCTGCCTCAAGGCGGGCTGCACTGTCAGGGAAGACAGCTTTCCCATCTCTGACCCAGACAGAACAATTCCATCCACCCCTAAGTCCCACAGGTGCAGGAGCCAAGCTGATATTGACTCTGGGGGCTTCTGCCTAAACCGGGAGCCCAAATCCACCAGCTCAGCCTGAGTATAGGGGCAGACCATAGAGTGCTCCACGACCTGGGGAGGGGCTGCTCCTCTCCTTGGGGAACCTTCAGCTGCTGGGTCTTTATTTCCTTAACCACCACTGGGCATGCTTTCAATAGAGGAGGTGCCAGTGCCTCTGGCATCACCCCTTCATCTTTCTCCAGCTCCTCCATTTCTGGGGCTGATGGCACCTTTCTCTCCCCTCCCCCGAGTGCCTCCTCTGCTACAACCTTTACCTTTTCTACTGTGCCTCGCAGCAGTGCTACCTCAGTCTTCAGAAGGTCTCTTACCTTCACCTCAATGCTTCGCAGCTGATGTTCTCGTACTATCTCTGCCTGTGCTTCCCTCAGGAGTTCATCTTTTTCCTTGATGGCCTCTTCCTCCTTCAGAACACCTGGCAGCACTACCGTCTCGTCTCCAATGGCACCTTGCTGCTGGTGCTCTTGTATCAATGTCATCTCTTTCTCCAGGGAATCCACAGAAGTGTGCAGCTCATGTTCTTGTGCCACCATTTCCTCTGTAGACTTTTTAATACTGTGAGAAGCAGCCAACCCACAGTCCCCGCTGCCTCACGGCCACTCTGCTTCTCAAAGGATCTGCTTACTATACCAAGGGCCACCCCTACTGCCTCAGGTGTCACCTCCACCTGCCTCCAGTCCTGGGGTGGGGCCCAGTCCTCTAGGAGGCAAGCCTCTTCAGACCACATACCCATTGGGGGACAATCCACTGTCTCCCCATTCACAGGGGCAGCCCGGTGAAACTCCCCTCCAATAAGGGCAGCTTGTCTTTTTCCTTGGTCAACAATGAACCCTGCCGACTTTCGCCAATTGTCTTGCCAATGGGTTTCAGCCCTGGGTAAGTTCGCTATGGATTCAATGTGACCAAAGAAATTGACAGCAGAACATTCTTTTGGGGTGAAAGGGTTTATTACCTGGTTTGTTCTCCCAGCTGTAGGTCGAGCACTAGCGTCTCTGCCTCCGTCCAGAGCACTGGGCCGAGCTCGCTATATAGCACAGTAATAGCTTATTGCCTAAAGGTGTGGAAGCGGTAGCCTAGCAACAGGCCAGTTACATCATCAGGTGGTTTAAGTTCAGTGAGGATCCTGGCCATAGGAACCCCAACTTCCCCACAGATGGATGGATGGATGGGTGGGTGGGTGGATATGAATGGAATAACTGCAGTCATTGAAGGTGGGGGTCGCCCTCTGGATGGGTAGGCTTCCCGGGTTCTGTCATAATTCCAAGGCACAGAGTGGGTTCTTGGTTAATGTTTGTTGAGTACTCTTGGTAACTAATCAGTGAGTGACTGAAGCCAGGAATAAAGGAATCCGTTGCAGGCAGCAGGGGAATGCTGACGGTGGAATGGGGATTGGCTCCGAGGCAAACCCTCCTTTTCCAGGACCTGCTGTCCTCCACCTCGCCTCAGCCGAGCCTCGGTGGGCCCGCCCCCTCCGGCCACAGCTGTAACGTAGCCCTGCCGAGAGGGGTCGCCAACCCCTTGTGTTCCTTCCCGGCGCAGACCGCCGGGGGCACCCCCGCAGGCACAGCCGCCGCCGGCGAGAGGACGCAGGCCAGGCGGCGAAGGCGAGGCCCGGCCCCAGGCAGCCGGCGCCCCTGGCGCGGTGCGCGCCGCGGAGGCCCCGGGGACCGAGCCGCTCGCGTGGCCGGTGGGCCTCGAGGTGCTGGGCGCCACGCTCAGGGTGGGCGACGCCGCCCCGGCCCAGCTCCCCGCAAGCCCTGGGCCCGGCGCGTCTCCTGCCTCTCCGCCTCTCGCCCCGGCCCCTGGGCGCGGGGAGGTCCCGGGCCGGCTGGTGGCGCACAGGTAGAGGACGCCGGCGGGAGGCACAGAATCCGGGGGTGGCCGGCGCCGGAGCCCCCGCCCCTTCCGACGGCTCTGTTTCAAGAGCAAAGCAAGGAGTCCAGTGGCTGCCTCGGCCCGCTCCGAAGGCCCTTGGGCGAGAAGCAGGAGGCGGGCAGCAGCAGGCGGGGAAGGCAGGGACGCGGCCAGCCCTGCGGCCCCAGCGGCCCCTCGGCCTGTACCGCCCTTGCTCCCGGGCTGTCAGGTAGCCCCCTGGCCACGCACGGGCTCCCTCGGGACAGAGGGGCGCGGCAGGCCCGGAGCTGAGGGCAGGGGGAGGCCCACGAGGGCCCCTGGCCCATCTCGGAGAAAGACGCCAATGGAACCAGGCGGGGGAGGGGGCGTGGCCGCCCGAGGGGACCTCGTCCAGGCACTGTGGCCGGAACTGGAAGTCTTAATGCTGATGTGGGTCCAGGGTGCCTCGTACTGGGCCTCCCAGTGAAGAATATGTCCTTGGCCCGGTTTTACTGATGGAGGAACTGAGGCCCAGGAAGGTGCTTCTCAGCCTTGTCCAAGTTCACGATGCTTGCGTTGGCCTGAGTCCAGGTCTAGTGCGTTCTCTCCCAGAGTTCCTGGGCCACAGCAGCACCCTAACAATCCTGTTAGGTCCGGCCTGGTCTCCAGGATGTAGGAGCTGATCTAGAGGGGGGAGCCCGAGGAGGGGGAATGTCACCATGTCAGCGTCCCGTGCCTCTGGCCCACTCAACCCATCTTTCTCCAGCAGGGCCTGAGGGCCAGTTAGCCCACTGCGTCGCCCACCTCTTTGCCCTCTGGGGAACATTCCTCTTCCACCCGGGTCTTCAAGGGGCGCTGCAGGTGTGTGCTCCTCCAGAAAGCCCCGGAGCGCCCAGGACTACCCTCCCAGGTTCTGGGCAGTCGCACACCTAGGCATTCTCTGCTCTAAGCACTCACACCCAACCAGATGGGAAGGCCCTTGAAGAGAGAGACTTCCCTTTAGCCTGTGGGGATTGAGCATACAGCAGGTGCCATGTAGCTGCTTTTTGTTTACTTGTTTACTGTTTACATGGGAAAACAGATCCAAAAGGCAGCTTCCTGTTTCTACAGAGTTTTAAACCAAACTGGATAATGACATCGGACAACAGAGAGGAGCAAACTGGCATTATTCATCCACTTAATATATACTTATTGAGCGACTGCCTTGTGCTGGACACTGTTCTAGGCTCTGGTGATTCAGAAGGCAACAAAACAGACACAGTCCTTTGCAATTTACCTTTAAATCAGGTGACAGAAAATGAACATATATAAATAAATACAGTTGGATAAGTGCTATGAAGAAAACCCAAGTTAGGTAGGGGATTTAGAGCAAGAGGGAATCCCATTTAAGTGGGGTGGCCAGGTAAAGGCCCACAGGAAGTGAAGGAGCGGTCTGTGTGGGTCTCTGAATGAACATTGTTCCACAGTGGGAGCGGCAAGTGCAAAGGCCCTGAGGTGGGAGCTTGTATGTGAGGAAAAGATCTCAGAAGGTTTTGTGAACCTTGATAAGGACTTTGGCTTTTTTTTTTCTTATGTATTTATTTTAATTAGGTAATCTTTACATATGACAGAGTATGAAAGGTAAGGTTTCTTCACTCTCCATCCCTGCCTAGTGCCCTAGAGATCCATCTCTTAACATCGGGTTTTATTTATTTATTTATTTATTTATTTTTTACAATTTATTTTATTTTAGTATCATTAACCTACAATTACATAAGCAATATTGTGATGATTTAACTGCCCCCTTCATCAGGTCCCCCCCACCAACCCTATTACAGTCACTGTCCATCAGCGTAGTGAGATGAGAATCACTACTTGTCTTCTCTGAGCTGTACAGTCCTCCCCGTGCCCCCCTACCCTATGTCTGCTAATCCTAATGCCCCTTTTACCCTCTTATCCCTCCCTTCCCGCCCTTCTTCCCCAGTCCCTTTCCCTTTGGTAACTATTAGTCCATTCTTGGGCTCTGTGAGTCTGCTGCTGTTTTGTTCCTTCAGTTTTTTTTTCTTTGTTCTCATACTCCACATATGAGTGAGATCATTTGATACTTGTCTTTTTCGGCCTGGCTTATTTCACTGAGCATAATACCCTCCAGCTCCATCCATGTTGTTGCAAATGGTAGGATTTGTTTTTTTCTTATGTCTGAGTAATATTCCATTGTGTATATGTACCACATCTTCTTAATTCATTCATCTACTGATGGGCACTTAGGTTGCTTCCATTTCTTGGCTATTGTAAATAGTGCTGCAGTAAACATAGGGGTGCATCTGTCTTTTTGAAACTGGGCTGCTGCATTCTTGGGGTAAATTCCTAGGAGTGGGATTCCTGGGTCAAATGGTATTTCTATTTTGAGTTTTTTGAGGAACCTCCATACTGCTTTCCACAATGGTTGAACTAATTTGCATTCCCACCAGCAGTGTAGGAGGGTTCCCTTTTCTCCACATCCTCGCCAACATTTGTTGTTGTTTGTGTTTTGGATGTTGGCCATCCTCACTGGTGTGAGGTGATATCTCATTGTGGTTTTAATCTGCATTTCTCTGATGATTAGCGATGTGGAGCATTTTTTAATGTGCCTGTTGGCCATCTGAATTTCTTCTTTAGAGAAGTGTCTATTCATGTCCTCTGCCCATTTCTTAATTGGATTATTTGCTTTTTGTTTGTTAAGGTGCGTGAGTTCTTTGTATATTTTGGATGTCAACCCCTTATCAGATACATCATTTATGAATATATATTCCCACACTGTAGGATGTCTTTTTGTTCTACTGATGGTGTCCTTTGCTGTACAGAAGCTTTTCAACTTGATATAGTCCCATTTGTTCATTTTTGCTTTTGTTTCCCTTGCCCGGGGGGATATGTTCATGAAGAAGTCGCTCATGTTTATGTCCAAGAGATTTTTGCCTATCTTTTTTTCTAAGAGTTTTATGATTTCATGACTTACATTCAGGTCTTTGATCCACCTTGAGTTTACCTTTGTGTATGGGGTTAGATAGTAGTCCAGTTTCATTCTCTTACATGTAGCTGTCCAGTTTTTCCAACACCAGCTGCTGAAGAGGCTGTCATCTCCCCATTGTATATCCAGGGCTCCTTTATCAAATATTAATTGACTGTAGGTGTTTGGGTTAATGTTTGGATTTTCTATTCTGTTCCACTGGTCTGTGGGTCTGTTTTTGTGCCAGTACCAAATTGTCTTGATTCCTGTGGCTTGATTCCAGGGAGCATAATTCCCCCTGTTGGATTCCTTCTTCTCACGATTGCTTTGGCTATACGGGGTCTTTTCTGGTTCCATATGAATTTTAGAATTATTTGTTCCAGTTCATTGAAGAAAGCTATTGATAGTTTGATAGGGATTGCATTGAATCTGTAGATTGCTTTAGGTAGTATAGCCATTTTGACAATATTTATTCTTCCTAGCCAAGAGCATGGGATGCATTTCCATTTATTAGTGTCTTCCTTAATTTCTCCTAGGAGTGTCTTATAGTTTTCAGAGTACAGGTCTTTCACTTCCTTCGTTAGGTTTATTCCTAGGTATTTTATTCTTTTTGATGCAATTGTGAATGGAATTGTTTTTCTGATTTCTCTTTCTGTTAGTTCATCATTAGTGTATAGGAAAGCAACAGATTTCTGTGTGTTAATTTTATATCCTGCAACTTTGCTGAATTCAGATATTAGTTCTAGTAGTTTTGGAGTGGAGTCTTTAGGGTTTTTTATATACAGTATCATGTCATCTGCAAATAGTGACAATTTGACTTCTTCATTACCAATCTGGATGCCCTGTATGTCTTTGCTTTGTCTGATTGCCTTGGCTAGGACCTCCAGTACTATGTTGAATAACAGTGGAGAGAGTGGGCACCCCTGTCTTGTTCCCGATCTTAGATGAAAAGCTTTCAGCTTCTTGCTATTAAGTATGATGTTAGCTGTGGGTTTGTCATATATGGCCTTTATGATGTTGAGGTACTTGCCGCCTATACCCATTCTGCTGAGAGTTTTAATCATGAATGGATGCTGAATTTTGTCAAATGCTTTTTCAGCATCTATGGAGATGATCATGTGGTTTTTGTTCTTCTTTTTGTTGATGTGATGGATGATGTTCATGGATTTTCAAATGTTGTACCATCCTTGCATCCCTGGGATGAATCCCACTTGATCATGGTGTATGATCCTCTTGATGTATTTTTGAATTCGGTTTGCTAATATTTTGTTGAGTATGTTTGCATGTACGTTCATCAGGAATGTTGGTCTGTAATTTTCTTTTTTGGTGAGGTCTTTGCCCGGTTTTGGTATTAGAGTGATGCTGGCTTCATAGAAAGAGTTTGGAAGTATTCCCTCCTCTTCTATTTTTTGGAAAACTTTAAGGAGAATGGGTGTTATTTCTTCTCTATATGTCTGGTAGAATTCAGAGGTGAATCCATCAGGTCCGGGGGTTTTGTTCTTGGGTAGTTTTTTGATTACTGATTCAATTTCATTGCTGGTGATTGGTCTGTTTAGTTTTTCTGTTTCCTGCTTGATGAGTCTTGGAAGGCTGTATTTTTCTAAGAAGTTGTCCATTTCTTCTAGATTTTGTGGCTTGTTAGCATATAGATGCTCGTAATATTCTCTTATAATTCTTTGTATTTCTGTGGGGTCCGTCGTTATTTTTCCTTTCTCATTTCTGATTCTGTTTATGTGTGTAGATTCCCTTTTTCTCTTAATAAGTCTGGCTAGGGGTTTATCTATTTTGTTTATTTTTTCAAAGAACCAACTCTTGCTTTCATTGATTTTTTTCTATTGTTTTATTCTTCTCAATTTTATTTATTTCTTCTCTGATCTTTATTATGTCCCTCCTTCTGGTGACTTTAGGCCTCATTTGTTCTTCTTTTTCCTATTTCAATAATTGTGTCTTTAGACTGTTCATTTGGGAATGTTCTCCCTTTAAATAGGCCTGGATTGCAATGTACTTTCCTCTTAAAACTGCCTTCACTGCGTCCCACAGAAGTTGTGGCTTTGTGTTGTTGTTGTCATTAGTCTCCATATATTCTTTGATTTCTGTTTTGATTTGGTCGTTAACCCATTGATTCATTAGGAGAATGTTGTTAAGTCTCCATGTATTTGTGAGCCTTTTTGATTTCTTTCTGAAATTTATTTCTAGTTTTATACCTTTGTGATCTGAGAAGTTGGTTGGTAGGATTTCAATATTTTTTAATTTACTGAGGTTCTTTTTGTGGCCTAGTATGTGGTCTATTCTGGAAAATGTTCCATGTGCACTTGAGAAGAATGTGTATCCTGCTGCTTTTGGGTGCAGAGTTCTGTAGATATCTGTTAGGTCCATTTGTTCTAGTGTGTTGTTCAGTGCCTCTGTGTCTTTACTTATCCTCTGCCTGGTTGATCTATCCTTTGGAGTGAGTGGCGTGTTAAAGTCTCCTAAAATAATTGCATTGCTGCCTATTTCCTCCTTCACTTCTGTTAGTATTTGTTTCACATATGCTGATGCTCCTGTGTTGGGTGCATATGTATTTATAATGGTTATATCTTCTTGTTGGACTGACCCCTTTATCATTATGTAATGTCCGTCTTTATCTCTTGCTACTTTCTTCATTTTGAAGTCTATTTTGTCTGACACAAGTACTGCCACACCTGCTTTTTTCTCTTTGTTTTTTGCTTGAAATATTTTTTTCCATCCCTTCACTTTTAGTCTGTGTATATCTTTGGGTTTGAGGTGAGTCTCTTGTAAGCAGCATATAGATGGGTCTTGCTTTTTTATCCATTCTTTTACTCTGTGTCTTTTGATTGGTGCATTCAGTCCGTTTACATTTAGGGTGATTATTGATAGATATGTACTTATTGCCATTGCTGGCTTTAGATTCGTGTTTACCAAAGGTTCAAGGGTTGCTTCTTTACTATCTAACAATCTAACTTAACTTTCTTGTTAAGTTATTGTGAACGCCGTCTGATGTTTCTTTATCTCTCCCTTCCTATTCTTCCTCCTCCTTTCTTTATATATTAGGTGTTTTATTCTTTGCCTTTAGTTAGTATTTGGATGGTCTGCTTTCTTTGCTATGATTTTATTTTCTCTGGTGACATCTTTTTAGCCTTAGGGGTGTTTCCCTCTAGAGCAGTCCATTTAAGATATACTGTAGTGGTGGTTTATGGGAGGCAAACTCTCTCACCTTTCTTTTGTCTTGAAATTGTTTAATCCCTCCGTCATATTTAAATGATAATCATGCTGGATATAATATTCTTGGTTCGAGGCCCTTCTGTTTCATTACGTTAAATATATCATGCCATTCTCTTCTGGCCTGTAACGTTTCTGTTGAGAAGTCTGATGACAGTCTGATGGGTTTTCCTTTGTAGGTGATCTTTTTTCTCTCTCTAGCTGCCTTTAATACTCTGTCTTTATCTTTGATCTTTGCCATCTTAAGTATTATGTATCTTGGTGTTGTCTTCCTTGGGTCCCTTGTGTTGGGATATCTGTGGGCTTCCGTGGACTGTGAGACTATTTCCTTCCCCCGCGTGGGGAAGTTTTCAGCAATTATTTCTTCAAAGACACTTTCTATCCCTTTTTCTCTCTCTTCTTCCTCTGGTACTCCTATAATGCGAATATTGTTCCGTTTGGATTGGTCACACAGTTCTCTTAATATTCTTTCATTCTTAGAGATCCTTTTATCTCTCCCTTCCTCAGCTTCTTGTCATTCCTTGATCATGTCTTGAACCTGATTCAATCTGCTGTTGAGCCTGTCAATGGCTTGTCTCATTTCTGCGTTGTCTTTCCTCACTTCCCTCACTTCCTCCCTCAGCTCTTGCACATTTTTCTGTAGATCCGTCAGCATGGCTATGACTTTTATTCTGAATTCTTTTTCCGGAAGACTATGCATGTCCATTCCTTCAGATTCTCTCTCTGGGGTGTTGTTTGTCTGAAGCTTTGTCTGTATCATATTCTTCTGTCTTCTCATGACTATAGAATTAGTTGTTGGTAGTTGTCACATATGTCCGCTGGGCTCTTTATGACTTTAAAAAGGAAAGAGAAGAAAGGAGAGAAAAGAAAAAAAGAAAACAAAGAGAAAAAAAATACTACTAATAATAAAAAAAGTAAAAAGAGAGAGAGAAAAAGGAAAAGAAAGGAAAGAATAAGAAAAAGCAGCAACACGTAAAGAAAAAAAAACACAAAACAAAACAAAAAAACACCCACCGGGGGTGGTTTCTGTGTGAATGCTGTAGGTGGCGTTATTGCTCCACTATTCCAGAGCCGTGGCCACGTCGCTCCACACGGCCGTTTAAAGCTGTGGCCGGGGTGAGAATGAATGGGAGGCTGTTGAGCTCTGAGGGAGTCCTAAATATGGCTACCCTTTCCCAGTCGCCCGCTATGGGGTCCGAGGCTCCCCAGGACTCCCAGCCTGCTGGGTTGAGTGTGCTGCTGCGATGAGGTTCTCTGCTGGACTCCTGTCTCTTTAACACCACTGAGAAACAAAGCACGTGCTTTTCTCCTTTTTTTTCCCCCTTTTCCTTCCTTCTTCTCTCTTAAGCTGGGCTGTTTATGACTTTAAAAAGGAGAAAGAAAAAAAAAAGAAGAAGAAGAAAAGAAAAAAAGAAAGGAAATAATAATGGAAAGAAAGGGAAAGAAAAAAAGGAAAATAAAGGGGAGAAAAAACAATAACTACCTCGCCGGGATTCCTGCCGGAGTGCTGGGGTGGAGGAGCGCTCGGGTCTTGCTGAGTCGCGGTTCCGTATCTTACCCGCCTCGCCGGGTGCCGAGTTCTCTCAGGTGTACCTGTATGCTGTGCACTTTCCTGTGTATTCTGGTCTCTCTTTTAGGGATAGTTGTATTTGCTGTGTTTTTGTGAATAAATATAATGTTGGGAGGAATTTTTCTGCCGGTTTGTTCACGTCGCCATCTTCCCAGAAGTCCAGGACTTTGGCTTTTATTCTGAGCATGATGGGAAGACAGTAGAGATCTCCTGGAGCTGTATGTGAATGACTAACTGCCCTGTGGAGCTGGCTGGGGGGTTCCAAACTAATCAGTGCATCTCAGGCTATGTGAGGTACATTCCTGGCTTGTATTCACTTGTTCTCACTGCCAGCGTGGAACATCTTTGCTCCTCGAAAGCCTGAGGTCTTCATCTGGGATTCCTGAAGCCCCAGGACAACGTTCTCAACCAGGGAACACACGGGAGTCACATGGGAAACTTTTCCCCAGAAAAGATGCCAAGTTTCACCTCTATCTCACTGACCCAGGGTCTCTGGGGTGGGCATGGGGATGAATGCCACTCATTACAAACCACTGTCTTAGAGGGGCTGTGGATGGGCCCCATGAAACCTCTCATCCCACCCCAAAATTTATGTGCATGTACATTTGGTGTTAAAGGGATAAACACCCCAGCTCACATCAGACTCCCTCAAAGATCAAGCATCATATTCCAACACAAATAAGGAGGGTCTGCCAGGGAAAGCACAGCAACAGCCCGCGGCCTGGGTGTGTTCACCGCTCCCTTTGTCCTCCCTTCTTTCCCTCCCGCCACCCGCACCCCTCCTGCCAATGCCTTTGCATCTGGTCCCCCCACCTCGTTTGCCCAGATTTATTCTGATGGCAGTGTCTCCCTTCCTTCCAGCACTTAGTATGCTGCTGGCATTCAGTCCCTCTTCAAATAGGAATAAGTTGTTTTCCTTGCCAGCACTGTGGCTGAGTTAAGTCAGTCTTTTCTGGGCTCTTTCTGTTTGCTTTTCCCCAAGGTCTTCCTTTTTCTGCAGTCAAAGAGGAGCTTGTTCAGCCACCCTCCGCTCCCCCTGCCCAGGACTCCGTATACTGCCTGGGGTACAAAGGGAAGGGTTTTGTTTCATTTTGCACAGATACTATCTACTCTTGTCACCCAACTTCAAAGCCCCGTGGCCCCCTTCAAGAGCCCTGGTCCTGGGAGAGAGGCTGAGTGACCTTGTCCCCGGTGTCCAGGGGGTGGGGGCGGGGACAGCAGGCAGGAGAAGGCAGCAGTAGGGTGACTGGGTGGCCCTGCTCCCTGGGAGACAGTGCTGTCTGGCCTCAGCAGGCACTGAATTAATCTGCTTGCGGTCTGGCCCTGTCCACTTTCTCTGTGGGCTGTATGGTGTGGTATGACCTGTGTGGAGTTGCCAGGGACCTGGGGTTCAGGTCACATGTTCAAGTCCCGGCCCAGCGCAGCCCCTTACAAACCGCGTGGTGGTGAGTCAGGAAGCATCTCCGGGCATCAGTTTCTCGTCTGTGAAGGGCTGCGAAGGGATGGACCTAGAGGGTATCATGCTACTAAGCAAAGCAAGTCAGAGACGGATAAGATTTCACTTATATGTGAAATCTAAAAAACAAAACAAAGAAACAAACCAAAAAGAAATAGACCCATAAATACTGACAACAGACTGCTGGTTACCATGGCAGGGGGAGGAGGGATGGGTGAAATAGGTGAAGGGGACAAAGAAGTACAGACTTCAAATTATAAAATAAGTTAGTCATAGGGACAGAAGTACAACATAGAGAATATAACCAATAATATTGTAATATCTTTGTGTGGTAACTGGTGTAACTACACTTACTGAGGAGAGCATTAAGTAATGTATACAATTGTGTATCAGATATGTTCCAATAAATAAACATTTTTTAAAAAGAGCTGTGAGGGAAGGGGTTGAGAGGATTATGTAAAATAATGAATATAAATTAGAGCTTTCCCTTCCAAATTCTGCCCAGCCATCCAGCAAAGCATTCCTCCACCTGATCATTTAAAGTTTCATTCTTTCAGTGCATCCTTACGGAGCCCTGCTGCACACTCGCCAGGCCTGCAGGACTGGAGCTGTTACAGGAATTTTCCAGAGGGAGCAGACTCCTCGCTGTCATCCAGGAGACCCAGGAGATGACGCGTTGAGCATTTCCACAGGACTTTTTTTCCAGTCATGCTACATCTGCAAGTTTCTTTCCACTGGGAAATTCTTGGCAGGAAGTCTTATCCTGTGAGAGGCCGGCTCTGACATTTTTGGCTCCTTTCCCCAAAACCAGAAGGCAACGTTGGTATCTACACTTCCCTTCTTCCTAGGAATTCCTGGGCACGGACCAGGCACTTAGCAGCATTCCCACCTCACTCCCGCGGCCTGGTTGCAGCCTGAAACGCCGGCCACTGAACGCCCCTGTGTAGTCCCCGCCCCAGCCGACGCTGGGCTTGGCCGTGTGACATGCTGCAGGCAAGGGAAGAATGTCAGCCACCGCGACGCCAGCAGAGGCTTGGAAGTGCTTGGGTCCTGGGGCCCGACCTCTGGGGTGCCTGCTCTCTGAAGCAGGTGCCCCAGCCAGGCTAGACAGTGGAGGGATGAAGGGCCGGGGGGAAGGCCGGTCTGGGGAGTGAGAGGCGCCTCGCACGTTCCGTCCCAACAAGGCGCCTCGCTGACTTCAGCCACATAAGTAGCTTCACAATAAGATGTGCAGCTGAAGAACCACCCAGCTGAGCCCTGTTGACCCACAGAATCATCAGCCATAATGAATCATTATTGTTTTAAGCCAAGAGGCTCGGGGGATGATCTGTTACATAGCAATAGAAACCGGAACAAACCTCAAGACCTGGGTGCTATTATCATCATTCCCCTTTTATAGATGCTGAAACTGAGGTTCAGGGAGCTCGAATTTGTTTCCCAAGGTTGCCCAGTGAGTAAGCAAATGTGTGGATATGAAAACGGACCACTCGGATCTCCGGCTCAGAGAGAGCTTACTGGGCCGAGAGCCCCCGCGACTGCTCCCAGCCTGTGACTGGGCACAGCAGGTCTACTTGGCACAGGCCTACTCCCAGGAGCAGCGGAACCCCTCCACCAGCCTACCTTGGCTCAAGGACTGCCCATCCTCCTGGCTGGGCCGTTGTGGAGTTGTGTGTAGCAGTGCCGGACTCACCCAGCCCCAAGCGCCCTTCCTTCTGTCTCCTCTACCAGGGTCACAGTCTGAGGGCACCCCCCACCCCCTCTTGCCCACTCCCATGTATCCTTTCCAGGTGTTTCCTCCAATAAATAAGTCGTGTTTGATCCCATTTTTGGTGTCTGCTTCTCAGAGGACATGAACTAACACAGTGAGAGAGCTGAGATCAAACCCATAGAAGCTCTGCCCGATACTTTCCTTTGTTTCTCTCCAGACACTTTTCCTCTCAGGAAAGACAGATATCTTCAAAGGTGGCTACCGCCTGGACCTCAGGATCTCCAAGGCCACAGAAAAGGAAAACTCTGAGGACAACAAAACAAGTCGCAGGAACCTGCACAGACGTGCCTGGGCAGCCAGGCAGACACCTGGCTCTCTGGGAACCGACAGGACGCAGGGGCCTCTGCAGAAGGAACGGCAGGAGGGGTGCACACACTAATTTTTATTTTCTTCTCTGCCCCAAGCCCTGGAGACATACACAATATCTCACCAAATCTTCCCAAATACCCATAGGCCAGTATTACAATCCCTGCTTTACAGGTGAGGACACAAGTCTCAGGTCACACAGCTGCCATGCACAGGGCCCGGATATGAACCCGGGTGTAGGGAAGCTAAGCAGTCAGGTGCTTTCCAAATCCTGGGTATAAATTTCATCACTTTCCTGTGTTCCTGGAAGACCCTGGACCAGTTCCTTAACCTCTGAGTCTCAGTTTCTCTATGTATAAAACCTGGACGCTAAGTGTTTCTTCTCCCAGGGGGCCTTGTAAGCATAGAGAACAGAGGCTGGCACTAGAGGGGACTCAGCACACCTGAGTTCTGTGCCCCTCCCCGCCGACTCCTGCCTTCGGGCCGCTGGTTTTCCATTACACCGCATTGTTCCCATCCTGCTATTGACACAAACAGCAGTTTGTCAAAAACTCAGACTCCAGATGGATAACAACTGTACAAGAGTCTATGTCCAGGACTGATTCATAAGCTCATGTTGCCTCATTGCTATTAAAAACAACATATCAACAACTGAAACCCTGATAAATTAGCAAGGGAAGAATATGAAGGCTCCAAGCCAGGACCCAAAAAAAACCCAAAAAGCCCCAGATTCTTTCCCCATGAGGGGAGATTTTCCACAGGGACATAGCCCCATGCTTTGGCTCGGGGACCACACTGCTTTCTCCTTGAGAAAGCTCCTGTGATAAAAATAGCCACGCAGCAGACGGCCCCTGCCGGGGCTCAGACAGGAGAACAGGAGGGGAGGGAGGGACGAGGGAGAAGGCGCCTCGGTTCCAGGTGCCTGTGGCCTTGAGAAACAGAGGGGTCATGGGCTCTGCAATTTGGGGTCTTTGGAGGGGTTAAGGGTAAGACTTCCTGGTGAAGGAGGAAGAAATGATGAGGGCAAAACTCCCCAAATTCATTAAGCCAGAAAATCCTGAGGAAATACTGCTCAGGTTGAGAGAAAAGGAAGAGGCAGGGGCTAGGCTTTGATAGACCGGGAGGAGAGAGGTGAGTCACCCTGCCACCAGGCAAGAAAGACCAGGAGGATCCCCTTAGTACATTAAAAAAAAACAAACACCAAGGCCCTGGGGACCCTGGTTTGAGTGTCGGCAATGAACCCAGGCCAAAAGAGCTGCTTCTAAGAGGCTCACATTCCACAGTTGTCCCCTTGACCTTTCAGTCCCTGCCCCAGAGACCCCGGTTTAGACGACATCCTTCTTGCTAAGCAACCTCTTGGTCAGCCCAAGATCCCATGCTCCCCTGGAGGGCCACCTCACTGAGCCATCAGGCAAGCATGCAAGCAAAATCAGAGGGCTCTAAGGAGCTTAGGTCACAGATTCTTTGAAACTAAGAGGAATCACCCAGATTGTCCAGATGCTTATTTAAGCCTCATTGTGCAGATGGGGCATCTGAAGTCCAAAGAAAGCAAGTAGCTTGTCCAAATCACACAGCAAGTCTCCTGACTCCCAATCCAGGGCTGCGGGACCACAGAGCTGCCAGTGTTCCCCTGTGCCCAGAATGTCATTCATCCAACAAGAATGACTACCAACTGTGTGCCAGGCACTGCCCTTGGTAGGTTGGCACGTAAGGGTGGGAGACCCTGTTATGTCAGGTGCACACAGAAAGCCTCCCTGACATTTGAGCAGAGACTTGAAGGAAGTAGGTTGAGCCATTAGGTTGTTTGGCAAGACAGCGTCCCAGACGGGGTAACAGTAAGTGCAAAGGCCCTGACATTTAGTGTGTTCAGGGACCAGCAAGAGGTGGGTGGGTGGAGTGGAGTATTTGAAGATGCCGTCAAAGATGGAACAGGAGGACTCTGTAGGCCACTGGAAGGATGCTGGCCTCCCCCATGGGGCAAGAAGTCTTTGCAAGGTTTTGAGCAAGACTTGATCTGATTTAGCATTGAGAAAGATCCCTCCCATTGTAATGGGAAAGCATGCTGTTGTAGAGGGTCAAGGGTGGGACTAGACAGAAAGATATTCCAATAACCTCAGGTCGACGTAGCGATAATGTGGCTCAGGGTGGTCCTATGAGGATAGTGAGAAGTAGTTGAATTCTGGGTAGAGCGCAAACCCACCTGATCAGACAAGGGTTGGGAGGTGAAGAAAGGCCTTTAAGAATGACTGCACGGCCTTGGCTTCAGCAACTGGAAAGATCAAGTTGCCATTTATTGCAGTGGGGAAACCATGAGGGGAGCAGATTCAGAGGGGAGGTCAAGACTGAATGTGCTGGTCCAACCTCAGGTGGGAACCAGTCCCTGAGGGCCTCTCATCAGATTTTCTGATGCATTTAATCTGGAACAATTTACACCAGAGTTCAACCCCAGAGTGTCTGGCTGAGAGGAACCCAGTCAGGCTGTATGACAGGTCAGATTCCATTACCCCAATTCACTCATACACAGCTCCACGCCCCAGCCCGAGCTGGACACGCTTGTTCCAAGGGAATCATTCATTCTGAAATATTTTTAAAACAAATTTTCATTTCTCTACTACTTAATGGTTTATAAGACATTCCTGTATTATTCCACAGGACTCTCATCAGCAGCCCATGAGATATGTGGGGTAGGCATTATTACTTTTACTTTACAGATGAGGAAACTAAGGCATAGAAAGGCCAAGTCCCTTGGGTGCAGCTACAGACCCACACAATCTAGGAGGTGGGGTTAGAGCCCTTGTCTGCCGCCCCTGGGTAAGGGCTCCTCGAGCCACATTCTCCACTCAATGAAGCTGGACTCAAGGATGAGCATAGATGCTGATGGACCTTTGGAGTGACTGTGATGAATTTGGTCTATTGTTGAATAGCCCAATACAGGAGCCACAAGTCACACGTGGCTACTTAAACTAATTAAAATTAAATAAGTTAAACATTTTAATTCTTCTGTCAAACTAACTACATTTCCGGTGCTCAATGGGGTCAGTGGCTACCATACTGAACATCACAGATAGTGGAACATCTCCATTATCATAGAAAATTCTCCTGGACAGTGCTATATGGACAACCCTTCCTGCCCAGGAAGTTAGCTCCTTTTTCCCTCCTCCCCCCTTTCCCTTCCCAGCCCTACTCAGGGCCAACAATTCTAAAGGACAAATAGGAATAGAATGTCCATAGGGGACCAAGAAAAGTGCCCTAATCTCTCCCCTCTGGCGTACTTCGAGCCTCGACACAAGACAGAATGAAGACGAAGGCCAAGTGGTCACCTGTCTGTTGGAAAACTGGACACATGCCTCAACACACACATGCAGAACTCCTGGCAAAGGATGAGAGGTTTATTGGATCTAGGTATTTATGGAAATCTCTGTCCAATCATTAGCTGGCCAGCAGACTGACAAGCAGAAACTTCAGGGGCCACACCTGATAAAGATGACAGACTTTATAGACTCTGGTCCAGGAAGGTCAGGAAGCAAACGAACAGCAACACTAGCAAGCCAGGGAGGGCACGGAACCTGGTGCCCAGAGTCTCCACGTTGTGTTATTTATGTCTACATTAAAACAAAGACAAATTACAAGACACACCAAGAAACAACTATGTATGGCCAATATATAGGAACAAAAAGCAGTCAATCAAAATTATCCTTAAAGAAGCCTAGATGCTGGATTTACTAGATGTTTTGGTCTGCTCAGGCTGCTATAACAAAATACCATAAACTAGGCCACTTTTAAACAACATTTATTTATATCTTGTAATTCTAGAGGTCAGAAGCCATGGCCAAGGAGCCAGCACGGCTGGTGCTCTTCCAGGGCAGAGGCGGTAGGGAGCCTGAGGGGCCTCTTGCTTAGAGCCCGGAGCCCCTTCCCGAGGGCCCCACCCTCATGACCTAAGTCCCTCCCAAAAGCCCCGCCTCCTAATACCATCACACTGGGCATTAGGATTTCAACATACAAATTTTGGGGGGACACAAACATTCAGACCATGACACTACACAAAAATCTTAAGTCAGCTATAAATATGATCAAAGAACTAAAGGAAGCCAAGCATAAAGAATTATAAGAAAGTATGAGAACAATGTCTCACCGAATAAAAAATATCAATAAAGAGATAGAAATTATATATACAATTGACTCTTGAACAATGTGGAGGTTGGGGTATTGATCCCCTGTGTAGTTGATAATCCATGTATAACATTTGATTCCCTCAAAACTTAATTACTAATGGCCTACTACCGACCAGAAGGCTTAGTAATAACATAAACAGTCATTAACGCCTATTTTGCATGATACATGCATTACATAATACATACTGCATTTCTATAATAAACTACAGGAAAGAAAAATGTTTTTCCAAATTGTAAATCTCAAAAAAAGTTTCCAGTATATTTGTTGAAAAATCCAGGTATATGTGGACCCATGCAGTTCAAACCCATGTTGTTCAAGGGTCAACTGTATATTTTTAAAAGAACCAAATAGGAATTCTGAAGTTCGAAACACTATAACTGAAGTGAAAAATTCATTAGAGGGGGCTCAACAGTAGATTTTAACTGACAAAATAAAGAATCAGCAAACTTGAGGACAGATAAATGGAGATTATCTGGTCTGAGTAGCAGAAGAAAAAAAAAGAATGAGGAAAACTGAACAGAAGAAGAAATGGTAATTATGTGACATGATAGAGATGTTAGTGAGTGTATGATGGCAATCATACTGCAATATAAATGTGTTAAATCAATTTGTTGTACACCTTAAACTTATACAATTATAAATCAAATACATCTCAATTAAAAAGAACTGAACAGAGCCTCTGATTGCTGTGGGACATCATGTCTGCCAATGTATGCATAGTGGGTATCCAAAATGAGAGAAGAAAGACAAAGAGGCAGAAAGAATATTTGAAGAAATAATAGCTTAAAAATGCCCAAATTTGATGAATAACATTAATTTACACATCCAAAAGGCTCAATAAATTCAAAGCAGGGTAAACTCAAATCAGAGTTCCACACCTAAACATACCATGGTCAAATAGTCAAAAGACAAAGAGAAAAATCCTGAAAACAATAAGAGATAAGGAGCCCATCATGGGCAAGGATGATCAATAGATTAATAGCTGGCTTCCCATCAGAAAACATGGAGATCAGGAGGCAGGAGGACGACATATTCCAAGTGCTGCAAGAAAAAGACAGTTGAACACAAGTTCTATACCCAACAAAACTGTCCTTAAGAAATTTAGGAGAAATTAAGACATTCCTAGATTCAAACAAAACAGAACAGAATTCATTGCTAGCAGAGCTGCCCTACAAGAATACTTCAAATCCACATGAAGAAATACAGAGCACCAGCAACTACATAGGTCAGTATAAAAACAAAATGAGGTTTTTTTGTTTGTAACTCTTACTGTATGCATAAATAATAATTAAAAAACTGCTGATGGTCTAATAATGTGTAAAGATACACATTGCATGGGGGAGGTAATGAAGCTATACTGTAGCAAAGTTTTATAGACTACTGAAATTAGGTCAGTATTAATACAAACTGGATTGATCTAAGTTAAGATGTAGATTGTAATGTCCAGGGCAACCACTAGGAAAACAACACAAAGATATACAGCAAAAGAAACAACAGCGAAATTAAAATTATACATTAGAAAATATCTATTTGACACAAAATAAGGCAGTAATGGAGGGGCACAAAAAAAAAGACATAAGATACTTTGAAAACAAATAGCAAAATGGAAGATGTAAATCCTACCTTACCAGTAATTACAATAATGTAAATGAACTAAACACTTGAAAGGGTAAAAACATGATCCAACTCTATGCTGTCTACAAGACACACCCTTTGTTTCAAAGACACAAAAACGTTGAAAGTAAAAAGATAGAAGAAGATAAACCACACAGAGTACCTAAAAGAGAGCTGGAGTGGCTATACCAAAATATGACAAAATAGATTTTAAGACAAAATTGCTATTGGGGACAATAAAGAACATGATATAATGATGAAAGGATACATCATGAGGATAACAATTATATACATATATACACCTAACAATAGAGCCCCAAAATACATGAAGCAAAAAGTGAAAGAAATGAAGAGAGAAATAAACAATTGAGCTATGATAAATGGAGACTTCAATACCCCATTTTCAATGTGGATATAACTATCAGGCAGATCGTCAACAAAAGAAGGGAAAATTCAAACAACACTGTAAATCAACTGGATCTAACAAACATGTATAGAACTCTCCACCCAACAGTAGCAGGAAATGGATTCTTCCCAAGTCCACGTGGAACATGCTCCAGGATAGACCTTACTTTAGGCAATAAAACAGATCTCAATAAATTTAAAAGCACTGAAATCATACAAAGTATGTTCTCTGAATACAATAGAATGAAATTAGAAAACAACTAAAGGAAGAAAGTTGGGGAAATCCACAAATACTGTGGATTAAACAACATATTCCTCAACAGATTAAAGAGGAAATCAAAGGAAAATTAGAATTGCCTTGAGATGGAGTACAAAGGAAAACAAAACATGTCAAAATTCATAAAGTGCAACTAAAGCAGTGCTTGGAGGGAAATTTACAGCTGTAAGCATCTATATTAAAAAAGAAGAAAGATCTCAAATAAATAACTTAACTTTCCACCTTAAGATACTAGAAATGGGCAAAATGATCATGAAGGGGGTTAAAAGGTAAGAAATTCCAGTTATAAAATAAGTAAGTCATGAGATGTGATGTACAGCATGGTGACTATAGTTACGAACACTGTGAAAAAAAAAGAACACTGTGCTGTATATTTTAAAGTTGTTAAAAGAACTTGTAAGTTCTTATCACACGAAAAAATTTTTAACTATGTGCGGTGACAGATATTAACTAATTGTGATCATTTCAAAACATATGCAAATATTGAATTATTATATTGTACACCTGAAACCAATATAATGTATGTCAATTATCTCTCAATAAGAAAAAAGACACTAGAGAGAATAAAATTAAACCCAAAACAAGTCAGAGGAAAGAAATAATAAAATCTAGAGCTGAAATAAATGAGATAGAGCATGGAAAAACAGAGAAAATCAACTAAACCAAAATTTAATTATTTGAAAATATAACAAAACTTACAAACCTTTAGCAAGATGGACCAGGAAAAAGAAGAAAATTAATGATTTTATTAAGATGACCATATGGCTTTTGTCCTTCAATATATTAATATAGTGTATTAAATCAATTGGGTTTTGTATGTTAATGCAACCTTGCATTTCTGGGATAAATCCCATGTGGTTATGGTGTATAATCCTTTTAATGTATTGCTGGATTCAGTTTGCTAGTATTTTGTTTAGAATTTTAATGTCTTTATTCTTAAGGGATATTGGTTTGTAATTTTTTTCTTCTGCTATCCTTGTCTGGTTTTGGTAGCAGGGTGATACTGATCTCACAGAATGAGTTGAGAAATGTTCCTTCTATTACTTTTGGAAGAGTTTGTGTGGATTCTTCTTTAAATGTCTAGTGTAATTCACCAGTGAAGCCATCTGGACCTGAAATTTGTTTTGTGGGAATTTTTTTGATTACTAGTTCAATCTCTTTACTATTACAGGTCTATTCAGATTTTTTCTTTCTCCCTGAGTCAATTGTAATAGTTTGTGTCCTTCTAGGAATTTGTCTACTTAGTTTAAGTTATGTAATTTGTTGGCATATGGTTCATAGTATTCCTTTCTAATCCTTTTAATTTCTGCAGGATTTGTATTCTTGGTACGCATGTCCCCTCTTTCATTTTTAAAAAATTTTAATAGTCTGGGCATCTCAGAGAACCCAACACACAATAAACTAAAACTGAAAGGAAACTTCCCCAATCTGAAAAAAGACATCTATGAAAAACCCACAGTTAACACATCATTCTTAAGAGTGACAGACTGAAAAGTTTTCCTCCTAAGATCAGGAAGAAGAAAAGGCTATCTGCTTTCACTATTTCCATCCAACATTGTTCTGGAGGTTCTAGCCAGGACAATTAAGCAAGAAAAAGAAATAAAAGGTATCCAGATTATAAAAAGAAAGAGAAGCAGGGAGAGGAAGAAAAGAAGGAAAAGTAGCAGCAGGAACTCAATTTGCAGATAATACGATTGTGTATGTAGAAAATGCTAAGCAGAATACATACTTCAGATGCGCAGATGCACACACACAAACCCAGAGAGGCTCTAGATGCGCACATGCACACACACAGGCTCTAGGATGTGCACACACACATGCACACACAGTCTCCTCTAGGACACGTACATGCACACACACAGGCTCTAGATAAGCACACGCATACACAGACTCTAGGATGTGCACATGCACACAAACACACAGGCTCTAGGATGCGCATGTGCACACAAACACACACAGTCAGGCTCTAGGACACACACGTGCACACACACACAGGCTCTAGGACACGCGCAAGCACACACACACAAACAGGCTCTAGATGCGCACATGCAGACACACATACAATTAGAACTAATAAATGAATTACACAAGGTTGCAGGATACAAGATCAAAATATAACCAATTGTATTTCTACACCCTAGCAAAGAACAGTTCACAAATGAAATTAAGAAAACAACTTCATATTTGTTTTTCAGTACAAAAAAGTAAAATACTTAGGAATAAATTTAACAAAAGAAGTGTAAGACTTGAACATTGAAAACTATAAACATCACTGAAAAAAAACTAAAAAATACCTAAATAAATGGAAAGACATCTCGTGTTCACAGATTAGAAGACAAACTGCTTAAAACAGCAATAATCCCCAAACAGAACTACAGATTCAATGTAATCCTTATCAAAATCCCAGCTGCCTTTTTTTTTTTTTGCAGAAATTGACAAACTGATGCTAAAATTAATCTGGGAATAAAAGGGACCTACACAGCCAAAACTATCTTGAAAAACAGAACAAAGATGGAGGACTCACACTTTCTAGTTTCAAAACTTTACTACCAAGTTGCAGTAGTCAAGGCTGTGTGGTACTGGAAGAAAGGTACACATACAGATCAATGGATAGAGTTGAATTTCCAGCAATAAAACCCTGCATGCATGGTCAATTTATTTTCAACAGGAGTGCCAAGACAACTCAGTGAGGGCAAGAATAGCCTTCAACAAGTGATATGGAACAACTGTATATCGAAATGCAAAAGGTGAGACTGGACTCTTCCTTATACCATATGCAAAACTGATTCAAAATGAGTCAGAAACCAAAATGTAATAAACCTCTTAGAAGAAAATGTAGAAGTAAGTTTTCATGAGCTTGGTCTGAGTGATGGTTTCTTAGATATGGCACCAAAAATACAAGTAACAAAAGGAAAAAAAATGTATTGGACTTTATCAAAAATAAAAACTTTTGTGCTTCAAAGGACCCTATCCAAAAAGTAAAAAAAAAAAAAAAAAAAACTTCAGATGGCAAGAAATATTTTCAAATCATATATCTGATAAGAATCTAATATTTAGAATATATAAAGAACTCTTACAACTCAACAATAAAAAGAAAAATAACCCAACTTTTTAAATGGGCAAATTATTTGAATGGACAGCTCTCCAAAGAAGATGTAAAAATGACCCAGAAGCACATGAAAAAATGTTCAACATCATTAGTCATTTGGGAAATGTAAATCAAAATCACAATTAGATACCAATTCACACTCACTAGGATGAATAAAAAAGGGACAATAACAAGCCTGGAGAAGATATGGAGAAACCATAACCTCCGATGTTGCTGGTTGGACTGCAAAAACAGGGCAGCAGCTTTGAAAAATAGTCTGGCAGTTCCTCAAAAAGTTAAATTTAGAGCTACCACATGACCCAACAATTCCATTACTAGGTATATACCCGAGAGAATTTAAAACCTATGTGAAGACAAAAGCTTTTATACAAGTATACACAACAGTATTATCCATAAAAGCCAAAAAGTAGAAACAACCCAGTTCATCAACTAATGGATAAACAAAATGTGGTGTATCCATAAAATGGATTATTATTCAACAATAAAAAGGAATGAAGTAGTGATACATGCTATGATTTGGACGAATCTTGAAAACACTATGCTAAGTTAAAGACATCAGTCATAAAAGACCATATTTTATGTGATTCCATTTATGTGAAATGCCCTGAACAACCCAACCTATAGAAACAGAAAAGAGAACCATGGTTGCCAGGGGCCAGGGGTGAGGAGGGGTGGGAAAGGGGGAGCAGGAATGGAGAGTGACAATTAATGGGCACAAGTTTCTTTCTGGACTCATGAAACTGTTCCAGAATTAGATAATGGGGACTAATGGTTGCACAACATTGTGAGTATACTTAAAGCCACTGAATTGTATACTTTTAAAGAGTGAACTTCAGAATCTGAGAACTATATCCCAATAAATCTGCTTTATTTAAAAATGAGCAGTTATTATTTTTTATTATTATTTTCCTGGCCCCAAGCCTGGAAACCCTCCTAGAATAGCTTCTGCGTGGGGCTGGGGCACATCAGCGCTTCCTGCTGCTCCGCCGGCGTCTGCAGAGCTGGTGCGAGCAGCACGAAGCTAAAACTGGCTGGTACACACCCCACCGCTGTGAGCTCGCACCCTCTTCTGGCTGAGCTGCCTGCCTAGAGTCATGACGCTCCCTGGAGAGCACAGCCCCTCCCAGATACCTTCATCGTCGGTCTCCTCCACCAGAGCTGGGGTGGGCAGTGCCCAGGGTGGCCAAGGGGCCCAGCCACTGTGCTGTTCCTTCCCCCAGTGGAGGTGCGGGACAGACAGGGGCCCGGATGCAGGGAGTGGCCCTGTGTCCAGCTGGGCAAGGAAAAGAGCACCGGTCCCCTGGGTCCCTAGCTCCAATGTTCTTCACAAAGCATTTTTCCTAAAACAGTTCTCTCAGAAGACCCTCCTGGGGTCCTGGGAGCCACTTAAAAGTTTATCATCTAAAAGATGATTATGGCAGCATCATCACTGTTGGGCAGCAACCCATGCCCGGCCGACCGCAGCCTGCTCGCCCGCACGCCTCCCCGCCACAGCACCCAGCAGCTTCCAGGAGCCCCTCCACCTGTCCTCTCCTGTCCCCCAAATCAGTCATCATACGTGCGTCATTTATCCAGCCCAGGACTAGGAGCTTTACATACACCATCTGCTCTCATCCCCTCCACAACCGATAGAGCCGAACTCTTATGATGCCCACCTTTAAGGTGGGAACCGAGGGCTGCGGAGTTCCTGTCAGGTGTGTGATGGGCAGAAGTTCACCAGCTTAGGAGAAGGGAACAGTGGGTCTCAGGCAAGATGCGGTGAGCCCACAGAGCAATGCAGGAAACTGGGGTCTGATCTCTGCGCTCTTTTCACAAACACCTGGAGCCTGTTTAGGGAATGAGAGAGAGGTACTACCTCCTAGGCCGGGGGCACACAGGCAGCCCAGGGGCTACACCCTCTCTCCTGCGGCCCTGGGAGACACCTACCCAGCATTCTTCCAGGGATTTCACAAAAGGCCGTGTACGCTGTATGCTGGGGGTGAGCCCTGCCTTCTCACTGGGCCTTGCCTGAGACACACTGCTCCCTTCTCCTAAACTGGTGAATTTCTGCCCATCATACAAGGCCTGACTCAAATTCTACCCCTCCAGGAAGTCTTCCTGGACCAGCTTAGGCCAGCATGATCTCCTTTCCTCTGGTCTCCTATAGACAGGCATCTTCCACTGGGTACTGGGTAACTACTTCCGTGTGCATGCCTGGGCACGCGTGAGCATCCTTGATGAGGAGCTGGCTTTGAAGTGATTTGTTTCTCTCATGTCACTTAACAAGATGCCAAAAGCGCTATTAATATGTGTGCATTGGCAGGTCTCCAGATTACCAGGATAAGGAAAAGCCCCTGAAAGGATCAGAGATTTTCAGAGCTGGAGGGTCTCTAGAAGACCATGTCCTCCCTATTGTGTAAGTGGGGAAATTGAAGCTTGGAGAGGGAAGTGGTTTTCCTAGTGTTACAAGGTCAGTTAGAACTCCGACTCTGTCCAGTGATATTCTCACAAGCCACCCTGGCCCTGGGCCTTGGCTCTCAGCCCCGCTTCTCTCCTGGAAATGCTGCAGCAGGTTTGTCTGTGGGCCCCCTTTCTTGTCCACTTGACCTCTAGCCAAGTCCTAAATCACAGACCCCTGTGTCTTTGAGACTGAAAATGACCTTCCGGGCCTGGCGCAACCACCCTTCAGCTCCTGAGGGCCACCCAACCTATGCCTAGAGCTGGCCTCCCCACCTGGATGGATACTTTCCTTTTCTGGTTCTAGAAAGTCAACCAGTTGTGAGTGAGCAAGCTACAGGGGCCTGATTTTCCCCAAAAAATCTGAGGCCAGATGTGGGATCCTTTCCAGTTCTGCTGTGGACTAGCTAGGTGTCTCTAGAATGTCTGCTGTCCTACATCCCCCTGCCCAGCTGAGCTAGGACAGAGCAGCTGCTCTCCAAGGGACCTCAGCTGCTGGAATCCTACCACTTCCCAGGCCTGCCCCTCTGACTAAGCTGGCTAGGAGTACCTCCCAGAAACCTGATTTATTTCCACTCCAGAAATACTGCAGGACCTTCCCGTGACTTGGCCCACTAGGGAGGCAGCTGGCTGAAATCAAGCCAGCCATACTCAGGCCCCCTTTTCCCGGGGGCTTCAGGCTTAGCTGTATCCAAGCACAGACGAGCAGGCGGGAGGCACTGCAGCATCAGAGGCGAGAGCCGAGGGCGTGGACCCACGCTGACCCAGGTGTAAGTCCTGGGTGGCTTTAGGCCACATACTTAGCCCGTTTCTCGTCTGTGAGATGGGGCTGTGTTGTTGCCGACCATATGGTGTGTGTTAGGGGGAAGCACCGGTACAATGCATGAACTGCAGGACAGCAGAGGAGCCGCTATGCAGCAAGCATCCAGTACTCGTGGGCGGAGAAGGGGCCATCGGCCTGCCGCCGAGGGGCCTCCTCCCACCCTCCACTCCAGAGGCCGTCCAGAAACGGAGTCCGGACGCTGCCAGAAGATGCCCTGTGGTCACCAGGATGTCCTCCAACGACCCATCTCCTGGTTTTCATGGCCTGGTCAGGCCCTCCCACCCTGTCCCGTGTGACCGATTGAATATGGCAGAAGTGATAGCATGTCTCTTCTGAGCTGAGGCCACAAACAACCGCAGCTTCTGTCTCGGGTCTTCTCTCTCTCTCCTCTGAATCTTCCTGGGCTCGCCACCCTGGGGGAAGCCAGCAGATGTGTCAGGAGGACACGCAGGCAGCCTATGGTAGTGAGGGAGGGAGGGAGGGAGGGAGTCTCTGGACAAGAGCTGCTGAGGAATGGAGGCCTACCAGCGGCCACACAGTCAGCCTGGGGGCAGAGCCTCCCGCAGTCCAGCTCTCAGATGACAGGGTCCCTGCCCACGGCTTGATGCAACCTCAGGGGAAACCCTCAGCCAGAACCAGTGGCCAAGCCACATCTAAAACCCTGACCTGCAGAAACTGTGAGATAATAAATGTTTTAAGAAACTGGGGGTATTTTGTTTCACATCAGTAGATAACTAATACATGCCCCTACCTCGTAAGCACCCACAGGCTCACCGCCAAAAGGGCACCATTCCGCTCTCTGTCCCCCCATCCCTCCCCCGGCACTGTTCCGCTCGACAAGCCACTATAATTCTTTGGGCCTCAGCTTCCTCAGCAGGAAAAATGGTGACAGAGCGGCCTTGTGCTCAGGGCTGGTGTGAAGACTGGCACAGCCAGAGGTGGTTCACGGGGAAGGAGGGACTCACTGCCTGCTGTGAACACCCACATCCAGCTGGACGTACAGAGGACATTTCCATGTACCGAGTGACCCAGAGGCTCAGCCCACCAGGCCCTGGGTGCCACGGTCACAGCCAAGCCTTGTGGCGACCAATGTGGCACAGGCAGTCCTGTTGTTTGGGGTTTTTTTTGTTTTTTTAATTAAACTGGGTTGTTGTTGGTGGTGGCAGTTCTAGAATCACTGTGCTCGTGGTGTAAGACTTACACAGCTCAAAAACCTGGAAAAGCCAGTGTTTTCCCTTACTCTGTACTCTAAAACTCTGTCCCACTCATAACCGTTATTAGAGGAAACCATTATCAAGACTGATGCACTTTTACATACATTTCCTAGACACAGCCAAGCATGTTCATTTGTTTATATCTATTTTTAACCCAAAGTGATGGTAGCATCACTGCTGTGCACTTTGCTGTATTCACGGTGTGTCTTGGACTCCTTTCCTGTTGGTGGGGCTACTTCGTTCCCTTTCCTTCCACCACTTAACAGGGACTCACAGCGCACCTACCACTGCTCGCTGATCATGTATTTATCAAGTACTTCCTATGTTCTGGGCAGTGTTCGAGCCCAGAATTTTTCATCCTCAGCACTGTTGACATTTGGGGCCAGATAATTCTTTATTGCTGAGAGGAAGTGAACTCAAGAAAGGACATTATGAAGGAACACTCTCGATTTGGAAAGAACCAAGTACGATATGGACAAGCCATTCTGCAGCTTTACAATAGTCCACAGTATGGATGGACCGCAGTTTATTATGCTATTCCCCTACTGTTAGACATTTAATTGTTCTAATTTTTTTGCCACCATAAATAACACTGCAGTGGACATCTTTAAAATCCATCTCGGCACACAAGTTTAAATATTACCATGGAATAGGTTCTGGAAGGGAATTTGCCACATCAAGGGTATATTTCTTTACAGTTTTCATGTATATTATTAAATTTCCCTGAAAAATGTTGGTCAAATTTATACTGCCAAAAAAGAATGTATAAGGAGCGCATTTCTCCACACATGGGCGGCACCAGGTCCTGCTGGGAGTCTGAGCACAGTGGGTACAAAGGGCAGCACAGGGTCAAGAGTCAAACACCAGCCCCACTGAGCACAGGACACACTTCCTGGGCCGCCACCTGTTTGCAGGAGCCCAGGGGACCATCCAGGAGAAGACGCCAGCAGGATGGAGAGAGAAAAGGCTGTGAGGGAGACTCTTGTGTTTTCTCCTGCATCCTCTCACACCACACACACACACACACACACACACACACACACACACACACACACACAGGGTTTGGGAAGATCTCTACCACCTGCATGTGAGCTCTGAACAGGCCAATAAGTCCTTCCAAATGGACAGTCTTGAAATATTTCTTCAGCATTTGTTTGGTGGAGGAAGGAGAAAAGCTGCTTTCTTATGTGTAAAAAATATTTATCTCTTTTCTTTGTTTGAAACTCCTTTATTCATTTATCCATTCACTCAACAAGTATGTATTGAGCACTTGCCATGGTTAAGGATAGGCGAGAGAGAGGGCAAACGCCCGGGGAGAGCTGACTTACATGGACATGCTTACAAAGTCTCGGTCAAAGGTTTCAGACTCCTTCCTGGCTTTGTGCTGAGTGCAGCAGACAGAGCGATGAGCAAAAACAGATGCAGTCCCCGCACTCAAGGACGTCATAATGAGGTGGGGGAGGCAGCCGCTACTTGAACGAGCTGATAAATCCAGTGCTAGGACCACAATAAGGGCTGCGAAGGAGTGTGAGTGCTCAAGCCGGTGAGGAGGGAATTTGGCCTAATTGATGGGGTTGAGAGGCGGAGGTCAGCTGAGAGGCCCAGGCAAGAGGTGGAGGCAGCATGGACTAGACAGGCAGCAGGGGAGATGCAGAGACGGGAAAAGACCTGAGATTCTTGAGGAGTAGATCACAGTGGGATGGGAAGAGGGAAATGGAAGGAATTCCTGGGCTTCTGGCTCTTCTGCAAAGTGTGGAAATATTGAAAGAGCCCCAGAGTACAGGTCCTGAGTGCAACACAGTATTTTAACTTATTTGGACTTTTTTTTTCCCAGCTTTTCCATCACGTAATTTGCCTAACTTGAGTCACCCTCTCTAAGGATAGAGGTAACTTACATGAATATGTTTACATATTCTTGTTAAAAATATAGTGCAAACTCCCCAGTGCTGACTTTCATGTCAGCAACCCCCTTACTCAGGTGTCCAGACTTCTTGTTCCCTCTTCTATTTTTCGAGTTTCTTTTGCCATTTTCCAGACCAGACAACTTCTCAGAAGACACAGGAAAGGGCTGTGGGCTGAGATGACAAAGTTAATCAGTTGCTCCTAGCCATCAGCAGCGCCGGGTATGATTCTGTGTACTTTCTGACTGCCTGGGATCGTGGGGTTGATGACTTCAGGGCACTGGCAGTGTGTTGCTCTGTGACCTGCCAGCAAGGACACATGAGTGTAGCAGAACCACCCTCAAGAGAGAGCTCGAGAGAGAGTGCATTATTCATTTAGACATGAGAGGGGTTGATTTCAATTCTGCCAGTCATATAATAAGGCCCCTCTGAAAATCCAAGTTAACCTGGACCATATGTCCACCTTACTTTGGGGGCATTCATCCCTGTAACTCCGGCATTCAGAGCAGGGCCTGCACAAATTAAGTGTTCAGTAAATACTTGCTGAGTGAATGAATGAGAGAATGTTTTGTTATCTCTCATTTATGTGTCAGCTACCTTAGTCTAGTTCCTCCATCACCAAATAGCTGTTTGGAGCAGGCAGCTCTGGTCAAACATTTAGTATCACTTAAGAGGGAAGACTTTGATGGCCAGGAAGGACAGAGGAGGGAGAGCTAAGGGCTGGTGAGGGTGACTTGTTTATTCAAAGTAATAAGGATGCCTTGTCTGTGAGCAGCCGGAGTCCCTTGACTCCAAGATACACAATTTGTTCACATTTTAATAGTCTGGATATCTGAATGGGCTTTCCAATTGATGTGCACATATAAAAAGTAGCATTTTTATCCCCTAAAGAGCTAGGATAAAAACAATGATTTATCTTACAAATGTGGGAAATACAGAGTAGATTCATTTTAAAACCACCATCCCATCACTCAGCCCATTTCATCACACCTACAAGACATCTTGGCCCTCCGCTGGGAATGCAGGTACACCGGCTGCCCCCATGCTCAGCTCCATCGTCTGCTGCCCTGACCACTTATACGCCCAGCACATGCTCAGTGGCTTTCAGCTTTTTCCCTGCTTGGTTACACCAGAGTGTTGAAACCAAGAGCTCTTTGGGCCTTTGACCCAGATGTTGACGGGTTCCCTCTCCCACCAGCAGCCCTGGCTTATCCAACCTGCATTGCCCAGCTGGGGCTGCTTGGAGAAGGGCTTGCTTCAGAACCCAGTGGATTGAAGCTGACACCCCCTCGTGTGTACTGCTCCTGGGAGGGACCTGAGCACCCCTAGATGTCAGAAGGCCAGAGAACAAAGGAAGGTGGAGTGTTTGGTCTCATCGAGAGAGAAAGCATAGCACACGTGACAGTGTCAAGATTCAAGTGTGGTTCTGAGGCACCAAAAGTCAGCCCTCTGCCTTAATGTCTTGGGAATCCAAAGTTTCCCCAAATGAAGCCTGAAGCCTGCACATAACAACATGGAACATAACCCTGCAGAGGGCGGGACCTGCATGGTTCAGTCTTTAAGTGATACTAGATGCAAACAGAACAATTCAGCAGCTTGCAATTAATTTAGTAGATTTTTGAAACTCATATTTCTTAAAAGGTGCTTAAAAGGAATGAATTCATAATAAGCTCTGTGCAGCTTCTTTTTCTCCAATTTTCTTTCATACCCTGTGAATCTCTGACCTCCCCTCCCAGGTCTCCCAGTAACTTGCTCGGGTTGACAGGTCACACTTCAACTTGACGCAGCTGACCTCAAGCCCACCCTCTAAACCACTGCCCTGCTCTCTCAACAAGCTCCCCTTCCACAGAAGAGGAAAATGAGGCTCAGACGAGTCCTGCTCAGCCCGGCAAGAGGACAAGGATGGCCCGCACGGCGCTCACCAGTTCCCCTGACACCGCTTTCTGCCCTTGCGGCTCCGGGGCCCCTAAGAGGTGAAGTGCCTGGCCTGGATCCATGCAAACTACCCACACCATCTTGTGACGAAAGAAATAAAGACAAGCATGTGCAGAACACCTGCTGTATGCCAGCCCTGGGCTCGTTCATGCCATCCTTCCACTGTTCCGTTGAATCCCCACCACAAACCAGCAAGGCAAGCATTATTATCCCCATTTACCGGAGGATGAGCCTGAGGCTCAGAGAGGTTGAGTGCCTCACCCAAGGTCACACAGCTCCAGCATGGTAGAGGCAAGTTTCAGGAGCTGTCTTTCCACCTTCACTTACATGCCTCTTCCTGGACTGAACCCAAGAACTTGCCTCTGTGAGGCAACAGGGACTTGTTTTGAGGGACCAGCCTCATTCCAGGACAAACAGTGACCACAGAGCCACCTGGACATCTAGTTCTAGGAGGGAACTTGAAGCGCCCAGCTTTTGCCCAGACGTTCCCCAGAACCAGCGGCCCCAGATTCCACCTCCAAGAAGGGCGTCTGGGAAACCTTGGCCCCGGGGCCTCCTTCCTGTCCAGGCTCTGGTATGTCTGCCAGGAGGGGAGTGCGGAGCTGGGGGCTGCTTCTCTTAAACTGATTCCAGATGAAACTCAGCCCCCAGAGAGTCATTGGTCTGAGGGGAAAGGAGCCTGTGACCTCCCTGGGGTGGCCCCGGGAAGGTCTGGCACAACCCAGCGCAGGCCTGAGGCAGTCTGCCCTGCCACTCTCTGCCCCAAGGGGCGGCCAGGTGGCAGTGACTCTGGCCTTGTATGGGCAAAACCACCCTGCACAGCCTGGCTTTGGAGTCCACTTTCTCGCTATTTTCAGCCTGGGGGGCAGTGTCAGCCTCTCCCCTTTGCCGGCTCTGGTTGGCTCAGACATCAGCCAGGCCTGCCAGGACCCTCGCTGCAGCCTGGGAAGTGGGGAGTTAGCTTGAGTCCCCCCCAGAGAGTGGAGGAAACAACTAAAAATAACAAAATTAATAGCAACAACTAGCTATTATTTTGCCGGACCTCAAACCAAAAGTGTTCCACGCATTGCCGCTTTAAGACCATGAAGAAGTGAGCAACACCATTATCCTCTTTACCAAGCCAAGGTCACAGTCAGGTAGGGGCTGCAAAGCCAGGCACACTGGCTCTTGGCTGTCCAGAGGAGCTGCGTCCAGCTGGCACTCAGAGCTGGAAAGGGCCTCAGCCTGCATGCAAGCCGACCCCCAACCCCACAGAGGAGCCTGGGCCCCCCCATGCTGCCCTTTGGGGGTAGGTCCAGGCCTGGATCACCTAGACTCCGGGGCCAGAGCTTGACCCCTTCCTCTGGGCACCCTGTTTCTAAGAGTCTAGCCAGGTCCTGACTCTACACAGTCCACCCCTCCCAAGGCTCATCCAGTTCCAGGATCCAGAAGAGACAGTCTACACAGAGAAAGGCCAGAAACCCCGTGGGCAGCTGGCGGCAGGGCAGGTGGGGGGTCTTGGGCCCAGGCCAGGGTTCAGAGAAAAGATGGGGCTGGGAGACACACTGCGAACCTGGGCCCACACTCCAGTGCTCGCCTTCACTTTGGCATTTTGGCAGATTCCTTGTGTTATAGATCTTTGGAATCCGATAGATCCCTCTGGGCTTTGGTTTCTCCATCTGTAAAATGGGGTTCGTGGGCCTACCAACTCTTCCAGTAGTGGAGAGAATCAGATGTAGTGTGGCCATCAAGGTATAGGTTTGCCTGGAATTGGCGGGGGTGGGGGGGAGGTATGTTAGAACGGGAACTGTCCCAGGGAAGCCAGGATGAGTCATCACCCTGAGATCCAATGTGCAAAGCAGAGCCGGGCCCAGAACACACTCACCACACAGAAACCGCTTTTGCAACAACAGGACCACTCCTTTAGCCAAGGCTCCTCAGCCCTGCCTCACCGCGGGGGCCTTGCCACCCCCAGCCCCCGAAACCAGAGGCAGAACAAAGCCTGGGGCTGCCCTCAGGGTCCCCTTGAGACAGGGACTGTGGGTGTAGTCAGAGTAGGGGGAGGGCCTCCGGAAAAAGCAAGGCAGGATATTTGCAGTCAGAGCAATGTAACTACATGCAAGGAAACCCCCTTCCAAAACTCTGTGTTAAACATTAAGCTCTAGGGTTGTTCATCAGTGAGATCAGTTAATGTTCCCAGATAAAGAAGAGTACCCCATGTTGTTATTATGGTAACCACTTGTAAGATTCACTTTAGCATGCTAAAAGGCCCAGGCCTATGTGCTGTCTTTCCTCTTTCAGATCTGATGGGGTGGTTTTGCAAACCAGGCAACTAATTTAGCATGCAGACCCAGCTGTAAACAACATAGTAAAAGGCAGCAAAGATTCCACCTTAAAGATAAGATTGCATTTTAACACCCAAGAAGTTTGGGAAGCAGGATTCTTAACTTACTCTTTAGCAAACAGACAATACCTCAGCCCACCTTGGGGGCTGGGCAGGCCGCCTTTTGATGTGCCCCTAGACCAAGACGCCAGTATCCCAGAGAGAGATGGGGTGAGGAATTCCTTGTGTTAAGTTAATTCTGGGTGTTCAGACACCACTTAGCAGGTCTGCACCCCTAAACCTTTTTTTCATGTTCTCGAAAAATCCTCATCTGCCTATAAAATCCCCTAGACAAGGCAGCACACCGGACTCTCTTGTCCCCTCCTGGCGTGAGCCGGGAGCTCTGTCCTTCCACTTTATCTCTAAATAAAAGCCTGTACCCTGCTCTCCTACCTTGCCTGTTTGCTAAGCTCATTCTTCGGCTTCGTGAACAAGAACCCCGGCATCACCCTCCCCACTTGGAACCCCTCTGTCCTCAGAGCCCACCCCTTCCCCTGCCTGAGGCAGGCTGGGTGCCAGCAGTGATTACAGAAGCACTTAGTCCCAGACGCCTGCACGTGCAGCCCTACAGTGGTAATTAGGCAGCTAAGAGAGTTTGAAAGCCTGTCAGCCACTGCAGGGAGTGGGTGCTGAATGGGACAATCAGTCTCATCAGACGGGGGCCTGGGGGTGGGCAGGGAAAGATAGGTAGCCTTGGGGAGGCAGCCACTAGACTGGCTCCCCAACTCCCCCTACAGCTGTCATGAATAATGAAAGAGTGGGGGTGTGCCTGCCGGGAATCCCAGAGCCAAGGGCAGCTGACACGGGGAGAAGAAGTGGGTGGGCAGGGAGGGGTCTTTGAAGACAAGGCCACCCTCATTACTAGTATGCCCCCACAAAATAGCTCCTGCAAGTGTCCAAATGTCCATCATTAGGGAGTCTGCCCTTTCTAAGTAGGTATGCTCTCCCTATAGGGACGCTGCATCATCTAAATGGAAAGCAATTCCCTAAAGAAGTGTTTCTCCAACTGTGAAGTGCTTGCAAATTTCCAGGGTCTGGCTAAAATGTGGATTCTGGCTCACAGGGTCCAGGGAGGGACCTGAAATTCTTCATTTCTAACCAGCCCAGGATGCTGCAAATATCCTCATTTTGGACCACACTTTGAGGAGTGAGGCACATCTCTGGTGAAGGAATTGGCAGGAGGGGGGGACGACCTGGGCTCACTCTCCTGCTCCCTGACATTGGGCAAGCCCCCTCAAGTCCCAGAGCTTCATTGTCCTAATGCAGAAAAGAGGGGCATCACGCAGGCGTCCCAGGGCTGTGCTGAGAATGAAATGGGTAAACAGCTGTGAACATGCCCTTGTGAGCTGCAGAATAGCTTTACGGGGAGGGGACCAGACTTCCGCATGGCTCAGCTTGGCCCAGAAAGCCCTGGTGGGGGTAGGGATCAGCTTGAGTCCAAATTTTGGAACAGCCTGGTGAAACTGCTTCTCTCACTTCTTAATCTTGGGGTCTAAGGGTGGTTCGGGAGTCTCCAAGGGGGGCACATTGGTGGGAAGACACTTGGCACAAGACAATCTGATCGGTGCCCTTGCCCCCGCCTGCCCTCCTGACTGCCCTTCTGCTCCAGGGTCTCTCAGCTCCCAGCTTCTGTGCAGTGGCTCTAGCTGCCTGGGACACTTTATTTCCCTTCAGCAGATTCACTCCTAGGAGTTTCCCTCTCCAAATACAGGCTCAGCCCTATCCTGGTCCTCAGGAACAATCAGAACTGGAGGTTGCAGGTAGTTAGCCAGTCTTTGCTCAGGTTCCTGGATGCCTGGTTCTGGTGACCCTGCCCCGGCCCCTCCCAAGGCAGGGGTCAGGCTTTGCTCAGCCTGCTGGGGCCCTCCCCTCTCCAGCGTGCAGTGCCTGAGGAAGCAGCTCCCTGCTCCTGGCTGCCGCCCAGAAGGTGAGGGCCTTGGAGTAAAGTTCTTGCAGGGTGAGGCACCCACCATCTCTTGGGTAACAGGTGCCCCCTGGCAGAACCCAGACCTACAGCCATGGTCAGCAGTCAGCTTCAGAGCTCCTGGAAACCTCCTGGGCTGCCTCTTCTTGCCAGGACACCAAAGGGCATGTGAAAAGTCCAGGGGGGGAATCTGGTGGTGGCTGAAAAACACCAGGAAGTGCCTTCCAGGACCGTCTGGTCTAAACCAGAACATTATGCTCTGTTTTAGTTTCTCTCTCCTTCTCACTCTTTTTTAAACAGGTTTTTAGTAATTGAATTACTTTTTGCAAAACATAATCTTTTACATTTAAAAATGTTTATTAAGAAATAATTCAGACGAACCAAAAGGTCTTGCCCGAGTACACCCACTCAGCTTAAGCAATCAAATATTACCAACTCAGCTGCGCCTCCCTGAACCTCTCTGCAGGTCACACCTTCTTCCGCCTCCCAGAGAGGCCATCCTCACGCCGCCCAGGCCCCCATGCCCTGAGCAAGGCCACAGCAGCCGCTCCCTTTTCTGGAGCGGCTTTTCCACCAGGTGCCTTGCCAGGGACATTTGTATTATTTAATTTAACCACCACAGCCAGAATCACTGCCAGGTATGGGGTCTCTCCCCATCTTACCAGTGAGCTTTCTGAGGCTCAGAGAAGTCAAATACCTTGCCTGACATGACAGCACTCAGATCCACAGAAGGCAGATTCCCAGATGCCCTCTCCACAGGCAGGTTAGGGCCTGGAGTGCCCCTCCCAGCCCAGCGAGGGATGGGTCGTCCTTGGGGAGGGGTGTCCGGACTACAGCCTCCGTCATGGATGATCCCCAAGGCCTGGTCTCTTGGGGAAGGGAGTAGTAAAACCATGAGTTGGCCCAGGCGTGATGTGGGCCCTCCTGTGTCAGGACTGGTTATGAACAGAAGCCAGAGGAAACATGTTTGCACTCAGCTTTTTCAGAAAAACTATCTGCGGATACAGCTTCTTCCAAAAAGTGGGTCATTCCTGAGGGTTCTGTGTACTACCTGGCCACAACCAGGCCAGCTTGGGGATGAGAGTAGGGGAGGAGTGGAGGGGGATGAGTCCCTCCAGGTCAGCCTCCAGTGAAGCCCAGAGCGTTATGGGAAGGCTTAGTCCCAAACCCAAATCCCTCTCCAGCCCTCAGCAGAATGGCCCCCTACATGGCCTGGGGCCACAGCATGCATGAGGGAGGAAGGCCTGTGCCACTTGGCCCAGGAGCTAGGACAAAGGAGCAGGGAAAATGCTTTCCCTACCTCCTTGCCTGCAGCTTTAAAAAAAATCACCAAACAAAGACTATAATTGCAAACTCATTTCTTTCATCCTGATTGCCGGCCACAAGACCCCCTCCCTGAGCCATTAGTACTGGGAACAAGCCGTTCAGGGTCGGGAGGACCTATCACCAGGGTGCAGCTGGGTAAGGAGGTGCTGGGGGCAAAGGGACCCCAAGCCTTGAGACTCAAAGGCCCTTTCAACCCCGTAGGGGTGCGGGAAGGAGTGTGTGGGGAAGCAGGGCTTGGCTTCCTTACACACACACACACACACACACACACACACACGTTCCTGCTCACCCCTTCACCCCTACTCCCCCCACCCTCCCACCCAGTGTGGTTCTAAGGCAGAGGTCCTTCTCTCTGATTCCTCTTGTCCACTTAGAATTTATATTTATGACTTAGGTCTGGAGGTGGATGGGCAGGATATGTCATATTTCCTTGAATGAACACAGGAATATGTGAATGAATCTCCATTTAACAGACTGACAAACTGAGGCTGGACTCTGCCACCAGCACATCACCATTCGTTTTAAACCTTTGGGTGCCTGGTACTGCTGCCCACTAGCAAAGGACTGCACAGAAACAGCTAGAAAAGACCCATGGGGAAACTTGGAGACAAGCCTCTACCCAGAGATGGGCAGCTAGCTTTGCTTCTGAATGCAAACAAATTCTTGGTTGTGCTTTCCTTTTGTAAACAAATAATGAGTATTATTCACCAGTTTTTCTGTTGGTAAACTGTTCCTGGTTTCCATATTGCTTGATATTATGCATCTGTTTATGTGTCTGTCTCCTCCACAGACTGGGAGCTTCTCAAGCACAGGGACTGTATCATACATCTCTGTGACGCCTGTGCCCAGACCAGGATCTGGCACCAAACAGGTGCTTAGTTAATGTTTGAATAGTAATAATCATGGTTACCATATCTCAAGGTGGTGGCTTAGCGGAAAGATTGGAAGGCTGAGCTCCAGCATCACACTGCCTGAGTCTGAGTCCAGGTTCAATTATCTTAACCTCTCTATGCCTCAGCGTCCTCACCTGTGCAGTGGACTGATAGTGTTTCCTTCACAGGGTCAGGCAGAGGATTAAATGACCGCAACAAGCTGGTTCTCACTTGGCTAACATTTACGCCTGGGAGGGATAACCACGTGGGACCTGCATTTATTTAGTTCCTACTATGCGAGAGTCCCTGGCTGACCCGTTTACAAACCTTGTCTTATCCAACCACCACAATCCACAGTCCCTGTCAGTGGGGCCTACTATCATCCCCTTTCACAGATGGGGAATTTGAGGCTGAAAACAATTAAGAAACTGCAGAGCTTTTTGAGCTGAGGTTTGCCAAACACCAAATGTCATACTGCTAACCATCATGTAATACTGATGGGGATTTGGTGACCAAGAGAGAGAGAGACCATTGAGTAGCCAGCCCAGCACCCGTCTCCTACCCCTTCTCTCTTGCCTGTTCCCCCCATAGATGCTGGAGAACAGGGAGACATTCTAGCCCCACGAGGCAAGGCAAAGGGGACCGCAGAGTGCGGCGACCGGCTGAACCAAAGCCCTCAGCTGCTTACTTCTAGGCTGTTGTGTGGGGTGAACAAAGCCACATTTGTTTAGTCCCCGTTTTGGGGAGTTTCTGTGCAGCCAGAAGCCTTCCTGATGATACAGTGGCAATAGGTAATCTGTATCTCAAGGTGTTCACACACGTTTTTTGGCTGGGTGAAGCTTAAATGTGTACATTTACTTTGATTCTTCCCCAAATCACACTGAAACAATAGTCAAGGGATGTTTTTTAAGGCATAAAACTGCAAGGATAGGGAGGAGAGGAGAGGAAAAACATGAGAAAGTTTGCTACTGGTAAGCGGCCAAACAGGTTGCAGCTGACTTAGCAGACACCAAAAGCTGCATCCGAAGCCAGCACTTGGGGAAAAACTGGTAATTAGCCTGATTGGCATGGCAGAATGCCCCAGAGGATCGGGGAGTGACAGTTCCCAGGATATATGGAAGTGGGAGTGGGGGTGAGGTTAGAGGTGAGCTAAGTATGGGGATTGGCTGAAAGGTTCTAGAAAGCAGTTCAAGTCCCAGGCGCCCTTTCCGACCCCTTGCAGCTGGGCGACCCCCTTTCAGCCCTGCCCTCCTGCTCAGCCCCACCCTAGCAGGAGATGGGAGGGTGCCGACGAGTGGGTTCCAAATGTAGTTCAGCCAGACCACCCGCCGTGAAGTAGCAATGTCATGCCCTCTGTTTAGCTAAAAGGGAAAACTAGACAAAACGGATGCCCCCGCGTCCCATTCCAGAGATTCCAGTTTACTTGGTCTGAGGTATGGCCTGGGCATGGGGATTTGAAAATCTCCCCACATGAGCAAATGAAGCTAAGGCTGAGAACCTCTGTTGAGGGACATGAGTCTCCTACCTGGGCTCATGGAAGCTGCCCTAGCTGAGGCCCCAAGCAGAAGCTTCTGGAAACGCCTGGATTGAGGGCATGAACTTTATCTGCAATCCAAACTTCCCTGAGGGGCAGATCTGTAGTTCCACTGGATGCCTTAAAGGCATCTCAAATTCGGACTCAACCTTATTGGTCTTCACCGACCTTCCTGGCCCAGGCGTCCCCTTCTCAGGAACTGGCACTGGTATCTACCCCCAGAGGAAGCCGACATCCTAGGATTCATCATTGTCGTGCCCTGCAACCTCTGTCTTCTGAGTATCTCCCACACCCGTTCACTTTGACCCATCTCCATCTGCCCCAGCCACACCAAGCCACCATCAATTGTCACCGGAACATGACAGTCTCTTCCTGACATGTCTCCCCACAGCCACTTACGTCCCTCTGGTCCATTCCTACACCACACCAAGCAAGACTATCTCAAAACACCACATCTACTTGTGTTACTCCTCCACTGAAAGGATCCGTGTATTAGCTTCTTAGGGCTGCTATAACAAAGTACTACAAACCGAGTGGCTTACCCAACAAAAATGTATTGTCTGGCTGCTCTGGAGGTCATACCCCTGAGATCAGGGCATTGGAAGGGTTGGCTCTCTCTGAGGGCTGTGAGGGAGAACGTGTTCCGTGCCTCTCCCCCAGCTTCTGGTAACCTCAGGTGTTTCCTGGCTTGCAGAAGGCTCCCGGTGTCTTCACATGGTCTTCCCTTGGTCCATGTCTGTCTCTGTACCTGAGACTCCTCTTTCTATAAGGACACCAGTCACACTGAATTATGGCCCACCCTAATGACCTCATCTTAACCTGATCATCTTCAAAGATCCAAATAAGGTCACATCCACATGTACTGGCGGTTAGGACTTCAACATCTTTTTTGGGGAGGTGGAGGCCACACCACTCACCCCTCACACATGGCTCCTCATTATTTTTAGGATAAAGACCAAACTTCCCGTGGCCACACTGGTCCTGTGTGGTCTGGCCTGGCCACCTCTCCTGCATTCTTCTTTCTCTTGCTCTCTGTGCTCCAAAATCACTGGCTTCCTCTTCAATCCACTGGGATCTTTGCAGCTAACCCACCACCATCTGCTTGGGCACAGAACTCTCTCCTTCCTGCCTGCTCCCTTACCAGCCTCCACCCACCCTCCCTATCCCCACCCCAGCCTCCTGCATTCACGCCCAGGTCAGACCACATTTCCTAGGATACACTCTTCTGGTCCTCTACACCTTGTTAGAACAGCTATGGTGCAATGAATTATTTATGCTCTGTCTTCTCCACCAGAATGTTAGCTCCCTGAGGACAGACACTAAATCAATTCTGCTGACAGCTGTCATCTTAGGGTCTCATGCATGTCTTCGGTATGTGCTGATTATTAGCTGCTTAGTGAGAACAGTAGTCACTGAAGACATTCTCCTCAACTCGGGGACAGTGCAGGCTTTTTAAATGACTGCAGACTACAGGCTTGGGATGGAATCCCAACGCTACAATTTAATAGCAGTATGCCTACTGCACAGGTCACCCAACCTTCCTGAGCAGAGTTCTCAGTGACACCCTCTCCTCTCCCAGTAACACCTGGCACAGTGCCCAGCACACAGCAGGCTCCCTCCCTGCTGAGAAAGAGAACCCCACTGGCATCAGGGTGGGGCCACCAGGCCCAAATCACTCCCCAGGTCTGGGATGTATTTCACTCTCTCCAGTGTGGGAATTGGACTAAATCAGTGCTCTCAATGACCCCTTTTTAATAATAAATATTTAGTAACATAGCCTTTACCTCTCAAAATGAAATTCTTAGGAACAAGAAACTCCATGCACTAAACTGAAATACACACACACACACACACAATGCTCTAATTCTAATATGGAGAAATCAAAGGAAAATATCAGGACTCAAAACTGTTTGATTGATGGAATGACTGCACTGAAGGCCTGAAGAAGTAGTCAGAGGCTGGCACACATTTGAGAGCTCACCGTGAATATCACAGCTACAAATGCATACGATACAGAGTGCTAAATGGGTGAGTTGGATACCTGCAGTGGTGTGGCCAGGGGGACTCTGTTTTCTGAGACAGCAAAAAAACCTGGGCAAAGTTCCAAACAGAACTGAAGAGAGTGATCTGTACAGTAGCTGTAATCCAAAATATTAAGTAAAGATAAAAATGCAAACAATAGCTAGGTATCAAACAGAATTATATTCTAAGCTCAGATGCTTAAGAACAGATTTTCCCTCTACAATGGTGGTTCTCAAAGTGTGGTCCCCAGACCAGCAGTATCCACATCACCTGGGATCTCTTGGAAAACACCTGCTCTTAGGCCCACTGCAGACCTAATGGATCAAGAACTCTGGGGTGGAGCCCAGTAGTCAGTATTTTCAGCTGCTTCAATTTCATTTGAGGAGTACTGCCCTCCAGGAACATGCATCTGGGCGTGTAGAGATTGACTGTGCAGGATATAGGGCAGTTCTTTTTGCACCACCCCAACTCTGTAGCATCCTTGGCCAGCGTGCCCCCCGTCACTGCAGCAATCCAAAGTGCCTCACTAAGTTCCAAGCCTCCCCGCTGAGGACCACTGGACGAGATGGCCAAACAAGGACTCCCTCAGGTGTCCTGAGATTCTTGGCCTTGGTGTGCGACTGGATGAGGGGGGCAGGCGCCAGGTGGCTGGGAGGCAGACCGGGAAGCTGGCGAGCCGGCTAGGGTGCTGGGTGTTCCCGCAGAGCCATGCTGCTCCCCCAGCGCGGGCTGGCCGGGGAGCTGCTCTCCGTTTCTAATAGCTGGACGTGTCCGGGAAAAGGAGGCTCTGCTTCCCAGGAGCCTTTCCGACTGCAGCGGAGTGCACTGGCCGTGGCAAGAGGCCCAGTCTCTGTTCGCTGGATGGTCTAAGGCTGCAGATATTTCTCCTGTGAGCAGCTGTGACCGTCTGAAAGGTTGGGACCTTACTCAGGCCACAGTCCAGCTCACCCCTGACAAAGGAAAAAGAGCCACAGCCTGGTTTGGACCATAAGGCTGCAAAATCCTGTCCCAGAACCCCAAGAGAGACTTCTGGCCCCCAAAAGAGTGCTTGACCTGGATTTACCCTCCAGCCCCCCATGGGCTTCCCTGAGCCGCCCCCACCACACCCTGACCAATGGGCAGCCTCTGTCTCCGGCTGCCCAGCAGACTGGGAGCACTGCAACCTATGAATTTCTCAGGCTGTGTCGGCCCAGCACGTCTGGCAGGTGGGAGCCGCCAGGCCGGCACCCAGCCATCTGCCTTGTAGTCTACGCACACAGGAGCCAGACAAACGAAGTCAGATCTGTGGCTGTGTTGGCAGAGACGCTCAACGTTCACCAAAACCCGTACTCTGCCCTTCTTCCAGGGCACACGGCGAGGCCCTGTAGCCCACCTCCCTGCTCTCAGGCGTGGCCGTGTGATGGAATCCTAGGCAACGGAACATGAGTTGAGGCAACGTGACTTCTAAGCCCAGGCTTTTAGAAGCAGCTGTACCTCCTCCTCGTTCTCACTTTCTCTTTCTGCCAGTTGGATGGAGAAAACAACAAGGACCTGGTGAGGATGGAGCCTCAGGACGGACGAAGCCAGGACGCCTGCATCACTGCGTGGAGGAGAGCCGTGGGCAGACCAAGAACATCCGTCTCAGACCTCTGTGAGTGAGGAATGAACTCCTATTGTGTTGGCGCCGTTATCCACACTGTGGTCTCTTTGTTGCGGCTAACACGTTCCCTTACACGAGCGCCTCATGCCTGTTGCAGCTGGCAGTGGTGGTGGCCTGCGCCAGGGCCCCTTCTCCGGGTAGACCATGACTTGCTAACATTGATCCCCCTGTATCCAGGCGTATCTCTGCATCCATGCACACATTCATCACACGCCAGCGAGTGCTCACTGTATGCCAAACCAGTGCTAGGATCTGGGGGCACAAGGCCAAGTTGACACATACCCGCCCAGGGGCTGAGGGGACAGACCCACGGCCACACAGTAAGAATACACCACAGGAAGGGGGCGAATTGGAAGCATGAACATCTGGCAGGAAGAACCCCGATCTAGGAGGGATTCATTCTGTCTGGGAGGCTGGAAAGACTTTATTTACCAGTGGCGTGCAACTGGGGCTGCCTTGAAAAGATGAGGACGGGGTTCTAAAGAAAAAACGGGAGCAAGAAATTCCAAAAAGGAGAAGGGTGTATGCAAAGGCAAGGGGCATGAAAAGTCCCAGCTGTTCAGGGATCAGTGAGGTGCCTGCCGTGGCCCGAGTATCACGGAGCGCTGGAGACGGGGCTGGTGGGGCTTAGGAGCAGATCCTGCAGAGCCTTGAATGTCATGCCTGAGTCCAGCCTGAAGCTTGGGGAGATGAGGAAGGGAATGACAGCATCCTCGCCATTCTCACCCTAGAGCTACCATGCAGAACATGTTCCATACACCATGTGGGTAGAGCTGCGTGCTCTACAGCAGTCTCTCCCCTAACTCCCACAGCAAGCACATGAGGCAGGTTCTCTATGATCCCCCTTTGCAGGTGACAAAACTGTCCAGCAGTAAGGCTGGGGCTTGAGCGCTCTCGAGAATAAGCATCATCCTTTATCTGTTCGGGTCACTTTGCAGTCTAGCTCTCAGAGCAGTGCCCAGAGCGCAGTAGGCCCTCAACCATTTGCTGAGTGAATGAGTGAATCTGATTTCAAAACCCTGCACCATTAATCAAACTTTTTATTTGGAAAGATGCCCATGGCTTCAGTGGGGTGGAGGACAGAGGGGGTGAAGCCAGCCAGAAGGGTCTGGCAGCATTCCTGGCCTCGGACAGCAGCAGAGGACCCAGACATGATGTAAAAGGATTGAGTGGACAGACTGTTGACCAATTAGATGATAATAAGGTACAATTCACTGAGCAACTTTGATGTGCCCGGCACTGCCCCAAGCCCTCCACCACTGTGAGCTCAGACCGTTGCGTTGGTGGTGTGGTGGTGAGCATAGCTGCCTTCCAGTGTGAGCGCGTATCTCCTCCCCACAGGCCCACGGAGTAGGTACTCTCCTTATCTCCATTTCGCAGATGAGTAAGTCCAGGCACAGGGGTGAAAGGTCATGGACCTAGTAAGTGAGGGACATGGGACTCCAGGCCAGCAGGCCCCGGTCGGAGCTCTGCACAGAGAGGAGGGAGGGAGGGAGAGGAGGCAAGACCGGCTCCCAGGTTCCCTGGGTGGGCCTCTCCTTCTCTTGCCGGGACCCAAGCCCGAGGGCTGCCTGCCTTCCTGGCTGGGCCGGCATTCTGGGCGGCTGTGTCTCTCCGCAGGACCCCGAGGTGGCCGTGAAGGGGGCTGGGTGTGGGCCACGGGCGCCTCCGCCCTGCCCTCCGCCCAGCCGCGGCTGCTGCCGGACTGGGGATGCTGGCAGGGGCTGGCCCGGGGCAGTGGTGGCCGCGCAGCTCCCCGCTATCTCGGCCTTGCAGACAAGGGCCCGGCCCCGCGCTGAGACCCCTCTGGGCGCCTGCCGGGTAGGGGCTACGTCCCTGAGTTGGAGCCGGGGTGGGGAGGCCCACGGAGCTCGGGCCACGAGGAAGGGGAGGGCTGGCAGCACGGGGCAGGGGAAGGACAAGGTCCAGCTCTGGCCCATCCCGTGAGCAGCCGCCCGCAGCCCGCACATCCTGGGCCGCCCGCCTTCCGGCTTATTCTGTGATCCCCGGGGGCCGCCGGCGGGGCCCGGCACTGCGAGGCCTGGTGCGGAAGGGTGGCCCTGGCGCTTCCTGCAGGCCCGCCGGGCTCCGCCGGGGAAGAGGCGGGGACCCCGCCGCCCTCCACGCCCAAAGCCGGGGCCCGGCCCCGCGTCGCCTGCACTCATGCCGTGGGGGCCGCCTTGGGGGTGGGTGACGGGGAGCCCGCGGTCCGGAGGCAGCCGGGCAGGGCTTCGCTCTGGCATTTGCCGGGGGCCTGCTGCGTCCGGGGAATAGGGGGAGGCCACACGTGCATGGGGTGCGACCCCATTCCTGCCGAGGGCGCCTTCCTCGAGCCCAGGCCTCCTCCGTGTGCCCGCCCGGAGGGGCGGCTTCGTCCTGTGCGGAGCCCTGGCTCGGCGCTACCCTGCGGCCACCGGCCGACACTCGGCCCCGGGGAGCGCGAGGGGCGCCTGCAGGCGGGGCCGCCTTGGCATCCCTGTGAGCGGACCTGCGGCCGCTCTGGCCTCCCAGGGGCTGCTGGAGGCCGCAGTGGCCGTGGGTCCCTCGCGGAACAAGGCGGGAGGACTGGAAAGAGCTAAAAGGGAAAGAGGCAAGAAGAGGAAAAGAAGGAAGAAAAAGGGAGAAGCAAAACTGAAGAGGAGAGCGTCGGCGGGAGGGCGAGATGAGGAGCTGCAGCTGGAACTGGCAGCCCTCTTCCGGCCCTAAAGCAGCCTGCGCCTTCCTCTCCAGCCCTCCCCGCAGAGCGCAGGGTGCATGGCCATCCAGAGCCTCCCAGAGCCCCGGCAGCTGAAGCAGGGCCTGTGGGTGGGGCTACCGGGGAGGGCTTCCTGGAGGAGGGGCGCCAGGACCTGGCGGTGGGCTTGGGTGTGCAGGCTGGGGCTCCGTGCCACCGGCCTTGGCAGTTACGCTCCCTGTGGCTGCATCTCTGCAGGGTCCCCCTTTCAGCAAGAGGTCTAGGTGAAGACCTTCTTCCTGGCTTTGGGGCTCTAGACAGGCTGGCGGCGTGAGAAGCCAAGGGGCTCAGGCCAGCTCCCAAAGTACCAGCCACCATTCTCTGAATGCCTACTATGCGCCAGGCCCTGTGCCTGGGGGTCCTCTGGGGAATCAAACAGCCCCTGGTGCGAAGCGCCCCTCCTGGGGGGGAGATGGACAAGCACAGGCATGACTACGGGTGCTCAGTGATCCGAGGATGGCGCCGCGAGAAGGGGAAAGGGGCCCCTCCTGAAAACGGGGGCTTCCCGCAAACCCGGTACGGGCCCCGCCCTCCAGCACAGGCTCGGCTGCCCGGAGCCTTTTCCAGGCCCGCCATGAAGCCAGGCGCTGCTGTGCTTTTCACCAGTCAGGGTGGAGCTGAGGAGAGGGTAGGAAGGAAAACCACAGCAAGTACCCTCTTCTCGGTCCTTTCCCAAAACACTGGGATATTGATTTGGGGACTTCCCGGAAGAAAGCACCCCTCACCATTCCATTCATGGAAACCTATGCCTAAAATCCCACCTTAGAGACATGTTTTGGGGGTTAAGTGATCTTATACAAGAAGAACGTTAGAGAAAGCCTTATCAGTCCTGGTTCAAACTTATCTGGCTTGTTGAGTAACAGTGTGCATTTTGGAATCGGTTTGCCTTGATCTGAACCCTGAACTTCGGTGCTGAGTCCACTGTTAGATTTCAGATAAGTTACTTGATCTCTTTGAGCCTCAGTTTCCTTCCCTGTAAAATGGGAGTAAGAATAGTACCTACCACTTGGGGTGAAGATGAGATAAGGCAATATACATAAAGCCTTCACCAGATTGTGAGGCATTTAGAAAATACTCAGTAATTGTTGACTGTTATTATTTATGTTTGCTATTGCTGTCATCTCTATTATTATCCACACAACATTTGTACCAGAACTGGAACTACAAAGAGGAATAAAACCGAGCCCATGTGCTCCAGGAGTTTTGTAGTGAAATGCATACAGCAGGTGAAAGCCAGCAGGGAGTTGCCACCTTAGTATGAATGAGTTTAGTAAACTACTGTCCTTGAAAGGGGGAAGGGAACTTTCTAGGGAGAAGACGAGTCTGCAGGAGAAAGGGTTTCACACCATGGAGAACTCTTGCCTGAGGCTGAAGCATCAGGGGAATTCAAGAATCCTGTTTTGTTTTGTTGGGATGGGAGTGGTGATACAGATCTGACCGGGCATAGAAACCAGGGAAACAAGCTTCCAGCAGATTCTTCCAGGGCCTGCTGGTCCTTGGCCCGGGGAAATTCCCTGTTGGAGGTGGGGGAAGAAGCATCCGCTTGAAGGCCTGGAAGGAAAAATCTTCTCTGCCTGCCAAATGCACGTTATTGTTCCCACCATATCCCAGCCCAAGACCCACTCCTGCTGGACCTCCGCCCTGCCTTAGCCTTGAACTTCAAAACTGCTGGGTTATCTTGACTCTATTCTCTTGGGAAAAGATATGGGCCTATTTTGGGAAGTTGGCTAGGACTCCTGCTCTGTGCTCCCCCTCCTCCATAGATGGGGGCAGTCACTGCATGGGGCCTGGGCCACTCCATGGCCTGCGAGGAAGCTGGGCTCAGAGGCAGCAGAGCAAGCTGGGAATGTGGGTGGTGGAGCGGAGGGGGCTTGGTGGGCTGGTGACCCAGAGTCCACTTCCTGCCCCACTTCCCTCCATTCCCAGACACCCACTGGGGCTGGACGTCGGCCGCAGGCCAGCAGTAAACCGACTGTCATCTCTTTGCTGTGGGTGAGGCTGAGAGTCAGGCTCTCTCCAGCTCGGAGCCAGGCGTCCTGGGGCCGCAGGGTCCCCCGGCCACATGCCCAGCCCTTTCTGACAGAGTCATGGAGTTGGTCCATCAGATCCAGCCTCATCCCCCCTTGGACATGGGAACAAACGGAGCCACAGAACAGGGCAAAGGCTGCTCAAAGTCACACAAACAGGTGGCGGCAGACGCCACACTTAGGCCTGGGCCCTCCGATGCCAGTTTTCAGGAAGTTCAGGAAAAAAACACATGGATGCATGGATGAAAATCCTGATGCATGTGCCCTACAGCAGTGACAGGAGGAAGCAGAATCCATATCCATTAAACAGCACTTCCCAAAGAATGTCGGGGACCAAGGACACTAGAGAGAGGAAACAGAACCCGGGTCTGGCAGTGCCCCCACCATGCCACTTCTTGGAGTGGGGTCATGACTGGGACTTACTTCCCTGGGCTCTGGGACCACCCTTGCTCTGGCTATTGCTAGGGAGCTGTTGCTTTCACCTCCTCTGGAATACAGGTGGTGAGAACACATTCCTTCATTTAGCTAACATAAGTTTTGGGGGCATATCATATGCTGACCATGGAATTTGCATTGTAAACCAGACAAGGTCCCTGCACTTGTTCAGGGACAACTTATCAAATAGCAAACAAATGAATGGGGGATGACCAATTACAACAACCATGTGATGGAGCAGCGTTGTGATGCACTTGGTGGAGAGAAGGGCTGGGAGGGGTCTACATTGCCTCTCTGAAAAGATGGCATTTAGGCTGAGTCCCAGAATAAGGAGGAACCAGCCTGGTGAAGGTGTAGGAAAAGGGCTTTTCCAGGCAGAGGAAGCAGCAGGTGCAAAGGTCCTGCGGTGAACAAAATCTCAGCACTGCCAGCAATGAAGGGCCAAAATGAGTGGCTACAGCTGGTTGAGGCGCCCCGGGTGGCCCCACATAAGGTCTGTAAGGCCGGCCAGGGCCACATCACCAGGACTTTGTGACCATGATGTGGAGCTTGGGTCATATTCTGAAAGCACTAGGGGGATAGGGGAGAATGTATAAGCAAGAGGGTTGATGGATCCATTTTCTGCTTTAAGACTGTATTTTGCCCTGCAGAGAGGGTGGATGGGGATGAGATGAGAGATCCCGGCAGCCGGGAGACCGGCAAGCAGGCTACGGCCACGGTCAGGATGAGGGATGGTGGTGCTTGAATAGCAGAAGAATTGGTAAGAAAGAAGCATATTGTTTGAAAAGAGCTTTAGGTGTTAGAAATGACTGGGTTTGCTGAAGGGCTCTCTCCCAGGTTTCTGGGTGTCATGTGGGTGCCCCGAAATGAGATTGGGGAGGGTGAAGGGGGATGCTCGGCCTCTGAGGAGTCAAGTCAGAAATCCTGTTAGATATCCAAGGGGGGATGTTAAGGAGCAAGTTTGGATACCAGCAATAATGACAAGAATCATGATAGTCTGCGATTGGTGTTATTTTTATTGGGCTTGCTGCACGCCTCACAGGCTGGGGCTGAGCCCGGCCAGGTTCCTAACCCTGTTCTCAGCGCTGAGCCCAGTGCCGCCCTGAGGCCAGGCTGGCAGGCGGTGGGGACTGAGGAAATCCTTGTCACCTAAACAACTGAAAGGGCAGAGGCTGCGGGGCATGCAGACAGAGCTGGAGATCAGGGTGCCAGGGACAGACCCTGCCTAAGAAAATGGTCCGGGCCAGCCTCTGGAGAAGCAGCCTGTGGCCTCGTTTTCCAGCTCTCACTGCTCTCCTTGCCCCCAGCCCCCTTCCTGCCAGGGAACACAGCCCCCAGGCATGAATCCTTAACTACAATCACCTCTTACGTTGGAGCTGCACTTCAGTTCTCAAAACACTTTGCATTCCATTATCTTGAATGATCCTTGAAACTGTCCTGGGAGGTGGGCAGAGGCGGTACCCACCACCCACCCGCCAGCTGCTGCCAACAGGAAAGAGGGAAGAAGCATTCAGGGTGGTGATGGCGCAGTCGGGACCTGAATACCGTCTCCTAGCACCTGCTTTCCCAAGAATTACCGCAGAGTCTGGGAGTGTTCAGTTTCCAAAAGATAGTGCATTTAAAACAGAACAGCACCAAAGTTCCTCAAAAGGAGTGTTAGTGGTAGCACTGCAGGCTGGGTGACAGCGGCCAGAGCTGTGTGCAGGACTGAGGGAAGTCTGGGCACAGAGGCGGCAGGCACAGGGCAGCTTCCCGCAGGTCCCCTGACCTCTGAATAGGATTCTGTGGGGAAGTCAGCCTCCCTCTCTATTGTTCTGTGTTCCACCATGTTCCATGACCCAGTCTCAAGTTAACTACCTAACGGTTAACTCCCAGTAGCTCTAGCAGAGGCTCTGTGGAAGAAGATGGAAAGAACTCCCTGTGCTGCCTTGGCCAATTCCCATTCCCTCCCTAGGCCTCAGTTTCCCCATCTGACAAACGAAGAATGGGATGAAACTGGACAGGTCCCTTCCAGCCCAGTCTGACTCTCTCCCTGCTGTGAAGGGCTCTGGACCCAACTCTGAGCTTCCCCCAGGGGGCTCTAAAGGCTGCAATCTGAAGGCCCTCCCCTGTGCCCCCCTGCACCTGCCCAGGGCCACTCTGGGGGTCACAGGAGCCCCGGCCAGCTCCCCGCAGCCTCAGCCTAGCAGACACACTGCCGCCTGCTCCTGCACCCAAGTCCTGTGGTCCCAGGTTTGGAGCCATTTCCCTCAGTTAGGCAGCTGTGACAGGAAGGGACAGGACCTGACCTCTGCTTGGAAAATCAATTGTGCAACACAGTCCCCAAGGGGGAGGCACGTGGCCGACGGGAAAGGCAGCTTGAAGGAGCCAGGGCCTTCTCTGAAATGAGTATCTTGGCAAGACCCACAGAGAAATGTCCTTTTGGACTCCACTAACTCTGGGTCACTGCTCATGGACTCCCGGCTGGGCCACAGTGTCATGTCCCAACAGCATCCTTGAATACAGAGCCTTACTAGGTCATTGCCAAGTATGCATGGAGCTGCAGGGTCAGGAGATCATCTGCCCTTCTGCTTCTGCACACTCAAACCTCCTTTGTACTTAGAAGTGGTCTAAGCCTGCAGTACACTCATCCAAGCAACTAACATATTTTCAGTAACAAGTAAAAGTCATTTTGCATCAAGTCTAATAAATAAAGCAGATAATGTTGTTTGAGGCTAGTAGGGGCAGAGGTGGAGATTTTAATGGCAAGGCTACCCAGAGCAATTTTTTCTTATAATGTTATGTGGTTCTGAAGATGGTTAAATATTTGCATGGCTGTTTGAAATAAGTGCACGATAATGCACGTGTATTGGACAATTACCAGGTGCCAGAAACAGGGCTGGGGATTTTATGCCTGTTGCCTCGCATTCTCACAGCATCTCTGCAAGGCAGATTTTTTTTTTTAATTGTCTTTAACTGCTTTAAGGCTACTAATGTGTTCTATCTCTTCTTGAATCCATTTTTACAGTTTATGCCTTTCAGAGAACTTTTTGTACCTAAAATTTTAGAGGTAGTGGCATCAGGTTGTATGTAGTGTTTCCTTGTTTGTTTCTTGTCTGTGGGTTCTCCGACTATGAACACACTTTGATTTTGATCCTGATGTCGGTAATTTGCGTTCTCTTTCTTACCAGGTTCACAGATGAGCAAACGGAGGATCCCCAAGATTACAGAATCACTCAAGCCCCAGCTAGTGATAGAGGAGCTGGAATCCGAACTGTCTGTCTGAGTCCCCCAGCCCCCACCAGACCCTTCGTGATTATCTTTAAGAACCACAACATTTAACATGTGATTCACAAGTCACCCGGGCATAAAACCTCCCTCTGCTCAGTGTATTACTTAAAAAGTTACCAAGTCCCCTGGTGCTCTGAGTCCAGTGACAACATGCCCTGTGCCTTCCCGCCAGGTTCCTGCACGGGCTTCTCCCCCACATAGCAGAGAAGCGCCTCCCTCCCCTGCTCTCTGCCTCCCTGCCCCTGACAGCCCGCCCTGCGCCCTGCTCTCTTCTTCCTAGAGTGGCCCAGCACCCAAAAGGGACCCTGTATATTTACGTGGTGATCCCCCACTCCCCAACTAGGATGGCCACGCATGAAGGCAAGGGTCCTACTCCCCAGGCCAGGCACATGGGACTGATGCTTGATCAATATTTCTGGATGAATAAGTAAATGAAAGCAGTGAGCTCTTTTTTTCTAAAGAATATTCTATAATTCAACCTTGGCCTCCTGCTTCTAATTAATTCCAAGTAACTGAGTTTTCCCTGGAGCATCTTTATTCCAGAACCCTTTAACCTATGCTGTCCTGTTTGAAGAGCACTTCCTTCCCTTGACAACTTGGGGGAGGGGGTCCGGTCATCCCCTCTGGGGTGGGCGGCGCGGGGCACCCGAGGCAGAGGGTGGACGCGGTGAGGTCCACGTAGACGCCCTTCAAGGCTGAGGGACTACGGCCTCCGGCAGGAGCAGGCTCCTCGGGGGCACCTCAGCTGGACAGAGTCTCCTCCCGGCACTCTGCCCCTTCCTGGGCAGCTGCACCCAACGGCTGACGACGAGGGGTGAAGGCCTATGTCTGGGCCCCCACTCGGGACTGCACTGCACGGCCACCCATCCTCAGAGCGACCTGGGCCCGCAGCTGACTGTACGGCTACCCGCTGCCCCACCACCCTCTCCCGCAGCGTGGCTCCCAGAACACCCCTCAGCTTGGCCCTGCACATGCATCTCCACTCAGAGTTGGCTCTTGGGGGACCTGACTCACAACACAGGGAAGGGCTCTCAGGTCCTCCAGCAATTCTAGGGCCCAGCTGAGACCACAGCCGAGGCCCTCTGGCTCCCTGGCCCCGTTCACCAGGCGGCGTTCCTGTGTGCCAGGTCCAGGCCTGAGGGCTGCGGACTCACAAACTCTGGAGACATCTCCACTGCCTCACCCAGGTGACAGTCAGACACACATGCACACCAATAAAGAGAGCTGGTAGTTTTAAGTTTTGTGAGGAAAAGTTCAGAAACAGGGGAAGTGGGTCAAGAGGCTCTTCGTGTGGAGGCAGGTTACATTGGTGGTCCTGGGAAAGCCTCTCTGAGGGAGACCAGGGGCAGGATGGGGTCAACTGAGGGTGCCCCATAGTGCACAGCTCTCCAGCTAGTCCTGCTGGGTGGAGGCAAGGCTCTGCCAGCCTGTGAGTTAGGAAGAGGGTGTTGACAACCCTGAAGGTGCTCTGGTGGTTCCCCACTAAGTGCCAGAGCTGAGTATGTCACCAAAGTTCACCAAAGCTTTCTCAGTAAATGGATTCTAGCTACTCCACACCTTCAAAGTCATAAACGGAGCAGCGCCCAACAACGGGCCCTCTCCTTTCAGCTCCTTTGCAGGAAGGATGTTGTGAATAGAGGTGCAAAGAGAAAAGAAGAGCGGCAAGGTGCCCCTGACAGAAGAAGGGGCTGGGGCAGGGGGAAGCCAGCTTCACCTCTCTCGAAATCTCACCCCAAAATGATTGTGGGGCCTGGCACCAAGGCCACTCCCTCCCCACCTGGGCATTTTGCCAGGACATCCCAGCAGGAGGCTTGTGAGCAAAGGTCCCTTAAGCTTAATTTTTGGGCTGACCTTCTGGATCTTAGGAGACAAACTTCCCAAAGTAAGAGCAAGAAAGACAAATTCTTTCTATACAATACCATGGATGGTGGGGCGGTAGGGGGGAGGAATGGCCAGAATTGGGAGGGGCATACATAATGTTGTATTGGAAGAAAGCAGTTTTCTTTTAAGGTATAAGCATTAATCAAAATGCCCCTATTTAAAAAAAAAAAAGAGATTTCCGGGAAGATGGCGGCGTAAGCAGGGCAACAGAAATCTCCTCCCAACACTATATTTATCTATGAAAATACAGCAAATACAACTATTCCTAAAAGAGAGACCAGAATACACAGGAGAGCACACAGCGTGCAGCTACACCTGAGAGGACTCAGCACCCCGTGAGGTGGGTAAGATACGGAGCCGCGATCCGGCGGGACCCGAGCACTCCCCCACCCCAGCGCACGGGCGGGAGGAGAGGATTTGGAGCCAGGAGGGAGTGGAAGTGCACCCCGCGAAACAACCAGCCCCGGCAATCTGCACAGGGAGCACTGACACACATCATGTGGTGTAGTGGACATTGGAGAGGCAGAGGGGCAGGATCTGAGCAGGGAAAGCACCACGGTGCTTTCAGCCGGCTCCCGGGAAGGAAAAAAAAAAGAAGAAAAGCACGAACTTCTTTTGGCGGTCTTAAAGAGACAGGAGCCCAGCAGAGGAGCCGGATCGCACCGGTACACTCAGCCCAGCAGGCTGGGAGACCTGAGGAGTTTGCACCCCTTAGCTGGCGACTGGGAATGGGTGGCCGCCCTTAGACTTCCCACAGAGATCAACAGCCTCCCATTCGCTCCCACCCCGGCCAGAGCTATAAAGGGTCCTGTGGAGCTGCGCAGCCATGGCTGCGGAATAGTGGAGCAACAGCGCCACCTACAGCATCCCCACAGAATCCACTACTGGTGGATGTTTTTTGTTTGTTTGGTTTTTGTTTTTGTTTTTTCTTCTCTTCTTTTTCTTTTTTTTCCTCCTTTTTTTTTAATTTTACTTTTTTCTTTTTAAAGTCTTAAAGAGCCCAGCTGACATACGTGGCAACTACCAGTGACCACTACTATATCCATGAAAAGACAGAGGAATATGGTCCAGACTAAAATCGACCAGAAAACCCCAGAGAGGGAGCCTAAAGGGATGGAAATGCAGTATTCCTGAAAAAGAATTCAGAATAAAAGTCATAACCATGCTGATGGATCTACAGAGAAATGTGCAAGAGCTGAGGGAGGAAGTGAGGGAAGTGAGAAAAGACAATGCAGAAATCAGACAAGCCATCGACAGGCTTAACAGCAGACTGGATGAGATGCAAGAGACTGTTAATGGAATAGAAATCAGAGAACAGGAATACAGAGAAGCTGAGGCAGAGATAGATAAAAGCATCTCTAGGAATGAAAGAATATTAAGAGAACGGTGTGACCAATCCAAACGGAACAATATTCGCATTATAGGAGTACCAGAGGAAGAAGAGAGAGAAAAACGGATAGAAAGTGTCTTTCAAGAAATAATTCCTGAAAACTTTCCCACGCTGGGGAAGGAAAAAGTCTCACAGTCCACAGAAGCCCACAGATCTCCCAACACAAGGGACCCAAGGAAGACAACACCAAGACACATAATAATTAAAATGGCAAAGATCAAAGATAAAGACAGAGTATTAAAGGGAGCTAGAGAGAGAAAAAAGATCACCTACAAAGGAAAACCCATCAGACTATCATCAGACTTCTCAACAGAAACCCTACAGGCCAGAAGAGAATGGCATGATATATTTAACGTAATGAAACAGAAGGGCCTCGAAACAAGAATATTTGATCCAGCACGATTATCATTTAAATATGAAGGAGGGATTAAACAATTTCCAGACAAACGAAAGTTGAGAGAGTTTGCCTCCCATAAACAACCACTACAGTATATCTTAAACGGACTGCTCTAGAGGGAAGCACTCCTAAGGCTAAAAAGATGTCACCAGAGAAAATAAAATCATAGCAAAGAAAGCAGACCATCCAAATACTAACTAAAGGCAAAAAATAAAACACCTAATATATAAAGAAAGGAGGAGGAAGAATAAGAAAGGAGAGATAAAGAAACATCACATGGTGTTCACAATAACTTAACAAGAAAGTTAAGTTAGATTGTTAGATAGTAAAGAAGCAACCCTTGAACCTTTGGTAACCATGAATCTAAAGCCAGCAATGGCAATAAGTACATATCTATCAATAATCACCCTAACTGTAAATGGACTGAATGCAACAATCAAAAGACGCAGAGTAACAGACTGGATAAAAAAGCAAGACCCATCTATATGCTGCTTACAAGAGACTCACCTCAAACCCAAAGATATACACAGACTAAAAGTGAAGGGATGGAAAAAGATATTTCAAGCAAACAACAAAGAGAAAAAAGCAGGTGTTGCAGTACTTGTATCAGACAAAATAGACTTCAAAACGAAGAAAGTAGCAAGAGATAAAGAAGGACATTACATAATGATAAAGGGGTCAGTCCAACAAGAAGATATAACCGTTATAAATATATATGCACCCAACACAGGAGTGCCTACATATATGACACAAATACTAACAGAATTAAAGGAGGAAATAGAATGCAATGCATTCATTTTAGGAGACTTCAACACACCACTCACTCCAAAGGACAGATCAACCAGACAGAAAATAAGTAAAGACACAGAGGCACTGAACAACACACTAGAACAGATGGACCTAACAGACATCTACAGCACCCAAAAGCAGCAGGATACACATTCTTCTTAAGTACACATGGAACATTTTCCAGAATAGACCACATACTAGGCCACAAAAAGAACCTAAGAAATTCAAAAATATTGAAATCCTACCAACCAACTTCTCAGATCACAAAGGTATAAAACTAGAAATAAATTTTAGAAAGAAATCAAAAAGGCTCACAAATACATGGAGACTTAACAACATTCTCCTAATTAATCAATGGGTTAATGACCTAATCAAAACAGAAATCAAAGAATATATGGAGACTAATGACAACAACAACACAAAGCCACAACTTCTGTGAGACGCAGCAAAGGCAGTTCTAAGAGGAAAGTGTATTGCAATCCAGGCCTATTTAAAGAAGGAAGAATATTCCCAAATGAACAGTCTAAAGACACAATTATTGAAATTGGAAAAAGAAGAACAAATGAGGCCCGAAGTCACCAGAAGGAGGGACATAATAAAGATCAGAGAAGAAATAAATAAAATTGAGAAGAATAAAACAATACAAAAAATCAATGAAAACAAGAGCTGGTTCTTTGAAAAAATAAACAAAATAGATAAACCCCTAGCCAGACTTATTAAGAGAAAAAGAGAATCTACACACATAAACAGAATCAGAAATGAGAAAGGAAAATCACGACGGACCCCACAGAAATACAAAGAATTATATGATAATATTATGAGAATCTATATGCTAACAAGCTGGAAAACCTAGAAGAAATGGAGAACCTCTTAGAAAAATAAAATCTTCCAACACTGACCAAACAAGAAACAGAAAAACTAAACAGACCAATCACCCGCAACAAAATTGAATCGGTAATCAAAAAACTACCCAAGAACAAAACCCCCGGACCAGATGGATTCACCTCTGAATTCTACCAGACATATAGAGAAGAAATAACACCCATTCTCCTTAAAGTTTTCCAAAAAATAGAAGAGGAGGGAACACTTCCAAACTCATTCTATGAAGCGAGTATCACTCTAATACCAAAAGTGGGCAAAGACCTCACCAAAAAAGAAAATTACAGATCAATATCCCTGATGAATGTAGATGCAAAAATACTCAACAAAATATTAGCAAATCGAATTCAAAAATACATCAAGAGGATCATACACCATGATCAAGTGGGATTCATCCCAGGGATGCAAGGATGGTACAACATTCGAAAATCCATCAACATCATCCACCACATCAACAAAAAGAAGAACAAAAACCACATGATCATCTCCATAGATGCTGAGAAAGCATTTGACAAAATTCAGCATCCATTCATGATTAAAACTCTCAACAAAATGGGTATAGATGGCAAGTAGCTCAACATCATAAAGGCTATATATGACAAACCCACAGATAACATCATACTTAATAGTGAGAAGCTGAAAGCTTTTCATCTAAGATCAGCAACAAGACAGGGATGCCCACTCTCTCCACTGTTATTCAACATAGTACTGGAGGTCCTAGCCACAGCAATCAGACAAAACAAAGATATACAAGGCATCCAGATTGGTAAAGAAGAAGTCAAATTGTCACTATTTGCAGATGACATGATACTGTACATAAAAAACCCTAAAGACTCCACTCCAAAACTACTAGAACTAATATCTGAATTCAGCAAAGTTGCAGGATATAAAATTAACACACAGAAATCTGTTGCTTTCGTATACACTAATGATGAGCTAACAGAAAGAGAAATCAGAAAAACAATTCCATTCACAATTGCATCAAAAAGAATAAAATACCTAGGAATAAACCTAACTAAGCAAGTGAAAGACCTGTACTCTGAAAACTACAAGACACTCCTAGGAGAAATTAAAGAGGACACTAACAAATGGAAATGCATCCCATGCTCTTGGCTAGGAAGAATAAATATTGTCAAAATGGCTATACTACCTAAAGCAATCTACAGATTCAACGCAATCCCTATCAAACTACCAACAGCTTTCTTCAATGAACTCGAACAAATAATTCTAAAATTCATATGGAACCACAAAAGACCACGAATAGCCAAAGCAATCCTGAGAAGGAGGAATAAAACAGGGGGAATTACACTCCCTGACTTCAAGCTCTACTACAAAGCCACAGTAATGAAGACAATTTGGTACTGGCACAAAAACAGACCCACAGACCAGTGGAACAGAATAGAAAATCCAAGCATTAACCCAAACATATACAGTCAATTAATATTTAATAAAGGAGACTTGGATATACAATGGGGAGATGACAGCCTCTTTAGCAGCTGGTGTTGGAAAAACTGGACAGCTACATGTAAGAGAATGAAACTGGACTACTGTCTAGCTCCATACACAAAGGTAAACTCAAGGTGGATCAAAGACCTGAATGTAAGTCATGAAACCATAAAACTCTTAGGAAAAAACATAGGCAAAAATCTCTTGGACATAAACATGAGTGACTTCTTCATGAACATATCTCCCCGGGCATGGGAAACAAAAGCAAATATGAACAAGTGGGACTATATCAAGCTGAAAAGCTTCTGTACAGCAAAGGACACCATAAGTAGAACAAAAAGACATCCTACAGTATGGGAGAATATATTCATAAATGACATATCTGATAAGGGGTTGACATCCAAAATATATAAAGAATTCACGCACCTTAACAAACAAAAAGCAAATAATCCAATTAAGAAATGGGCAGAGGACATGAATAGACACTTCTCTAAAGAAGAAATTCAGATGGTCAACAGGCACATGAAAAGATGCTCCACATCGCTGGTCATCAGAGAAATGCAGATTAAAACCACAATGAGATATCACCTCACACCAGTGAGGATGGCCAACATCCAAAACACAAACAACAACAAATGTTGGTGAGGATGTGGAGAAAAGGGAACCCTCCTACACTGCTGGTGGGAATGCAAATTAGTTCAACCATTGTGGAAAGCAGTATGGAGGTTCCTCAAAAAACTCAAAATAGAAATACCATTTGACCCAGGAATCCCACTCCTAGGAATTTACCCCAAGAATGCAGCAGCCCAGTTTGAGAAAGACAGATGCACCCCTATGTTTATCGCAGCACTATTTACAATAGCCAAGAAATGGAAGCAACCTAAGTGCCCATCAGTAGATGAATGGATTAAGAAGATGTGATACATATACACAATGGAATATTACGCAGCAATAAGAAAAAAACAAATCCTACCATTTGCAACAACATGGATGGAGCTGGAGGGTATTATGCTCAGTGAAATAAGCCAGGCCGAAAAAGACAAGTACCAAATGATCTCACTCATATGTGGAGTATAAGAACAAAGAAAAAAAAAAAA
>JAQQAC010006904.1:74121611-74279649 GCA_029783875.1 Phataginus tricuspis | reverse complement strand
ACATATACACAATGGAATATTATTCAGCCATAAGAAGAAAACAAATCCTACCATTTGCAACAACATGGATGGAGCTAGAGAGTATTATGCTCAGTGAAATAAGCCAAGCCCAAAGAGACAAGTATCAAATGATTTCACTCATGTGTGGAGTATAAGAACAAAGAAAAAAACTGAAGGAACTGAAGCAGCAGACTCACAGAATCCAAGAATGGACTAATAGTTACCAAAGGGAGAGAGACTGGAGAATATGGGTGGGAAGGGAGGGATAAGAGGGGAAAAAGGGGCATTACGATTAGCAGACGTAATGTAGGGGGGGCACGGGGAGGGCTGTACAACTCAGAGAAGACAAGTAGTGATTCTATAGCATCTCACTACGCTGAGACGGTGACTGTAATGGGGTTGGTGGGGGGGACCTGATGAAGGGGGTAGTTTAATAACCATAATATTGCACATGTAATTGTAGATTAATGATACCAAAATAAATTATTTAAAAAATAAAAATAAAAATAAACATTTGAAAAAAAAAAAGATAAATTTGGCTACCATAGTGGATCCTGTCCTCTCCTGCCAGTGTCCCATATACCCTGACTGATAGCTTTGTAAAGCAAGCATCCATAGTTCTCTGCCTGGGAGTTTCCTGTAGCTACTAGGGAAACTGGCGGGAGGTCAGAAGTACCAGGGAGTTCCTGTCCTCTAGGAGCTGATCTCACCCAGTAATGCAGGGAATCGTTAGATAAATACCTTGCTGTTGCCCCTTATGAGGGTCTACCCAGTCTCCCAGAGGTCCCCAGCCAGACTGAGGCCAGCTGCCCATAGCAGTGGCCTGCTCATTAAGGTCAAATGTAGTGGCTTCCTTCCAGCCCTGTCTCATTTTCCCACCCCCTTATTCTTTCCTGGGATCACATCCCAAATAAACTGTGCTCAAATCCTATCTCCGGGTTCCCTTCTGGGGAAACCTAACATAATTACATAGATGACATTCTGTAAAAGAGGCCATGGGCTCAAATCTGGCTTCACCCCCGCTTATCTAGATGACTCAAACTTCTGAGCCTCATTTCCTCACCTGTTAAATGGGGATGATAATAACAGTACTTACCTCAAAAATTCGTTTTAAGGGTTGAATAAGATAGTTCATGTTAAGTAATTTTCACAGTACATGGTGCTGGGAAAACACTAAAAAACTAGCAGCTATAATTAACAGGTGGCCATAAAAAACAGAACCAAATAGCAGACAGCTTAGGGGACATTATTTACAACAAGCAAAGGATTATTTCTAATATACAAAGAACCCTTAAAAACAATTATGAAAAGTCTAAACTACCCTTCAGAATGGCAGCAAAGGACATGAATAGATGATTCACTGAAGAATAAATAAAAGTACCCAATAAACATATTAAAAGATATTCAACTAGCTTCACTAATAAAGAAATGTTAAGAAAACATAATAATGCAATCATATAAAAATGGTCCAATTGTCAACATTTTTAAAGATTGATAATATCCTATGATGATAAGGAAGCAGCAAAATCAAGAGGCAGCTGAAGAAACACAAACTGCTCCAAACTTCCTGCAGGTGGTTTGGCAATTTTTATTCATATTTCAAATTCACAAACCACTTGTAAGAGCTTCTACAGAAATCCCATACGTGCACAAAAAGTTTCAGATGCCAGAATATTCATTACAGCATTATGTAAATAAACCCATTTTAAACCCAAATGATGTTCCCTTGGGGATTAAATGAGTAAATTATGGTATATACAAATAATAGAACTCTAGGAAGCCACTACAAAGAATGAGAGATTTACATGTGCTATTGAGATGAAATTTATTATGAGGTAGAAAAAGAAAGTGCACAATTATAGACAGGAAGATTCTGCTTTTAATTAAATAATACTTATATATATCCTTATAAATATTACAATTCCATGGAAATAACACACCAACTAGTTGTGATGGTTTCTGAGGCTCAGGATTACAGGGATTTTGTATATCTAAGTTACACATTTTGGTAATATTTAAACTTTGGAAACAGGTATATAAACAGAAAAATGCATGCCAAGCCACCCTCCCATTTCTCTTGGGTGAGCTGGGCACCATGTAAATATCACCACCCCACGTCCCATTGCACAGGCTGTGCAACTCTAGACACCAATGAGGCAGTGGGGAGCTACTATTTTAAGTGAAGAAAGCTCATAATACATGCACCATAAGGAGAGGATATAAAACCATTAATGTCAAGAGAAAAAAACTGGAAGAAGAAAAAGAGCAAAATATTAACAGGAGCAGTACATTGGTAACTTTCTTGTTGTTTTTACTATTTTTTGTTTTGTATTTTTGTATTTCTCATATTTTCTATGATGAGAAAATATTTCTTTTATAATTATAAAAAAGCATATGAATCCCTATGTTTATTGTAGCATTATTTACAACAGCCAAGATATGGAAGCAACCAAAGTGTCCATCAGTAGATGAATGGATAAAGAAGATGTGGTACTTATACACAATGGAATATTATTCAGCCATAAAAGAGAAATAATCCTGCCATTTGCAACAACATGGTGGACTTAGAAGGCATTATGTTAAGTGAAATAAGCCAGGCAGAGAAAGACAAATACCATATGATTTCACTTACTGTGGAATCTAAAAACAAACAGCAGCATACTCACAGACACTGAGGAGTAACTGCTGGTTACCATGGGGAAGGGGTTGAGGTAGTGGGTGAAAAATGCGAAGGGGATAAAGAGCAACAAAATCTTGATCATAATATAAATTAGTCACGCAGATGAAAGTACAGCATAGAGAACACAGTCAACAGTTCTGTAACATCTATGTTGACAGATAATAACTACACTGGTTGCAGTGAGCATTTAATAATGTAGGTAACTGTCAAATCACTTTGTTGTATACTTGAAACTAATGATATTGTATATCAACTGTACTTCAATAAAAAAAACTTTTTTAAAAAGGAAAAAAGAAACAAAGCATATGAATTTTAAAAAAGAAGACTGCAAGTTGGTGGTTTCAACTGGCCATGTCAGAAACTTAGCTTTCAGGGGATAAAGTGAGAATGCTCTGAAAAATGACCTCATTACGCCAATATATAGATCAAACAGAGGACACGTTAGGTGGGTCTAAAGCTTCTTTGAGTGTCTGTAGCTTTTCTTTGTGCTAATGAAAGGCCAGGACTGCCACCAACAGCCAGGACCTCGCTGTCCAGCCCTGTGAGTTGGCACTGTGCCTCATCACATGACCTTCTGGGTTAGGTTTGGATAAAGCAGAAACTATGAGTGACTTTGCCTCGGCCAGCTGTCAGCCACCCAGCACCTGCTCATGAGGGCTCCTCCTTGGCCCCTTACCCATAAATAATAACAACAACAATAATTAGTACCCAAAGGCTTTCCTAATTAGACCCCAGTCTCTACCACTAAGGGTTGAAGTTGGGCCGGATAATTAAAGAAATGAAAACTCCTTACCAGACAAGTTGACCCTGGAGAACAGGAGGGAAACAGGGCCATGAGAAGAGCTGTCCTCTCTTTGGTAAAAACTCCACCCTTTCCATCAGGAAGTGTCATCCATTTCATCTGGGTTTTGAGCACTCAAGGAGATGAAGTGTTCATCAGCGCTGGCGATCATTACCTCAAGCAGACAGGAGAACAAACCTTCCCACCTCAGAAGAATGGGGTGATAGGAGACATGGCGCCTTCCTGCCTGGATGGGAACAAAACCCATCTGTAGGCATGGGCAGAGGGAACCGTGGCAGCGGGGAGCCCAAGAAGGGAGCTCTGCTGGGCCCCTTGCCCCTCCACCCCACCAGGATCTCAGAAGAGCCTCAGAAAATCATGTAGTGATCTTGTATGAGCTCATTGTATGTCAAGATTTGTCTTTTAGCCATATTTCATGAAATGTCTTACAAAAACATTAGACAAAAGAGCAGGCCATAGACAGGCCTGGATTCGCTTGAGCTGGAACTCCCTGGAGGCAACTCAAGGAAGGACTCTTCCCACCCAGTGACACGTGTGTCCACAATTATTGCCCATTACTAATGGAGCATATCCTACATGTCATACAAAAACAATGTCATTTGTTACCCACAACAATCCTTATAGAGCATGTAATCCCCACCTTATGATGAGGAAAATGAGGCTCAGAAAGATGAAGTGACTTGCTCAAGGCCACACAGTGGGTAAGTGGAGAGGTCAGTTTTCAAACCCCACCCCAGAAACTACTGTTAGAATCAGAGAGATGTGTACATGCAGTCCCGGTGGGTTCCTTAGGTGGGCTACTTGGTATATTCATCTCTGATGGTTGCTATAAGAAATTGCCACAAACTTAGTGGCTTAAAACAACACACATAATGATTTTAGAATTCAGAAAGAGGTCAGAAGACTAAAGTAGGTCTCACTGGGCTAGACTCCAGGTGTTGGCAAAGCTGCCTTCCCTTCTGGAGGCTCTAAGGGAGGATCAGGCAGCCAGGTGCTGCCTGAATTCGTTGCCCTATGGCCTCTTCTACTGTCTTCAAAGTCAGAAATGGCCAGTCAAGTCTTTCTCATGATGGCATCTCTTTGGTTCTTAATCTTCTCCCCACTCTTTCCCATGTCAGGTCCCTTGATACTACCTTGGGCACACTTAAATAACCCAGGATAATCTTCTTTTTTAAAGTCAACTGATTAACAACCTAATTCCCCCTTGCCATGTACCACAACATGTTATTCACAGATTCTGGGGATTAGGATTGGACATCCAGTGGGGTGGCCACTATTCTGCCTCCCATACTCAGAGAGGCAGCAACTTCATGGAATCACCAAACCCAGGGTCTGGTGTTCGCCTATGCATGGCGTTGGAGGGACTGACTCACCCTGACCAAAATGTCCAAGAGACCGGTTCCCAGGCCAGGAACGTCAGTGATGTATCACAGGTGGAAGCATGCCGTTCCTGGGCCTGATGGGGTCAGAAGGACCCAGCATGAGGTCTATTTACCTGAACTTATTATGGTTACTGTTACAAAAGTAACAGCTGCTCATGAAAAACATTCCAACATTATAGATGTGTGTGACTGTGAGGCACTAGGACACGTTCATCAGAACCTGTTTTTTGCTGTCACTGGGTACACAGTGGGCCCTCTTTCCTCAGCCTTCCCTGTGATCTTGTGTGGCCCTGTGAGATGTTCTGGCCAAGGGGGCTAAGCAAAAATTAACAGTCTCTTGCACCTCATCCCGTCTGCTCGTAAGTCCTTCTATTGATTGTTTCATTTCTGTAATATCCCTCCGGACCTCGTCCCTTGCATATTTCTCTGCAGGTCTATCAGCATGGTTATGACTTTTATTTTGAATTCTTTTTCAGGAAGATTGGTTATATCTATCTCACCAGGCCCTCTCTCTGGGGTTGTCTGAGTGATTTTTGACTGGACCAGATTCTTCTGCCTTTTAATGGTGATAGAAGTGGTCACAGGCAGGTGGCACGTGTGTCAGTTGGGAGAACAAAGTCCCTGCCTGCTTGCTGGTTGCCTTGCCCTTCTCCGCTGCCCTTCTCCATTGCCGGTTACCCGCACACCAGGAGCAATCTCTGGGATAATCTCCTGAGCTGCTGTGGGCGGGGCAGCCCTCGGGATAGCCTAGGGCACTGCTGGGGGTCGCAGACTCTCGGGTGTGTTCTCCTGCAAGAACGATGCCCCTCCGTCCCTTCCAGACCTTGCTCTGGCTTCCTCTGTCTGTGCCGGGCAGCTGCGTGCTGGCGGCAGCCTCTGGGTCTGTCCCGGTTAGCTGCGTGCTGGGAGAAGACTCTGTGTGGTTGCTGTGGGTGGGGTTGTTCTCTGGCTGCTCCACAGCTTTGGCGGGTCAGCCTGTTTGCTTGCAGCAACAGAGAGGTGGAATGAATGGCAGGCTGCTTATCGCCATGATGGGCTTTGGGGCTGCATTATCACCCAGGGAATTAGGGCGCCTGAAGTTCCTTAAGATTCCCAGCCTGCTGGGCTGAGCGTGCTGGGACAATTTTGTCCAGCTGTTAAGCCCTTGTCCCTTTAAGACTTTTAAAAAGCACCCACTTTTCTTTTGTCCCAGGGGAGCCAGCTGTGGATTTTACTTTTCCATTTCTCTAATATCCAGTACACCATGCAATGTGTGTCTGTGCTTCCGGTGCAGATTACTAGGGCTGGTTATTTAGCAGTCTTGTGCTTCCACTCCCTCCCCACTCTGATTCTTTTCCTCCCACCAGTGAGCTGGGGCAGGGGGAGTGCTCAGGTCCTGCCCGGTAACGGCTTTGTATCTTACCCTTTTCGTGAGATGCTGAGTTCTCACAGATGTAGATGTAGCCTGGCTGTTGTACTGTATCTTCTGGTCTCTCTTTTAGGAATAGTTGTATTTGTTGTATTTTCAAAAATATATATGGTTTTGGGAGGAGATTTCCACTGCCCTACTCACGCCACCATCTTAGGAGCCCATTTCTAGGAATTTACCTGAAGAAAACAAAATCTCTAATTTGAAAATATGTATGCACTGTTATGTTTATCACCACATTGTTTACAATAGCCTAGATATGACAGCAACCTAAATATCCATCAATAGATGAATGGATAGAGAAGATGTGGGATATATATATATGATGTAATATTATTTAGCCATAAGAAAGAAAGAAATCCTGCCATTTGTAACAACATGGATGGACCTAGAGGGTATTATGTTAAGTGAAATAAGCCAGGTGGAGAAAGATAAATACCACAGGATTTCACTTATAAGTGGAATCCAAAAACAAAAAACAAAATGAACAAAACAGCAGTAGACCTACAGACACTGAGAAATGACTGGTGGTCACCATGGGGGAGGGGTTGGGAGAGTGGGTGAAATAGGTGAAGGGGATAAAAAGGCACAAAATCTCAATCATAATATAAACGCGTCACGAGGATGAAAGTCCAGCATACAGAATATAGTCAATGGGTCTGTAACATCTTTCTATGTTGAGAGATAGTAACTACACTAACTGGGGTGAGGACTTAATAATGTATATAACTGTTGATTCACTATGTTGTATACTTCAAACCAATACGATATTGTATATCAACTAAACTTCAATAAAAAGTAAAAAAGTAAATTGATGGATGTGAAATTTTATTGTTATAATTTGTGTGTTTTGATTTATAGTGAGTTGAGTATCTTTCAGTCAAGTTTCCAGATAAAATGCAGGGAGCCTCAGCCATGCATATACTAGGAATATAGGAAATACTTACACCAAAAAATTGTTTGTTGTTTATATGTCCTTTATTTTTATTTGTTAAATTCTGTGAATTGCCAACTCTAATACTTTGCCCACTTTTCTATTGACTTGTATTAAATTAATTGGGAGATAGCCTTTATATATTCTGGACATAAGAGATCAGTTTTCTGGGTTCCAAATATTTCCTCCCCATCTTTGGTGCATCCTTTTACTTGGTATATGGTGTCTTTTGTCATAGAGAGGCTTGCTTTTAAAAAAAAAATTTGGCATGTACATTTGTACATGGCGCTAGTGAATATGAGTTCCACATCTTGGAACTTTGGCTACTTCAAATCCCCCATGTTATAATGACCTTACATATCCACTGGGAGAAAACAGAGATGAAAAGTCCTGGGGTGGGAGGATGCATTTGATCAATAGGCACAGAACGCTGTCACATTGCCTGATTCAAGAGAAACACAGGGAGGGAGTCATCTCTCAGGCCTCACTCTTTCTGCAAAGATTCGGTCACACCCCGCTCGACGCTCACTGCAACCAAATTGCTCTACCCAAGCCCATCACAGGAGTTGAAGACAGACCAAAGTAATCTGTTAGACTATTAAGAACAAGAGTATGGGAAACAAAAGCAAAAATGGGACTACATCAAATTTAAAAACTTCTGGTCAGCAAAGGACACCATCAACAAAATAAAAAGGCATCCCACAGTGTGGGAGAATATATTCCTAAATGATTTATCCAATAAGGGGTTACCATCCAAAATATATAAAGAACTCATATGCTTCAACGCCAAAAAAACAAATACTTGATTAAAAAATGAGCAGAGGACCTGAACAGAAATTTCTCCAAAGAAGAAATGCAGATGGCCAACAGGCACATGAAAAGATGCTCCAGACCACTAATCATCAGGGAAATGCAAATCAAAACCACAATGAGATATCACCTCACACCAGTTAGAATGGCCACTACCTAGAAGAAACAAGTACTGGTGAAGATGTGGAGAACTGGGAGCCCTCCTGCACTGTTGGCAGGAAGGTAAGTTGGTGCAGCCACTCCGACAAGCAGTATGGAGTTCTCCAAAAAAACTAAAAATAGAAATACCTTAAGACCCAGCAACTCCACTTCTAGGAACTTACCCAAAGAAAATCTCTGATTAAAAAAAATACATCCACTGTATGTTTATTGCCACATTATTTACAATAGCCAAGATATGGAAGCAACCAAAGTGTCCATCAGTAGATGAATGGATAAAGAAGATGTGGTACATACACACAATGGAATATTATTCAGCCATAAAAAGAAAGAAAACCTGCCATTTGCTACCACATGGATGGAGCTAGAGGGTATAATGCTCAGTGAAATAAGCCAGGTGGAAAAAGGCAAATATCATGATTTCACTTATCTGTGGAATCTAAAAACAAAGCAAAAACAAAATGAACAAAACATCAGTAGACTCACAGGCACTGAGAAGTGACTAGTGGTTAACATAGGGGAGGGTTTGAGGTGAGTGGGTGGGTGGGTGAAGGGGATACAGAGGCCCAAAAATCTCAATCATAATACAAGCTGGTCCCGGGGATGGAAGTGCAGCGTGGTGAATATAGTCGGCGGTTCTGTAACATCTTTCTATGTTGACAGCAACTGCACCAGTTGGGGTGAGGATTTAATAATGTAACTGTCGAATCACTGTGTTGTATACTTGAAACCAATCTAATATTGTATATCAACTATACTTCAATAAAAAAATACACTTTAAATAAATAAATAAATATATATATGGGGAAAAAAGAACACGGGGATGGTATTTGGTTAAGTATCATTACCTTGCAAACTATTATTATACATACTGAGATTTTACAGCATATACAACAAAAACAACCAAAGAAAAGGCATCCACATTAAAAAAATGTATATGGAAACCATAAAATGGAACACGCACACACTAAAACTACCATTTAGAATCATTTAGTACACAGAAAATATTATACAACAAATACTTAGTTACCTGGGATATATGCTGTCAGGTTATCTCACAGAATCTGTCCCACACCCATATATTTATCACAGGACATGTCTCATTCCAGGTCACATTGTATGGTCTTTTCACTAAGAAACTGGATCTCAAAGTCCAGGGCACACCAGCATCACTTTGGGTGGACAGGTAGGTGCTTATAAAAGACAAAAATTCCTCTTAGAGAGTGTAATTTAGCATTATTGAGGTAGGTCATCATTATTTAATGACTTAATGATATTACTAAGTGTCATCACTTAACCAGCTCCCTCAGTGATTCTGCTGCAGAGAAACCCTTCTCCTGGGTGATCTCCCATGGTTCTGCTTGGGTTATAAACAACCTTTTCCTTTTAATTGCTATTTATCCTCTACTTGGCCCTATTGGAAAACCTAATACAGAAACTCTTTTCTTGCACTGTAACAGGAAATCATCTGTGTATCTCCTAATCTGCTGGGTTTGGCCCTGAAACCTATTACCAGATGGGTCCAAACTTCATGGGAAGTGTTAGAAAGGTCTTTCTGGTCACCTGCAGAACTGTACAGTCAAGCATAGCTGTTATGTGTTTTTTTTTTTTAATTTATTTTGGTATCATTAATCTACAATTACATGTGCAATATAATGGTTATTAAACTACCCACTACATCAGGTCCCCCCCACCAACCCCATTACAGTCACTGTCCATAAGCATAGTGAGATGCTATAGAATCACCTTCTATGAGTTGTACAGCCCTCCCTGCGCTCCCCCCCCCACATTACATCTGCTAATCGTAATGCCCCCTTTTTCCCCCTTGTCCCTTCCTTCCCGCCCATCCTCCCCAGTCCCTTTCTCTTTGGTAACTATTAGTCCGTTCTTGGGTTCTGTGAGTCTGCTGCTGGTTTTTTTCTTTCAGTTTTTTTCTTTGCTCTTATGCTCCTCACATGAGTGAAATCATTTGATACTTGTCTTTTTCGGCTTGGCTTATTTCACTGAGCATAATACCCTCTAGCTCCATCCATGTTGTTGCAAATGGTAAGATTTGTTTTCTTCTTATGGCTGAATAATATTCCATTGTGTATATGTACCACTCTTCTTTATCCATTCATCTACTGATGGACACTTAGGTTGCTTGCATTTCTTGGCTATTGTAAATAGTGCTGCGATAAACATAGGGGTGAATATGTCTTTTTCAAACTGGGCTGCTGCATTCTTAGGGTAAATTCCTAGGAGTGGGATTCCTGGGTCAAATGGTATTTCTATTTTGAGTTTTTTGAGGAGCCTCCATACTGCTTTCCACAATGGTTGAACTAATTTGCATTCCCACTAGCAGTGTAGGAGGGTTCCCTTTTCTCCACATCCTCACCAACATTTGTTGTTGTTTGTGTTTTGGATGTTGACTGTCATGTGTTTTTAAGGCCACTCCTGGTATCATTGTGAGTCACAGAAATAACTCAACCATATAAGTATCAAAACTAAGTATTAGGAATATAAATAACTCCATTTTCCTGACACCTGGTTACCACTCAGAGACCCTCTGCAAGAGTTTACAGAATCCCAGAGCTACTTGCATGGGGCTGAGAATTTGAACACTGAGGTGAAGGGCAGCAGGGGGCGTGGGCGCACGCGCACAAATCATGATGGTGGAATGGGCCTGGACTGTAGCTCTGCTCCTTTCTTGCGTAGGATTCTGGAAACAGGCCTTTTCGTTTCCTGAAATACCAAGAGCACCTTCATTCTTTATAGCTGAGGACACTCTCTTGCAGAATTCTCAGGAAAAGTCAATGACAGAGTGGATGAGAAAGTATTAGGGCTGTAGTCATTCATACATTCAATAAGCATTTATTGAGTGCCTACTATGCATCAGGTTGGCCCAGGAGATACAATGGCAACAAAAACAGATGAGATGCCTGTTTTCACGGAGCCCAGAGTCTGTAGGTATAGACAGGCATGATTTTACTAATCAAATACATAACTGTGCAACTACAACAGTGCTCAGTGTTAAGATGCAGAGGGTCAGTGGCCAAAGTCTTGGGCCAGCGGGCAGGGACTGTGAGGAGCCCTGGTGAGGGCTATGACCCAGAGCCACTGGTAGGGAGCAGTGCTGCCTGGCTGAGGAAAGGTCATGGCAGCAGAACTGGGGGAAGGCAGCATGGAGGTTGAAAGAGGACAGCTCAGGGCACCATCCGGACACCCAGCTAACTGGGTAGGAAGCACTATTCAGGGCTCCAGACACTCACAGCTTGCAACTCTGCCATCTGCGTGACATCTTCATGCTGGTCCCTCTGGATGTCTTTCCACCTTGAATCTTTCAAAACCTTTTCCATTGCATATTCATCAGTTTACCTGTCTCACTCTCAGGACATGAATAAGGTGCATGCACAGAGGTCAGAACAGGCTCTGGAGCAAGCAGATCTGGTTTCTTTTTTTTTAATTTATTTTTTTAATGTAATATAGTTGACGTAGAATTTTTTTAAGTTGAAGCATAGTTGACATACAATCTTACATTGATTTCAAGTATACAACACAGTGGTTCAACAGTTACCTATATTATTAAATCCTCACCCCCACTAATGCAGTTACTATCTGTCAACATAGGAAGATCAGATCTGGTTTCAAATCCTGGATCCACTGCACATTGCCTGTGTGACCTTGGGCAAGATGCTTTATCTCTGTCAGACTCAGCCTCCTCTTCCATGAAATAAGGAATAATATTAGTTATCACATGGGATCAGTATAATGAATTAATACATGTCAAAGTTTTAGAACAGTACCTGGCACATGCTAAATGGGGAATAAATATTAGCCATAATATTCCTGGTGTTGCAAGCACTTTGTATGCAATAAGTCATTTACTTCTTGCAAAACCCTATGGTTGGGCAGACATAGGGTGGGGGGGGACGGAGGGGACTGTACAGCTCAGAGAAGACAAGTAGTGATTCTCATCTCACTACACTGATGAACAGTGACTGTAATAGGGTTGGTGGGGGGGACCTGATGAAGGGGGTAGTTTAATCATCACAATATTGCTCATGTAATTGTAGGTTAATGATACTAAAATAAAATAAAATAAAATAAAAAAATACACCACAAAAAAAAAAATGAAGCCAACTCACATCTTACTTACTACACTGATGGACAGTGGCTGCATTGGGGTATGGGTGAGGACTTGATAATCTGGGTAAATGTAGTAACCACATTGTTTTTTCATGTGAAACCTTCATAAGAATGTATATCAATAATACCTTAATAAAAAAAAAGCTTAAAAAAAAAAGAAGCCAAAAAAAAAAAAACCTATGGTTGTTACTACTATTCCTGACACTTTAGAGATAAGAGTTCTATCATTCATTTAAAAAAATTGTTAGGTATTTTGCTAGAAGCTAGATTGGCAGTGAGAAAAAACAGACACAGGTCCTGATGTTAGATGCCAGAAGAACAGCTTAAATGCTACTGGGCTCTCCCCGACCTAGTCTGGAACAACTTAAGCCTGCCTGTAAATAATGATAGTTACAACTATGAAATGTTGAATAAAACAGAAATTCATGAGTCCACACTGATATAAGTAAATGAATGCACAAATAAATAAATGGAAGGGGGAGGAAAATTCTTTGTTGTGTTAGAATGCCAACTAATGAATGTAGAGGAAATGGTGGGATTTTTAAAAAAAACACCTATTGGCAAATATCACAGTAGTAACTGATTCAGGCAAGAATTGTCAATGGATGCCAAAATCGCAGGGTGCAAGTTTGATGAGGAATGGGATATTTACATAATCTTGAAACACTGACTAATCACAATGAGGAAAGTCATGTCTTTAGAGGAGAAAAACCTGGCAGACACCTCCTTCACCAAGTGGTTAAAGCTAACATCAGCGGTGATGGAACAGACAGACAGCACGTCCTTCTGATGGGGTGCTCGAAGGGCAGAGTGCCCCTGTGGCCCTCCCACCTAAGATGCATGACCTGAAGCTGATTATGAAGAAACAACAGACAGACTCAAATTTAGGGACATTTGACAAAATAACTGGTTTGTGCTCTTCAAAGATGTTATTTAAGATCATTAAAGACAAAGGCAGAGAGAGGAACAGTTCTGGCTTAGATACCTGATAACCAAGGGCCACATGTGACCCTGGATAGGATCTTGGGCCAGACAAAAAAAATTTTTTTCTTTGCTACAAAGGACATTGGAACAAATATGAATGTGTATAGGTTACATTATAGTATATTTATAATATACTAAAAATATAAAATATTTTTATATTAACTTTCTGAAACTGATAACTGCAGGGTGGGATACACACTAAGGGGCACTAGGGATAAAGGAGCTTCCTATTTATAACTATCTCGCAAGTGGTCCAGGAAATAATAATAATCATAACATATGTGTGTATATATATGTATGAATAGATAGGTCAGTAGATAAAACGATAAATCACATGATGTAAAATGTAAACATTTGGGGAATCTGGGTTAAGGATATACAGGAGATCTTTGTACTATTTTTGTATCTTAAATCAAATTATTTAAAAATTTAAAACTACCAAAAAAATCAAGAAAAACTCCCACCCTCTCCCCCACGCCTGTTCTGGGGAGAGACGGCGGGGGCAGAGGCGAGGAAAGAGAGCTGACGCCGGATCTGCAGAATCGGCGAGCCTGACCTGGCGGCTATGCCTGTCCGCAGACAGAGCTGTTTCCGGGGGGCTGGAGAAGGGTGCTGACGGTAAGAAACATTCTTTCTGGCCTTTTCCCAGTGCAGGGGGAAAAAACAAGAGGAAAGAGTGAAAGCTCTGTAAGTCTAAGGAGTTGGCTCCAGAAAGTGGAGGCATGGGCAGCAGGTGGGGCCCCGGCAGGATCTACGGGTGCAGGGTTTGCTGGGTCCCAGTGATTCACAGCCCCGCAGCTCTCTCCCACCAGGGAAAGGGAAACGAGGGACTCCAGAGGACTGCAAAGCAGGGAAGAGGGAAAACTAACATTGGCCAAGTAACTCCTCTATAGCCAGCCCTGTTCTCAGTGGCTTACATATATTACCTCACTAAAGCTCACAGGAAGTTTTGAGATAACCTCTGTTTTTATTCCCACTTCAGAGATGGGGAAATAGAGGTTTGGAGAGGTAAGGACAGAGATTCTGTTTTGCACAATACAATGGAAACTGACTTTTATGCTGAAAGCAACTAAAAACACTGGTTAAAATCAGAATTAAAAAAAAATCAGGTATCTGGTTGTTGTATTGAAACCAATATATATTGTATATCAGCTATACTCAAATAAAAAAAAATTTTTTTAATCAATGATCTGGCAAGAAAATATGGAATACTCAGAAGCAAAAAATTAAGTGAAATCAGGAACCCAGAGAGGCAGGCAGGGCAGGAGGAGGCCTTTCACCTTAATGGCATTTGCCAAGTCCTGTGAACCTTGGCTTTGGTTTTCACGGGCTGGTAGGGATGAGAAACACAACAGTGAAACCCCAGGGCCCACCCAAGGTGGGAGACTAATAGGAGCTGGGTCTCCAGTAGATTCTTCCCCCATCAGATTCGGGAGAAGCTCAGAGAAAAGCCCGCCACTCACCGTCCCCACTGAAACCTACAAGGAAATCTTAGAACTGAGTTGAGGGGAAAGGCATTTTACCTGATAATTCATAAGCCTAAATGGGCTGCCAGTGCTTTTGAAGCCTGAATTCATACTCCCTGGTTCAACTAAAACATCTCGCACCGAAGTTTCAAATTAAAGTACCCCCCACTCCCAGAGATTTTGGTGTGAATGTAGAAGCAGGAAGCAGCAAATTCCCATCCTAGATGTTCAAAAAGCAAAAAGGTGAAAACAAAAAATGCAGACTCCATCTTATAAACCACAGATTCCAAAATACATGAAGACTGGCAAAACCAAGCATTCAACACCAAAGCCGTGGCGATGAAGTGCAACAGAAATTGCTTGGTGGGGGCTGGGGTGAGCTGGGATAGGAAACCAGCCCAGGAGTGGTCCATTGCAAAAAACTCCAGCAAAAATATTTTCCCTTTAGCTGAGGGCTTACTCTAATGAGGGTTTCTTGACCTCAGCACCACTGACAATTCGGGTAAGTAATTCTTTGTCGTACAGACTGACGCACTGTAGGATGTTACGCGCATCCCTGGGTTTAGCAACATCCAAGAGCGGCCAGTAGCATCAACCTCCACTCCAAACTGTGGCAACCCAAACTGTTGCCAGACATTGCTAAATGTCCCCTGAGAGGTAAACTGCCTCTGTGTTAGAAAGCCACCACTCTAAAATAATAAACCTAGACCCCTTGTATACAGCAAAAGCTACAGATCTGGGAAACCCACAGTATAGATGGAGAAGCTTCATTGTGGGTTGTGGGAGGTGGGGTCAGGCGACTAATGGGCAGAGAAAGTAGCACAGTAGTGCAGTGGCAGCAGATCTCAGACAAAGCCCACAAAATTACACTCCCAGAAAGAACCTCCTACAAATAGCAGAGGCATGAAAATTAAATTCATTCCATGGCATGTAAGTTTTTAAACTGAGTTAGCACAGAATCAACAAAGATGCTAAAGGAAAAGGGTGAGAAAGGGTAGTAAAGTCTACCAGATAAAGAACAGCAGCCAGAAAAAAAAAAGTTACCATGGAATAGATGAAAAATCTAACCAAACATTATTCTGTGAATTAACAGATCTTAATAAAACGATTGCCCCTGTAAGGAAAGACCACAGAGCAGGAATATAACAATTCAGTGAAAAGATGGCAAGACAATGGAAGAAGATGAAATGAGAACTGGAATAATTCAGGGATAAGATAAGACAATAATTTCAGAAATGAGGATGCAATAGGAAGGAGGACTTAGACACAACACAACAGAAATAAAGATGGTGAATAAAATGAGACAAAATGAAAAAGGTTTTTTTAATTAGAAAATGATAGACACAGAAAAAAGACAAAAGAGAACCAACATATACATAACTGGAGTCTCTCAGCAAGAAAAACAAAACAATAAAATACAACAAATGCTTAAGAGTAGAACAGAAAGAAACTTTCTTGAAATAAATGACTTGAATGTACGTAAAGGGTACTACATGTGCCAGAGAATGTTGACCTGGAACAGTCAATTCCTAGACTCTCCTAATAAAATGATCAGACTTAAAATATAAAGAAAATATCCTCTGAGCAGCCCATCCAGAAAAACTAAACACCAAGAAATAAATCAGGTCACTCATAAAGGAATGAAATCAAGCTAGCCCCAGAAATATTCACAAACTGTGGCACAATACACACAGGATATTTAAGGAATAAAGTGTAAGCCAAGGCTTTTATATGTTCCTCAAGTATAAAAGCTACATTTTTAGACATGCAAGAACTCAGGGAGTATTGTTCCCATGAACTCTTCTTGAGAAAACCACCAGAGCACAAGCTTTAGACCATCAAGAGGTGACCAGGGAAACCACGGCAGAGGTAGAAAGGGAGCCAGCATTAAATATATTTAAATGTAGAGCAAAGTCAAAAAGAAATTGTGGACATCTGAATGTATATTTGTTTATGCTATGACAATGTTAGGAATGGCATACCTAATCAAAAAATGAGAGGGAAAAATGGAAAGAAGATGAGAATAGAGTACATTCCCTGATGGCCCAACCTGCAGTACCGAGGAGTCAAAGAATATCATCAAAAGCTGAGAAATCAAATAATATAAGTATATTCAACATATTTGATAAAATACAATAACATGTTGAATATAGAAGTATATTTAACATATTTAATATAGTATTGTTTAATATAGTATGTTCAACATATTTAATATAGAGATCATTTTGCACTGCACTGAGGAAAGGGATAAGGAGTGGGGAAACATGTTCATTCTTTCATTGCTCATTCTGTGACACTAACACATAATGCCTAATCAAGTTGGGAACTAAGGATTCTATATAATGTTATGAATATGAAGGTAAGCATTGGGAAAAAAAATCTTAAATTAAATAAGAATTGTAATTGCTTTGTCTAGACATCCCCATGTGATGTTGAATGGTAGTGACAAAGGCAGGCACCTTCTTTTGTCCCTGATCTTAGGGAAAGCTCTCGGTCCTTCACTGTGGGGTAATATGTTAGCTGTCGGTTTTCATAAATGCCTTTTATCATGTTGAGGAAGTTCCCTTTTACTCCTAGTTCCTGAGTGTTTTTATCATGAAAAGGTGTGGGATTTGTTGAGCCTTGCATTCCTGGTATAAATCTCATTTGGTCATGATGTACAATCGCTTTAAAATGCTGTTGAATTGAGTTTGCTAGCATTTTTTGAGGGTTTTGCATGTATATCCACCAGGGACATTGATCTGTAGATTTCTAGTATTGCAGTATGTGTGTCTGGGTAATACTGTATCAGGGTAATACTGGCATCACGTAAGAGTTAGGAACTGTTCCTTCCTCTTCTAATTTTTGGAAGATTTTTAGGAGTATTGGTGGTAACTCTTCTTTAAATGTTTGGTAGTTTTCATCAACTGAAGCCATCAGGCCCTCCCTTCATTGGGAGGTTTTGACTACTGACTCAACCCCTTTACTTGTTATACATCTGATTTAAGTAATTTTTAAAACATATTTTCAGATTAAATCACAAAATAAAATCTAGCTCTTCACTGTATGCAAGGGAAATACCTAACACAAACTCAAGAGGAGAAACTAAAAGATAAGCAAAAGGCATGCCAGGCAAAAAAAAACACATAATAGTGATTAGTGGAAGTCATGATTTAATTATCAAACGATGCACAATTCAGTCTAAAGAACATTAAACAAAATGAAAAGGAGCTATGCTATTAATCAAAGTGCCACTGAAACGCAGACATAACCACTTGGAATATCTGTGCAGCATATAACCAAGTGGCGATATTCACCAGGATTAACTACAGCAGCGCGAGGGAAATAAGGGCGCCTGAGTGGCTGGGGAGTCGAGCTCATCCCTCTCCTGGTGGCTCACATGGACAGAGGAGCAAGGACAGTGTGAGAAGTAAGGCAGCTTTGCTGCACCACTGAAGACCCACCCACAGTTCCTGGAAGAAGACACAACTTTATTTTTCTCTCCTGTAACAGCGCAGGAAAGTAGACAGCTTCGCTCACTCAGTAGTTCAGGGACTCAAGTTCCTTCCAAGTCGGGGCTCCATTACCCCCCACGTGTCATCGTCTCCTTGATAGAAGCCGAGTTACCACTACACGTTCAGTTTGATCCTAGCAGGTGGGGGGAGAGATTGTGCCCATAATCTCAGGCCTGGGTTCAGAACTGGCAAGTATTACTGCATTAACATTATATTGGAGAAAACTTTGTCACTGGATAAGCCTAAACGCAAGGTGTGAAGTCTAGGAGCGGCCTAGCTTCATGCCCAGGAAAAAGGATAGACTAGGTCTCAGTGGATCACTGCACATCTGTGCCACAGCCCATCCCTCTGGCCATGATACACCTGGGGGTGCTTGGTCTCCCGTGAGCAGGACACCCTTCTCCGGGAGGCATTCACCAAAGCTCCTGTATCCATGGTCTCTGAGGGATGCACAGCACTCCTCCCAGGTTCAGATGTGGTTCCTTGTGGCCCAATGACCTACCAGCTGCGAGACGACTCATTTGTAGGGAAACAAAGCAACACCACGATAGAGGCCCCTTAGGAAGGGAAAGCCTGAGCGGCACAGCAGCCGCAGGGCAGGAGCTGCGAGGAGCCTCGCCCTGGCACGTCCAGGCTGCTCCGGCATCGCCCTGCGGAAGATTCTCCCTTATCTACTGTCCTCATCTGAAGGAGCATCAGAAAATATGTCTTCCTTGAGGGTTGTTCTGAGGCCTAAACAATTATAGGATCTTATGGTTTCTTTGGAAGAACAATTCCCTGGAAGATTTATTTGGGATCAAAGTATGTTTGCTTCCAATCCCAGTGGTGAGCCACTTCCACCCGCCCCATCCCCGCCTCCGGAGCCCGTCTTGGGTAGCAGTCCAGTGTCCCCACCCCAGTCGGGAGAATGGGACCGTTTCCTGACCGGGAAGGCCTGCTCCGGGTCGGACCGGTGAGGACACCCTCCGGCCGCGCCACAGACTGAAGGCAAGGCCTCGGGGCAGGTTAGGTGGACACGGAGACCGGCGGGAATGCAGTAGTTTAAGGACGACAGGATCTCATTTCTCTCTCGGCTAGAGGCCCGTCTTGAGTCCACCTGCTCCCTGAGCAGGCATCTCCGTGTCCTGAGGTCCCCTGGCCTTGACCTCAGCCTTGTAGGCAGGCCGCACACTGGCTACACTCTGTGTTCCGGGAAGAATCGGACAAGGTGGCCCCAGGCTTAGGGCGCAGGCCCAGCACGGCACATGCCTCTTGCCTGGTCGCGCCAGAACATCGGCACAGGGCCAAGCGCAGCACGAAGACGGCTGAGCGATTCGGTCTGGCTGTGCAGAGGAAGACACGGAAAATGGATTTCGGTGGGCCACCGGCAGGCCCACTGTGGTCTGCCCGACTGGCCACCAGATGCCTGTGCAGCCCTCCTTCCCGCAACAGAACACACTCAGCCCCTCTCCAGGGAGATCAGTCTCAAACTAGCTATACTTCCAGATCAAAGGGCAGGAAATCTGGGAGAAAGAAGTCCTCTCCAGAGCCACACATGGCTCCTCGTGGTCCAGTGACATATAGAATGCAGGACAGTTCATTTATTCCCAACACCACCACCCCAGCTGCCCCCCACCCGCCCAAATGCAGTGGTGGATAGGGACGGGAAAACCACAGTAAAAACTCGTGTGTGCAAAAGAGAAGCACGGCAACACTCAGAAGTCACCGGTACACAGCAGTGGGCGAATCAGGCTGGCAGATGGCAAGGGTTTGCTGCGGCCGAGAAGGCTGATCTGTTCTGGAATATTCTGGAGGAGTTCCACCCCAGTTCTGGAAGATTCCCCCTTCCCTGTTATCCTGTGGCCACGACTGAAGATGTTAAAAGGCCTGGCCTTCTTGGCAGTGGGGGGGGCTGGGGGGGGTTCCTTTGGGGCTCAAACAATCCTAATCACTGGCCAATTCCTACTTTCTTTGGCAATTCCTTCAAAAGTCTTCTGGTCTAGGTGCTTCTGGCTAGTTCCAGGTGCCAGTAACCATATCCAAAGAGGTTTTCTCAGCAGAGCTCTGAAGACTCTTTTCTTACTTTGTTTCCTGCTCTGACCCATACCTCTTATTTTAATTTGGGCTACATGGTGGAGGTAGGGAGAGGCCAGGGGGACTTCAGTGGGAAAACAATGACCATGATCTGACCTTGCTCCGGGGCTGGGTCTGCCCTAGGCTTCCTGGGTGGCCGTCAAGAGAGGCTCTGAGCCACATGGCTGATTTCTCTCTCTGTGGGTTACACAGCAGGGGTAGCTTTCCCCTCTGTGAGGCCCCATATTTTAGATACTCTGTATTCATTTCCATCTCTCGTCTTTCTGTAATGATTTGCTAAAAGCCACGAGAGCAGCGGCCAATGTACACGAATATTCCGGCTCTTTCCAACCACCTGTCCCAGCATTGGCCTGATCAATATATGATCAACCCTCCAGCATGTCATGGAAATGGCACCAGATGACCTTCCAAGGTATGACAAGGGCCTCCAGCTTTCCAGCTCATGACATCTGGGCCTCCCCCCTCCTCGACCACTCAGCCAATGCTTCATACTGTAGGGGGTTCGTTAGAACAGCACCCCACTGCCAGCAATGATTTCTGTTTACTTAGGGTAAGGGAAGGCTGCTATAATAAAGAGACCCAGTAATGATTTAGTGGCTCAAAGAAGATAGAAGTGCGTTTCTCTCATGTGTAATACCCCATTGCGATCATTCCAGACTGGCGGGCTGTATTCCACAAGGTCATTCAGGAGTCTTGGGGTCCTTCCACCTTCTTCTCTGCAATCTCCTAGGCCACCAGCCTTGTTGGCTTAGTCACTGCCGGGTTGCAGGCGCAATCATGTTCCCACTTGCAAGAGGGGGAAAGAGTGTGGGGGGGGTGGTAGGAGGGCACACCCTAAGGCCAAGGCCTAGGAGAAACATGCTTCTCCTTCCCAATATATGCCGTTGGCTAAAACTTGATCACATTCATACATCTAAGTACAAGCCGGGGACATAGATTTCTGGCTCTGTGCCTCGGCGGCCAATCAGCAGTCTCTGCCATGGCCGGGGAGCGGAATGGACAGGGGTCATCAGGAGTCATATGCCTTGAACATAAGCTGAGAGGACAACTGTCCATGTGGGAGCCCCTTGCTCTCTTTCTCCACAGACAGGCCACAACATGCTTACTCCCCATCAAGAAGACAGGCTCAGCAGCCCATCACAACACACGTTTGTTTGATAAACTTTGCCATGTCCCTGCTATCCTTTCTAAAGTGTTGCCCACCATCCTCCCTTGTGCCAGTGGGCACCTGCAGGCGATGTGTGGCAGCACCAGGAAGCTGCTGGCAGATGGAATGGTGTATTGGCCTTGGTGCTCCAGGAAGCAGATGCCAAGATGGGATTCAGCGCACAAGGACTTCATCAGGCTATATGCCTCTGTGAGACGAAACAGAGAGGGGGCCAGCAAAGGCCAGGAGAGCCAGCAGGCTGGGACGCAAGAGCGACCCTGAGGGAAGGGGAGAGGGAAAGGGGTCCATGGGCTGCCCTGCAGTCTAGGAGCTCCAGCAGAGCCATTGGGAAATTCTTAAGCCAATGTCCACCACCAGAAGCATCACAAGCCTCCCAGGGAGAGCTCTGCCTCAGTATCCCAGCCGTGCCCACAGCCATTGGTGGGGAGAAGCTCGTGGCTCGTGGGGAGCATAGGATAGATTTCAAAGCCAAAGCCTTCCTTTCCTGGACAGTGACACCCCCTGTAACAGGAGGTCTTCCAGGCCCATTCTTGTGACTGCCACAGGGGGTTACAGTGAGAAGTTGGGGTTCATATTCTACAAAGGGCATAGGCTTTGGAATTAAAAAAAAAAAACGGGTTGTGACCCAGCTCACCTCTGACTAGCTACGTGGCATTGGGTAAGAAACTGAATCTCTCTGATCCTTGGTTTTTGCATCTGTGAAATGCCTGGGAAATGTTATTGAGATGAAAGTAGATCACCCACAGAGGCGCTCACTACATGGTGGCTTTTATTCCTACCCTGTTTTGCCAGAGCCCAGTGGGCCTAGAAGAACCCCAAAGGTGTTTCCTGAGGGAGGACGCCCAAGTCCACAGCTGACCCCAATTCCCTGGGATCGCAGACAGCCCTTCCCTCTCAACCCCACACCAAGTGGGCCCACAGCCGGCACACAGTGGGCTGCAAAGACCAAGCTAGCTTTTAAACCAGTCCAAGAGACATCCTGGTAAGCATCTCCCCCAGGGCCAAAGAGAAGTATTTAGAAGAAGCTGCTGGCCAGGGTTGGGATGGCCTCTCATTGCCCAGGCTAGGCCTGCGGGCTGAGGCCCAGGCAGAGAAGAGAAGGATGGCGGCATCTCCCTGGACAAGCCTCTCAGTCAGCCCCCCGGGCCGGCTTTCACCCGCCCCGGGCAATGCCAGCCCTCGGGCTCCAGAGGGGCCCTCTCTGCCGCCTCTCTCCTCCGATGCCCGTTCTCCAGAGCACTCTCTATCTTGCCTCCTCCTCATCTTGCTCTCTGTGCGCTCACCTCCGCCCCCCACCAGTGGCCCTTATTCTTCTCCGTCTCTAAAATGTTCTGGCTCCTGACTCCGTACCTCTGTTTCCCCACATCTCTGTTGCTTGGTCCCCATCCCCGTGAGCAGCCGCATTCTTCTCCATCTCCGGGTGCTCATGCTCTCTTGCTCCCTCAACCCACGTCTGCCTCTTTCCTCCTCTTCCACCCTGTGGCTTCCCGGCCCGGCCCAGACGCCTCCTTGGGGTCACCCACTTCTTTGGAATATCTTCAAGTTAGAGGGAGGAGCTGAACCCCAGAAGGTCTACAGGGACCTCCGAAGAGCCCCTTCCTGCTTCCCTCCTTCCTCCAGGCAGGGCAGAGCTGTTCAGAACCCAGAGAGTATCCCCAGCGTGGCCTGGGGGCCACAGCACCCCCACCAGCCTGCTAATCCTGCTCGTCCCAGCCGCCCCTCCCTCACCCGGCCCCTCTCTGTGTCACTGCCCCCTCCAAACCTCTTTTTATATTCAACCCTTGGAACTACCTGCCAGTTATGGGCTAAACTAAGAAACTGGCCCAAATAGGACATCACTTTTATACCAAAGAGTGGGGAATTAGCTTAATTAAATGCGGAGTATCTATTCGATATAAGTGTCTAAAAACCATAATGTAGAACTACACATACTGACATTAAATACAAATCCAGATAAACAAAAAAAGCAGATTGAAAATAGTATTTAGAGCATAAATCCATTCTGCAAAAGAAAACAAATATTCATATAGAGGCATAACTTCCAAAATGTCAAAATATTTATCTTGGGGTGGTGGAAGCAGGAGTGACTTGTTTTATGTTATAATGAACAAATATTTCTCAGGCAATAAAACATTAGAATAATGTTGAAATGAACAAGAAAGTAGGTAACAGGGGCAGCAATGTCTCCCACTGCCCCCTTATTCACTTAAACCCCACAAACGTTTCGGAAGTGCCTAGTTGGTGGGGGTCCTGCCAAGGTCTGAGCAGGAATTGGAACGGACGGGGTCCTTACAACAACCCCCAGACAGTGGCCAGGGTGACCCAGGGGACCCTTCAAGTAGGCCTGCACTAGGGCAGCGCCTGAAGACAGACAGGTTGAGGCTCTCCAGCAGGGAGAAGGGTGCTGGCAGGGCAGCGGTGTCCAGCAGGGAGCTGCCCAGCCAGGATCTCAGGACTGAAGGATGGGCAGAACATAGTGCACCCACCTCTTGAAGAGCAGAACCAGGAGCTACTACTACAGATGTAAATAAGATAGGGTGATAGGGGCCAGGAGGAGGGAAGAGCGTGGGGGCTGGGGGCACCACCCTTTCGCCCCAAGGACCCCAAACCAGCCTGGCCAGTCTGGAATCAAAGCCTCAAACCCGTCTGTCTCACTGGGCTGAGGCCTTTGCAGGTGAGAGCCTTCTGCCAGGAGCCCCTACCGCGTGGAACTGGGGTGAGGGCTGCAACGGCCAGTGTGTTCTCAAGAGCTAGGCGGCGCCAAAGTTTATCTCAGCCCGCAAGACCCTGTGTCACTGCCCCCTCCAAACCTCTTTTTATATTTAGAGCATATAAAAATGTCCGGCCTCCTCCCTCCAAGCCAACGGGGGAGTACATTCTTTCAGGCCCTATGGGCTCTATTTTTGTTTCTTCGTTTCATTTTCTCTCCTTTCTCTTCTGCTCAGCCCAGGGCTACAAGAGAGGCGGCGGGAAACCAGTTATTGCCTATCCACTGCGGGGCTGAGCCCCTACCACCAGAGGGCACCCGAGCGCAGAAACTTAGCCACCTCCGGGAGAGAGCGGAGTAGGAAAAGCACTCAAGCTCTCCGCTTCTCTCTGAGCCACTCTGCGGAAAGCCTGTGCGTGGTGGGTCACCTCCGGAGTAAGCTGGAGAGGTAGGCCGGGTTGGGGTCCCACGTCTGGGGACCTGCCCTCCTCAATCGAATGTTGTTTATTACCCTACCGCCACCTGCAGCCAGGTGACACTGGTGAAGTGCTAACCTAAGGGGTTTTAGGTTGTAGACAGGAATGCGGGATGGCTGGAGAGCATTGGGAAGACAGCACTTGATGAAAGGAGCACTTGACGCAGAGTCAGGAGAACGGGCCGCGCCACCACTACTCTCCATGTTTTCTCATCCGCAAACAAAGCCCGGGGAGTAGACTCGGTGGTACCCAATCGGCCTTCAGTCTCTGACCAATGACATGCCCCACCCTCCCTGCGTGACCCTGAAAAGGGCAACGAAGGCCGGAGAAAGGGACCAGGAGCCAAAACGGCGCTGTTTGCTCCCGCCGCGCAGAGAGCGCAGGGTCGCCAACCGCACGCAGCAGTGAGTGCGCGCCCCCACACCCTCCCTGCCCTCCTCGGGTCCCTTCATTCTAATGACCTCGCCTGGGCCTCCCACTGCTGGCTGGGGCGTCTCCCCACCCGCCGCCTGGAAAGGCGCAGAACGAGTGGGGTCGTCTGCCGGGAGCTCGGGGCGATGATACCGACCCGGGCCTCACCGAGAGGCCAACTGCAGCAAGGCAGACGCTCTCGGTGCCCACAGCGCCTCACCAGCGGCTCGTCCATCCGGACGCCGACGGTGGGGTACAGATCGGGGAGGCAGGAGTACTCTGGGTAGGGGTGGATCCGCCTGGGGAGGCGGGCGACGGACCCACGCACCCTGGGCGCGACCTCGTGCTGGCGGCTGAAGCTTGTGGCGTTACTCCACTCAGGGATTCTGGCCCCCGTTCCAGCCACGTCCTTCCCCTACCACCCCGGAGCCTGAGCCGCACAGGTTCAAGAAGTGAAGAGCCTGGAGAAATGCACTGTGCAAATATATTGACTTTATTTGTCTCCTATCGGGAGCCCCACAGACATATTTAGGTAAAAAGATAAATAAACGCCGTCAGCTATCGCAATGCAAAAATAAATATCGATCCTCCGGCCGCAGCAACAGCTGCGCTGCCCCCCAAGTCCCATCAGCTGCGCCTAACAATTATAAAAGTGTTCAGCGAGAGTGTGCGGGCGTGAGTGTGGGCGGGCGGGCGCCGGGGAGCACGGTGGGACGGTGTGCAGAATCGGAGTCGCAAACCTTCGGACGAGGGCGCGGAGCGGCTCCCCAGGAAGCCCTGGCGACCCGGGTGCGACTCAGCGCGGGCGCGCCTCTCCGCACACACTCACGGCAGAGTTCGTACTGGGAAGAGTTAAAAAATAAACATTGACAAGGGCAAAGAAAGCAGCCCCCCTCCCGGCGCCCCGCGTGTGCTGCGGCCCAGGGCGAACGCGGCGCCGGGCGGGAGTCCCACGCGCGAGGGGTCCCTCACAGGGCCGAGTCGGAGTCGCTGGAGTCCAGGCTGTGCCTCGGCGTGCAGCTGCCCAGCCGCCCCCTCTGCAGCGACAGGCTCTGCGTGCTGCGGCGCAGGCACTCCAGGCTCTGCAGGAACGACTTCTTGGCCTTCTCCTCCTCCATGGGGGACGCCCCTTCCTCCTCCACCTCCTGGATCTCGTCGAAGGTCACCGGCTGCGTCTTGAAGCGGGACTGGCGCGGCCGCCGCAGCCGCCCCTTGCCCTGGGACAGCCTGGCGGGCCGCGCGGGCTGCGGGAACGCGTCGGCCAGGCACGCCAGGTGCGGCATCACCGCCTGGTAGCTGGAGCAGATGCCCAGCAGCTCGCCGGGCTTGGCGGCCGCCATGGCGCTGCCGGCGTCTTCGGGGCCGGGGCTCTCGGGGGGCGGCCGCTGCGCCGGGGACCCCCGGGGGGCAGCAGCCGGGGGCTCGCCGGGCGGGGGCTCCAAATCTGCTGCGGGGTGGCGGCGGCCCTCGCGGGCCCGGGCCGGCGCTCCTCGGGACGGCGGGCGGGAGGGCCCGGCGCGGGGCTCCGGGGCTCTGCTGCGCGGCGCTCCCGGGCGCTCGCCGCCGCCGTCTGCCCCGCGGCGCCCCGGCGCGCCGCTTATATATCCCGCTGCAGCCCACACGGCCGCGAGCTCGGATGACAGCGAATGCCATTTAAAGCGTGCGCGCCCCGCGCCCTTCCGCCTGACGTCGCCCCGCCGCTCTGGGAAAGCAACGGCCCTTCCCCGCGCCGCCCGCCCCCCAGCCGGCCCGACTCCAGAAGGCGGGCCCCGCCCGCGGGGTTCCGGGAGCATCCGAGGCCCAGGAAACACGCCGCCGGACGTGGCCCGTTGGCGAGCGGGGGTCCTCACGTCGGCTGCACTGGGATGGCACTGTCCCTCTTGAGTTCCCCAAGTTTGCACCAACCGCGGTGGCCCTGGATTAGGGCCACAGGCCCCCCCGTCCCCGCCGCCTAAGCCCAAACGCACCCACTCAGGATACTGATTATTCCGCCGCGGGGGCTCTGCTTTGGGCGCGCTTGGTGGAGTGCGCTCCCAGCTCTCCTTGCAGCGGGGAGAATCTGAGCACCCAGCTCCCCAGAACCGAGGTCCTCAGAAAGGCTGGGTTTCTTTTCTGGCTCCTCGCCACCTCTCCCCCCTCCTCTTCGCCCAGTACACACACACACACACACACACACACACACACACACACACACACAAATACGCTCGGAGATATGCAGGAATACAAACCACACTGCTTATTCTGTTCCAGTTCTCTCTTTTGCTCCCTTCTCTCTCACCCCCCAACCCTGCCAGTCCCTCAGGCACCCCAGTTCATGCTCAAAAGAATGACACTTGGACACGGCACTAGCAAAAATAATAACTACCATCTGGAGAGCTTACTCCAAGCCAGCCGGTGAGCTTTGTTCTACATGCATTACCCTATTTAATCTTCATAACAGCCCTGAGTCCTCGGTGTTCTCCCAATTTTACATCTGAGAAAATGGAGGCACAGAGAGGATGAGTAACGAGTACCCTAGTAACTGACGGGACCAGATAGTGGGGACTCGAGTCCGTGCTGTTACAGTCCCCTGCTAAGCGCAGATACTTACCAGTGCCCCTAAGACTTCTAAGAGAAGGTCCCTTACTCTGATTCCCGATTCCCAAAAGGAAACGGTGCACCCTGCCTTCGCCACATGAGGCCCGAGGTGTGGGCACACACAGAGCAGTATCTCCCACCCCCAGCTCCCAGCCACTGAGCAAGGCTCACAGGGCCCCTGGGAAGGAGGGAATCAAAAGGATTTGGCCTCCGTTTCTTGTATAGCCATTCAACAAAGATTTATTGAGAACCTACAGTGTACCAGCTAAGGAAAGTCCCTGCCCCCATGAGTTACATTCTAGTGGGAGGGACAGACAATAAACACCCAAAGAAGAGCATGTACTTTCAGTGGTGTGACAGGGATGCAGAAGGAGAGATGTGCAGACGGGGTGGCCAGGAAGGGCTTCTCTTAGCAGGTGATATTTAAGGTGACTCCTGGGGACTGGTAATAAGGACAATAACACTATGAAGTGTTTAATATGTGCCACACTTTGAGTTCTTTTATGCATTAACTCACTGTGTTGTCATATTTAATTCTCTCAACAACTCTGGGTAACAAATACTTTCATGACCACCATTTATAGATAGGAAAACCAAGGCACAGAGAAGCTAAGCAACTTGCCCAAGTTCACACAGCTAGTCAGCAGCAGGGCTGAATTCAAACCCAGGTGACTCAGCACCTAAGCCATCACTCTCATCCACTGCACTGACGTCGGCTGCCCCATGGAGGACACAGAAGGAACCGCGTGTGACCAAGGGAAGGAGAGTGTTTTGGGCAGAAGGAATCCCGGCACAAAGGCACTAAGGCAGCAACAAGCCTGGCTTATTCAAGGAACAGGAAAGCCTATGTGGCTAAAGCAGAGTGGGGGAGGGGGATGAGAAGTAGGGGCAGCCACGCAAGGCCTTGGCCACGTTCAGGAGATAGCATTTTATTCTAAGGGCAATGGTAAGGTACTGAAGGGTTGTGCGCAGGGAAGCTACCTGCTCCAATTTACAGTTTTGAAAACCCACTTTGGCTGCCATGTGGAGAGTAGACTGAAGAGGGGTCTGGGGAGAAGCAGGGAGCCTGCCTAGAAAGGTGACTGTCATAGGACCCGCAGATACAAGACACTAAAGACCTGGATTAGGGTGAAGACAACAGAGATTTAGGGAAATGGTGAGATTTGAGATTTGGGATTTGTTTGAAGATAGAATTGAGAGGACGTGAGAGGTGGATTGGGTAGGAGGGAACAAGGTTGACTTTTACATATTTGGCCTGACCAAGTGTTAGATGGTAGTGCCACTGGCTGACAGAGGAATGTCGTTGGGAAGAGAAGGCTGGGAAGGGGGAGAAGCGCTGTGGAGTCTGGGCCGCCCATAGGGCTGGGGCCGGAAGGGCACACATCAGAACTATATGGTGTGAGAGAAAAACTTAATTTTTATGATCTTAAGACCACTGTATTTTGGAGTTCCTTTTATCAGCAGCCTAGTAATACTCTAGTATAGGAATTGGTAACAAGAATGGGAAGCTGCCATATATGAAAACCCTAACATATGTGGCATTGGTTTAGTAAATAGGTGGTAAGCAATACGGGAACAAATATTAGAGAATGGAAAGCTGATGACCCTGTTGTGCTGTGACAAAACATTTATCTAAAACATTATCTGTGGTAATTTAGTGAGACACATGCCTACTTACCCTATGATTCCAGGAAAATGGCTGGAAAGAGCCAAAAACATTTGCATGTATTGGCGGCTCAATTCTGCTTTTAGAGGTATTACAAGAAAGAGATAAGCTAGTTTACAAGAAGAGACGGACAGAAAAGGAGATTAATACAGAAAACCACTATCCTCAGAGTTGGAAAAATCAGCTGCTTTTGTACAAAGAGCAGATCAGACTGTCATGGCTCAGAGCCTTTCTCTAAGCCCATTAGGCCAAATATTAAGCCAAACAAAGGGATCATCGCTGTGGCAAATGTTAGGGGTGCTCCCTAACATCCAAGTCTATTATTTCAGATATCCTGACGGTAATTTTCATGTAAAGTGACAGAGAAAGAGATTGAGCAAGGCAGAGACACTTAATAACTCCATGAAGAAAGGGACTTTGGGTGTGGTCACTCCCACATGGAACTGACTAGAAACAGATGGATCTGAAGCCTACTAAGTTTTTGAAGGCATTATTATTACCAACAAAATAGCAAGGCTGGACTTCAAAAGCTCATGATTGTTCTCCTCCAAAGAAGCACCCTAGGAGGACAGACTTTCATTCACCCTGTAGTGCAGAGTAACAGACAAAGAGGAATTTGCCTAGGGCAAAGCCAAGGGCCAGGGAGACACAGGATGAACTGGATGCCCCTAGGGAACCTCTCCCACCACCAGGGCAGGGAAGTCCTTCCTGCTCTAGAGCAGGTAGTGTGGAAGAGGCTGCTGGCTGTCCACCCACCTAGGTTGTTTTCCAGCTTCCCTTGCAGCTATGTGGGGGCCATGTGTCTAAACTCTCATCTGTGGAATGTGAACAAGAAGTCAGTGTTTCAACTTTTGCCTCACTTGCTTAAGAGCAAATTCCTGTCCTGGACTTCCATGTTCTTCCCTTTCATTGGCTTGAAGGACCATGACCAGAGGAACCCTTGAAGGTTCTTACTAAAATACAATGCTGTCATTGGTCTGGGTCCCTAAATGACAATGTAGAGCAGAGCTATCTACCAGCCTGAAACACTTCCCTGGAAACTGTTATATGAGGAAGTAGTCAAGTGAATATTTTTTAATTACTCTAAATTAGGTTCTCTGTTGTATTGACTTAGCACTGTTCTAACAAGATATCTGTCAAGCATCCAAGTGCAGAAGTCATTGGGACTCAGGGGAGAGGTGCGGGATGGAGGCAGGAGCTTGGCAGTTGTCAGGGTGTGGATAGGGTGATGGGTGCAGCCAGGGGGAGCTGGCCCACAGCAGTAGCTCATGGTTGGGTGGATCACCACCCTGCTCCCCATTTCTCCCTGACCCTGTTCCCAGGGCTCCTGGCAGCCAAGGAGGGGCTCCAGGGAAAGGCTTCTTCTCAACACACATAGCAAACCCCAAATTCCCAGGCTATGGATTGGGGTTCCCTAGGTCACTCTGTCCAGGTTCCCTGGATGGGAGGCTCCCTTCCCAAACTTCAGCCCCCTCACTGCCAATCCACCTGGAAGTCTGGCCTTGGGCCTAGCTCACAGGAGGCCATGAGGAAGAGGGGAGGGGAGGGTGGAAAGATGGACAACTTCCCTCAAGGGCAGAATCTGAGGTCCCACACTGCCTGAATTCCCATCCACAGCTCCCTTCCCATCAGGATGTCTCTAAGACCAGTCCCAGCCAGAGGTTGTCCACCAAGCACCCTGTGGTATTAGGAGAGCACAGACCCAGATTCTAACCCTGTTCTGCCACAGGCTTGTTCTGTGACCTTGGGCAGGTCATACTCTCTGGGACTCTGTTTTTGTACCTCAGAGCATAAGTACTGCCCCTGGGAAGCAACCATTAGTGTACAGAAAGCATCTAGCATGGTGCCCAGCATGTCTTAAGTGTGAAACACCAGTTCCTTGTTTTCATTATCTCATGGCCCCCAGTGTGGCTGAGAAGAGGTCAGGGAAAGGAGCTCCAGAGGGCATTTGAGGGTTTGGGTGACTTATCCTCCCAGCCTGACTCAAATTGTAAACAAGGAACCAGACAGCAATGTCAACTCTAAGTAATGTCTCTGTGCCCAAAAGTGGTCCTGGGGGCATCAGGGGCTATCAGCCTCTTTCAACAGAACCCAGTACCTACCTTCCTCCCCTCTGTAGGTACATGGGGCCAGGGAGCCGACATGAACTGCATGTGCCGGGTGGGGTGCACAGCTCTCGGGGGACAGGCCAGGGGCCCACCCAGGCATGGAAGCCTGGTTCCTGTTGCCCTCAGCGCCTTGCTGAGTTTGCAGGGTCAGTATCAGCTTTTTCAGGCCAGGCTCAGTGGCCTCCCCTGGTCACCCTAGGGTAGAGGTAGCCATCAGAGGAGATGCAGGATGGTCCCTCTTCTTGGCAGGCCTGTAGCCACAGGACTAAAGGTCATATACAGGTCATCTGTTGAACACCTACTATGTGCCTGGCATTCTGCCAGTGGTGCTTCGCACACGCCTCACCTAAAACCTCCTCTAGGTCTTTGAGGGGGATCTGTATCACCCCTGTGGCTAAAATTGTAACATTTCTAGAGTATCTCACCTGACTTTAGTACATCTGCACATCAATAGGCATTCAGAGGTGGAAAGAAGTATGGCTTTAGTGCATTTGCATCATTCCTCAGGGGTGGAGAGAAGTTCATCTCCATGTCAATGGGTAATTACCTGGCAAAGGAGGGCTTATCTGTACCTGAGAGGGGAGGGGAGGCCTGGTTTTGGCTTCTGCTGGAGCAGGAAAGAGGAGAAAAAGATGGCCTGGGACTGCAGTTTGTGAGCAATAAATGGATTTTAAACTTTATTTCTCCCTTTGACTGATTTCAGTTTTAGAGGTATTTTGCCCCGGGATTTCCTCTCCCCGGACTTACACCCCCATTATACAGATGAGGACACGGGGTGCTTTGTAGGTTACCAGGGTGACCCTCAGTGCTAAGCGCTAAAGCCAGTACTCAGCCAGCTCTGCATGACTCGGTATCAGGGCTCCTCACCGCGCCACCCCATCTCACTCTCTCATGGAGCAAGAGCTGGACTGGAAGTTGGACACCTGGCTGCGGCATCATCTCCATCAGCCACACACCCTGTGGCCCTGAGCCAGGGGCTTCCCATCTCTGAGCTCACTTTCTCCACCTGTGAAGTGAAGCGGCTAGGCTGATTTGCCAGGGGGTTCTCCAGCTCTACTGCTCCAGGAGGACGCGGGGATGAGGGACCCACTCTCAGGAAGTAGATACTTCCTCCTGGGCTGCAGGAGGAGCAGATGGGGCAGGACAGCGGCAGCAGACTGGGGAGGGGCTCCTGCCAGCACCTCCGCCGCCATCCCCACCCACACTTGGGCTTCTGGTTAGAGCCAGGATTTTAAAAAAGCAACCACCAGTTCCTCAGCTATTAGAAGGGCTTTGTTTCCAAGGGAGCCTGCTGGTATCCTGGCCCGGCTCCAACGGGAGCAGGGAGGCCAAGTCTGCCCCGGGATGCAGAGAGGCAGTGAGCCACGGAGGCCGCACAGTAAGGCAGGAGGAACCAGGCTCTGTTCACGGGTGTTCCTCTGCTTCCGGTGGGGAGTGGGTGGGGGTGCAGGTAGAGATGAGCAGGTCATGCCCCTTCGGGCGCCTGCTCTCCCACCCTGGTGTGGACCCACTGCCGGCTAGAAGCCTTGGTCAGCTGGCTGTGCCCCACACTTACCCAGCAGTCTCCCCAGAGTGGATCTCAGGTCTCCGAGGGAGTGATGAACTGATAGTTATTCCGGATGTTGCTGTTTGGGTCCATCTGCACTTTGGGTGTATTTGGCCCAACCACCACGTGTGTGCATGCGTGTGTGTGTGCGTGCATGTGCATCCAAGCATGTGGGAGTGGAATGCAAATGTGAATGTGGCATAAGGGGTGGGGAGGAGTCTGCGACAAACAGCATCTGTGGCAGGCAAGCGACAAGGCCTTTCCTGCCTCCTGACCCCACCCTCATCTCTGGCTGGCGCCCACCCTATCCTCAGCAAGCCTTCCACACAAAGCCTACGACTTCAGCATCCTAGTAACTGCTTCTGCCTCGCTCAGAATTAGCGCTTCTTCTGGTACAATTGTGAACATAAAAGTATTTTGATAATTTTGCTGGAGGGTTGCCATGACAATCCCCAGCAAGCTCCAAGAGGGGTAGAGGGAGAGATAGAGAGGAAGGGAGAGGATCCAGAGACCCCAGTGATATCCCAGAGGCAGACCTTCGGCCTCCAGCACCCCACCCTGGCGGCCCTGTTCCTGTGGCGACGGGGTCACTGTCTCATCTGGGGCTCACTGTACCCTGTGCCATGGGACACCAGCTGCTGGCGGGCAGGCTGCCAGAGCTGGTACGGCAGTGCTGGTCCCACTGAGGAGGCACCCTGCTATCTCCATGCCCAGGGAAAGCCAGGCTGGCCTGGGGGCTGGGGCATTCTGAGGGACGCAGGGGAGCCAGAGCCCGCGGAAACCTGACGAGAACCCTGCCCAGCCTGTAGGCCTGGCCCTGCTGCTATGAGTGATGGGAGAGCATCCCCTGCCAAGAGCCTGCTTCCAGGCAATTCAGAGGCCCCTGGTCTGCGGCTCAGTTCATCCCGCATGCTTTCTTGCAGACCTGGGTGTCCTTCTCCTTGGGAAGACTGGTCTGCGAATCACTACATGAGTAAGGATAAAATCAACCTGTGGCCCTTGAGTTTGCAAGATAGTTTCCCCATGACCTCATCAAAGCCGGGATATCTCTGCTGTCTTTTGAGATGAGGTCAGAAAGGCCCAGAGAGGGGAGGGAACTGGGCCAAGGTCACACAGCAAGCAGCAAGGAGGAGGGCAGACAGAGTAAGGATGGAACACAGTTCTGGACTTTACTCCAGCCTCACTGTCCTCAGGGTGGATAGGTTCTCTGAAATGGGTCCACTTGGCACTACCCCCTCATATATGGACAGAGAAACTGAGGCCCAGAGACAGTCTCCAGCTAGTAAGCATAAAGCCACGGCTTGCAGCCTAAGGTCCCGAGAAGTTCCAGTGTCTCTACTGAATCAGAAGCCAGCCGCAGGTGTTCCCTAAAGCAAGTCCCAGGGACTTATTTATGTCCCATGGCTAAAGTGCCAGCCTCTGCCTTGGAAGGGAGAGTCTTCTCCTTTGGCTGGCAAAACAGAGCAGAGGGCAGCAGCTGGAGCTGGCCAGCAACACAGAGGGAGGAGGTCAGAGGTCTTCCCAGGCAGTGCCAAGTCCCAGCTACATAAGGCAGTCTTGCAAAGGGCCTCTTAGCCTCTGCTAGTGTAACTGTGTGGCCTTGGGCAAGTCACTTCAGCTTGTCAGAGTGAGAGTTATTTCTGAAGTTACTGAGAGCCAAGGGGCACAAAAGTCCCCAGAAGAACTGCTGGTTTGATTCTGGGAAGCAGACGCCCCAGAACAGCAGTCCCTGACAACCTCATGCCTGTCTCCAGCTTCCCTCAAAGCCACCTTTCAATTATTCACCATCAACGGGGAGGGGGAACTGCCAAAAAGAAAGTATGTTGACTCAGAGATGACTTTCGTGCAGCCTTGGTGATGGTGATGCGCAACAGCGTAAGAATAAACACACAGCGTCTCCAGACTGCCTGCGCAGAAACCCTGGTTCTGCTGTTTGCTAGAAAGCACTTCCCACTTCCCTTGCGCCCCATCCTTCTCCTGCAGTGCTGGTTATGAGGGTCAGACCAGATGATTTATAAGAACATACCGACGAAGAGCCTGCCACGTAGGAGGGTGAATTTTTACATGGATTCAAAGAAATTAGGGTTGAAAAGATGCCCTGTCATGTAATGTGTTCTAGCCTGGCCTCAAAACAGGATACACCATCACCATCAGCCCTGTAAATAGCTACTGGTCCATTCTAGGGCTCAGGTCATGTTTTCCCCAATCCCTGCCTGTCTTTTTCCTTAGACACTGCCTCAGGCATGGACAAAGGGTACCCACTGCACTCAGTCTCTCTGTGCCTTCTGGACATGCTGCCATAGGTGGGGGTTACCCCCAGGGCACCCAGTTTAAGGCAGCCTCTCTCTGACGTTGCTCTGCCTGTCACTGGCCGCAGGAGGCATCTCCTCTGTCTGTCTTCAAGGCAGCAACAGCTGCCATCTCTCCAGCTGTTTCTTCACAGGAACACACAAGGGGTTGGGATTTGAAGGGAGGAGCTTTTCTTGAGCACGTACCTCATGCCAGTCACCAACACAAAGCACTTGGTACCTATCATTACACCTTTAAGTTTATCCTCTGAAATGGGTATTATCTCCAATCTCTAGTTGAGGCCAGAGATGTTAGGGAACCTTCCCAAGGCCACACAGCCAAACAGAGCCAAAGCTGGGATCTGATCCCAGGTAGTTGCCAAAGCTCTTCTAATCCATCAGCAGCTCCATGACAGTGACTCCTGGCCCTGCCCAGGTTGGGGTTCAATGGAAGGAAGGGCAGGATGAAGGACCCTGGGCCTGGGGAACAGTCTGGAATTCTAATTGGGAGCCAGGATCCACTTCCCAACAGCTTTTCCAGAGAGAAGACTATTATCCTCTGGCCCAGTGGTAGAGTTGGAGCAGAATGGGCTGGGAGTGTGGATAACACCCAAATCCACTCCTTTTCCTGTGGTGATGGCAAGAGGAGGCCTGGACGCCCCTCCCCACTCACGGATGCCTCAGTCCTTGGGACAGAGATGGGAACGCCCGGCCAGTGCGAGCAGGGCAGCAGCACAGCCTCCTGACCGTGCCTTCTGCTGAGTCCCCAGCCTCTGAGACTGGAAACCAGTGTTTGCAGACACGAAGGGGAAAGCCACAAAGGCTCGGCTCATGGGCGGCATGGGGCCAGAGGAAATGGAGCAGAACTGAAGGCTGCCAGAGGGCGAAGGGACCTTCCCGAGGAGCTGGCTCCATGTTTTTGGACTAAGGGGTGTGGCTCCTAGTGGGCATACAATCAGTTAGGGACCATTTTTTAATGATACACAATAGAATCAGAGTAAACACATGTAGTAAAGCACAGTTTTATGAAGGTGTCGTTTTAGTTAAGAGAGAGAGAGTGTGTGTGTGTGTGTGTGTGTGTGTGTACATGTGCAGGGCTCTTTTTAGCATGTGTTGTGGTCAAAAAAAGCTACAAAACACATTAAGTTGGTTTAACCCCTGTAATCTGCAGATGGAAAACTGGGGCAAGGGCAGGAAAAGGCTTGGCCAGGGGCCTGGGGCCAGGACAGGGACCCAGCCGGCCTCCTGATGCCAGGCCAATTCTCGCCTCAGCACCCAGAGGCTGCCTTTCAAGGGCCTGATTTCTTACTCGGCATCTACCCTTGGGCGCCATTAGCCCTGCCAACCTCATCCCATGTCGCCAGGGTAGAGTGGGAAGAACTCGTTGCTTCTCGGGGGAGGCATAGGACAGTCCCAGGCCCTCCTGCTTCTGGCTGTTCCTTCTCTGCCCTTTCTCTGCCTCTCCTCCCTCCTCCTCCCCAGCTCTGTGGGAACACCCCAGAATCAGGTCCCTTTCCACACTCCCTGCCATCTGCCTCCTCAGTCTTGCCTGGTCACGCTGGTCCCTCTCTCCCTGAAGGCCTTGTCCTGGACCTGCCTACACAGAAGTCACTCCACCTCCACGGCAGTGAGATCTGCCCAGAGCCGTGTGTGAGCCCCGCGCTACCGCACACCCAGATGGGATTTTCCTTCACATTTACATGCTACTTGATAATAACAGCTACCTGTATGGAGACAAATGTACCCTGTCACACTTAATTTTTACAACAACCTATTTTGTAGAGAAACTTAGGCTAAGAAATTTGCCACAGGCCAATCTGCCACCTGCTCTAGAACCAGGTCTATGCAGCACCAAAATTTACACCTTAGACACTACCTTGCCTGGCTGATTCCTGGCAGCCTTTCTGACAAGGCACGCCGGACTGGGGTGGGGGAGAGGGGAGGATGACAGCATAGGAGAGGGGCAGCTACTTCCACCTCATGTTGCAGTGAGTAGAGGAAGGTTCCGTCCCCAGGAGGGAAGTATACTGGAAAGGCAGCACCCACCCTACTTAGTTTCTCCAGGAGAAGGACTGACTTCTCTGACAGGGGAGCTAGGGAGAAAGAACTGGGTTAGGAGGAGGGGAATCCCTCTCCTGCCCAGAGTATATGTGCTGCTCGGGTTCTACGGCCCCAACTTGGAGGGAGGGCCACCCAGGAAGGGCCACATCCAGCTGCCGGAGGCAGGCCTGGAGGCCATGCCCTCTGCTCTCCACTCCCATGCTCGGTGGGGTTGGCAGCTGGCAGGGACAGAACACGCCATGCTGTTTCCTGAACTTGGTAAGGGAGTATCCAGAAGCCTGGCTGTGCTCAGGCATGTAAGTGAAGGTCTCCCATCCAGCTTTGTCAGTAATACCACTCATATTTTGACCTCTCAGCTCATGATGAAAAGGTGTACTGCTGGAACCTGGAAACCCAGTAGCTTTTCTCCTCTCCACTCCCAGAGGTGCCCTACCAGGCCACAGGTACACATCTCTCTGCTTGGGCTCCTGTCATGGTTTTCCCACCTCCAGCCCTGACCTCTCACTGCCTCTTAATAAATGCATTTCCCTAAAAGTCACCTCAGTGGCTCGCTACCATCAGAGCCCTCTGCCTGAGACTGTTCCTAGGCCTGAGCTGGGCCTTTCTTTCTCACTGTCTCTCCTCCAGCTCAATGCTCCCAACATAAGCCCTGGACACAAGCCACCCAGGGACCCCACTGCTCATGAGCCTTTGGGCTGTCACTTGGCAGGGTCCTCCTCCCCGTTCCCCAAGTGCCTCCTCCATCACGCAGCACTCATTGTCAGGACCCCTCATACCACGTTCGCCTTGTTACCGAGGTTCTTCAAGTGTATATCTTGTTTTCTCAATAAATGACACAAAATCCAAGCGCTAATACTGGCTGGATGTACTGAATGCTTGCTAACTCTACAGAGGGTTCAAGACAGCTTCTCCTTCAAGGAGAAAAGCTTTAGAGAATACTGAGCTCACAGTCTTGCACATTATTGGTGTTCAAAGCACAGCATGAGTTTCTCAGATATGCTCAAACACCGTTGGTAGAAGGACAAACTGGTGCAACCTTTCGGGAAAGCCATTCATGTTACATAGTCAAGGTCTTAAAAATATGCACGGCCTTCCAAATCTGGGCCAGGACACCACTTTTAGGAATGTAGTCTAAGAAATAATCATAGATGTGCACAAAGGTTTCCACTACTGCATAAGTGGAGGGGTGGGGCTTCCATCGCTTCAATTGTACTGTGAGGATTAATAAATCATGAGTTAATATATGTTAAGCATTTAACACCATGCCTAGCACCAAATTCAGGCTCTGTAAAAATGTTAGCCATTCTTTTTATTATTTGAATATAAGTCTGAATGAGACCAAATCCTGGGCTCTTAGCTACACCACAACCCTGCCTCCCACCATATCTACTCTCATGATTTCCAAAATCAACCAATATCAACAATGACCTAACTATCTAATACTGGGGACTGTTTACCCAAGAACATAACAATACATAATTCTATGCAGCCATTCAAAACCATGTTATGGAACATAATTAATGTCATGCACCAATGTACACAGGAAGTAGGAAAAGGCTACAAGATGATGACTTCAGTATGAAGTCACTTTTTTTAAAGTACACAATGTGTAGGAAAAATTACACTGTAAATGAGAAGAGTTGTCATCTCTGTTTATAAAGTTACAAATGCTTTTCCTTTTTCTTTTTAATTTCTGGCAAAGAATACATACTCCTTTTGCAGTTAGGAATAAAAAATAATTTTGAGAAAGAAAATAAAAGTCACACTGCTTTACTCTTATCCATAATAGAAGGGACCGTGTCTCCCTTTTATATATTCCCCACTGCATCTAATACACAATCTTGGACATAAAAGCAAGCCCTGGTCCTGAACAGAATTCCAGCCTGGCAAGCTTGTTTCATCTTCCAGGCCAAGGCGTTCCCTACAGAATTGAGAAGTGGCCCACAAGGACAAGAAAACAATGTGACTGGCGGGGGGTTGGGGGTGCATATGAGCCTCGTGGGTGACTGCTCGCAAGGTAGGGCAACAGCAGGAACTGACCTGAGGGGGAAGGGGCAGTGGAGCCAGGCCGAGGATGGTGCATTCATTAGGGGACCAAGTACCCGGGGAGCATGTGGTGCGGCTGCTGGGAGCAAGCTGAGCCTCAAAGGGAAACCACTTTAGCATCTGGGAGCCCTCTTCAGCTTGGCCTAAAGAACTTCCCAGGAGACACTTAAGTGCAGCTGGACCGTATTAAGATCAGCCTCACTCCCACACAGTTTTCATTCCGCCTGTCTTCCCCAAAGCCTCTGAATCTCCCCTTGCTGACTGCAACAGAGATGCAGGCACCTGGGGAGTCTGCCAAAGGGAAGCGCAGGGTCAGAGGGCCATCTGTCAGTCACAGAGGAATTACCCATCTAGCATGAGAGTTGGGGTTGGCATTAGCAGGGCATAGGGAATGTTCCACTTAAAACAATTACATCACGAAGCATGTTACTGTCAGGCATGTTACATTTATGATCTCGACCCTTGCAAGACCCTGGGGAAGTGGCTGCTTCTGTGTCCATTTCAGAGCTGAGGAAACTGAGGCTTGAGGCCTGACTGACTGGTCTGGCTAGGAAGGACGCAGTGGGATTCAAGCCAAGGTCTGCAACCAAGCTGAGGTTCTTTCCACAGGACTCTGGCAGTGATTCTGACAGACCCAGAGACTGGGCCAGGAGTGGGGGGTCACAGCTCTTTCCTGATCCCACCCTTGCAGACAGCACTGGGACTGTGAGAGGGGTCACGGTCCCCTTGCAAAGGTGAAGCTGGGCCAGTCTTGGCTGAAGTTGTCCGGCTAACTTTTTCGTCAGCTGGTAGGGAGCCTGGCCTGCACAGTTTTGGGCAGGAGGAAGCTACCTTAAGTTGCAGGCAAAATCCTTGCCATGGACGAGCCTCCCGCTGGTGTGGCCCAGAGAGCATCAATACCACCCCCGGGAGGGCTGCCTCCGTCGGAGGCACTTCTGTGACACCCTGGGGCTGTGTCTGTGTTCCCTTTGGTCCCCAGGTGTTGCTTTTAGTGGGGGATCTCAGAGCATGGCATAGAGCCCGTGTGTGGAAAGAGCGCTGGCCTAGGTATGGTGTGGGTCTCTGTGCCGGTTCTGCCTCTCCCTGGGTGGCCCTTGGTGAGCACTGAACTCCTCCAGGGCTGTTTTGCCCTCTGTTCAAAGGGGAGAGTAGTTTCTAACCTTTGCCCCCACAGTACTTTCAGATTCCAAAGTAAAGTATGCACAGGAGCTCGTCAGTTCTCCTCTCTGGTCCATCTCCTCCCAGGAGGAGGCTGTGGTGGGGTGGGAGAGGGAGGGAGGGAAGCCACGCACCTAGCCTCCCGTCTTGCTCTGTGCCTTTCCCCTTCACAGCAAGTGTGCAGAGAGGCGAAAGGCTAACATCGGAGAGAGGGGCCAGGGAGAAATTAGTGGCTAATAATCTTGATACATTTTCAGAGGAAATGTTCCAGAAGTTTTCCCTAAACAACAGGGACATGAAGGTGACGCTTCTGAGGGCCTCCCCTCCTCTCCCTGACTTCCCTGAGTCCTGCCTGGGGGGTCAGCAGCCCGAACACCCCTGAGACAGAGTTTGAGAGGCCTAGCCATGGCATCCTTCATCTCCCAACCCCACCACATTCTTAGATCTTAAGGCAGGGAGAACAGAGCCCTCAATCCAGCATCACCTTTGGAGGGCGCCTTCCCTTCCTCAATGGTCCCATCCACATGCCCGTCCTGCACGTACAGATCAGGAAGAAGGGGGAGCCGGCGGCAGAGGCTGTGAGAACCTGAGGAGGGGTCTGAGCCTGAGCATGGCAGCGCCTTCTTTTTTTTTCTTTTTAACCCTCAACCTGCTTTCTTTTCTTTTTTATCTTTATTCTTTTTTATAATTTATTTTGGTATCATTAATCTACAATTACATGTGCAATGTTACGGTGATTAAACTACCCCCTTCATCAGGTCCCCCCCACCAACCCCATGACAGTCGCCGTCCATCGGCGTGGTGAGGTGGCAGCGCCTTCTTGATGTGGCCCCTAGAAGGCTGAGGCCGCCCCCCTCTCTCGGCCACAAGCCGCAGCAGGAAGGTCCAGCCGGATGCGGCTGCGAGGCTGGGGCGCTGGCGGCCACCTTCCCGGGGACATCTGGGCCATCACAGGTGCTTGTCGCTGTCACAGCATGCTCGCCCACACCCTCCCTGCAGCGAGCGGCTAACTGCGACCCGACCACGCGGCCCTCCAGAGCCCTGCCACGGCCCACCACTTGCCCTGCCTCCCGCCCCACAGGGCGCAGCTCCCAGGCAAGGACAGGAGTCTCTGCCAGCTGCTTCCTCTTGAAGGGGCCAAGAAAGAAGTCCTCCAGCCCAAGGAGTCTCTGGCTGCAGAGTCCCCACCGCCTGGGGCCAGGCCTGGGCAGCCCAGAGGGAACCAGACTGCCTGCTGACAAGTGCCCAAGCCGGGCTCTCCCGGCCCACCCAGAACACCAGACCTCAGAATCGGATCAATCCTCTCTCTTCGTGCCTCCATTTCCTCATCTGTTTAAAAAAACAACTGTCTCATAGGGTTGCTTTTAGGAATGAATCAGGTTAGGGGCATAATAGGCCCAACCGAGCAGACCTGGTATATTCCCTCCTGCTCTCACCTTTCCTTCCTTTTCAGTAACCTAGAATTTGCGTCGAGTTAAAAGCTAGTGGGGTCAAAGGCCAAGGTCCTGTCTGAACATGTCCACACTCCTGGAGGTCACATAGTAGGGACTGTCCCTCCCTGGTTTCCAGGGAGTGTGACCTCACCATGATGATGATGGGGAGTGACAGCACAGAAGTGATTAACAATGATACACATACTTTGGTCACTCCAAGTTGGCTCGTTTGAGAAAACAATCTTTGGGGTAATGCTGGCTACAAAGGTACTGCCTAACATACCGTTTTCCTAAACTCAGTGCCAGGCCCCAAACCCAGCTTTAACACAGAGGAACAGCCCCGGCCACACGGGGCTTTGTTCACAGGCCGGGGACGCCTCTTCCAAGCCAGTGCCCCAGTACTCTAAGCCAGCTGGGAATGGTGCCATCAGGTGCTGTCCTACTTTACCAAGAAACTGCTGACCCCCCAGACGCAGGAATCCCATGTAAGAGCAGATTCCAGCAACACAAAGCTGACAGGGGTCTCAGACAGGGCCTCCTGCCTTCCACAGAGAACATGGGGAGGGCAGAAGGGACAGCTGTAGACTAGGTCTCTCTGAGGAGAGAGTGTGGGTGGAACCATGTATAAGTAAAGATTTAAACAGAAAGCATCACTATGGAAACATTCGGCTTTTTCAAAGGCATTGTTAAGAAAAATAAAGCAATCAAGACCTCATATTCAACACTACAAGTATTTATGACCAGAAAAGGCAAAGTGGTTCTTAGACATTCTGCAGCCAAGTAAAAGCTGCCAGAACTTAAGCAAGAAATATTCCCAGAGGGCAGGGACCCATCATGTGTCAGGGCTTTCTCTGAAGCTCTCCAACTGGAGCAGTCTGCTCACTGCAGTGCCCACTCAGTGCTTGGGGGGTCACCATGACGCAAGTCAGGAGACAGTGCCACTGACGCCCCAGGTGCAGACACGCCGGCCGTGCACTAGGACAGGGTCGTACCCACCAGAGAGGTGGCAGGGATCGAGAGCCACAGGAGACGGCAGGTTGACGAGCTGCGACCCAAATGTATTAGGAATCGTCAGTGCCACCGGAATCGGCAGCGCACACACGGACAACACTGTGGGTCTGGATTTCAATACTGCGGATACAACCTGATGCTCAGTGCACCCCGTCCCAGCCTGTGCTCTGAGGCCACTTGCCTGCTGTCAAGATGCTGAGTGTGTGACCTGACCTGTTCTTTCGGGCTGTCTGCTGGCTGGAGCTGTGGTGCATCAAGTATTGTGAAGAAGTCTGATGCTGAGTTAGGGTGTCATTCAGAGTCCCCAGATGCACTCAGATAAGAATGAAGGGGGGAGGGGACCACTCAACTACCTCTGAAAGTTTGCTTGGATATGGTCAGGAAACACTGTTCTGAGTCACATGCCAGGAAGATGAGACGAGAATTTGTCTAAATTGCAAGGAATTGGATTCTGTCCCCCCAAAAGAGCTTCCCCAGTTAAGTAGCCAAATCCTAGTCCAGTTGGCAACATGGGTTCTGACGAGGAGTTGCTAATGTTGATCAAAGAGAGAGATGTAGATGCCTGCCCTGATGCACAGGGAAGCCAGAGGACAAGCGAGGTGGCCTGGTGGTAAGTCTTGCAGTGGGTGACCAGGGTGAGCAGGGCAGCCAGCTCTAGAGGAGCAAGCCCTGAGGCTCAGGGTCCCAGGTTGCCTGATAGACTATTCTGCCTAAATCTAGCAGAGGAGAAAGCACACAGTTTAGGCCTTAGCTTGTGGTCTGAATGCTGGTTCTGTCACTTATAATTAAGTCCTGTTAAATTACCTAGCCTCTTGGACACTCTGTGCCTAGCTTCTGCAATGAAAATAGTTCATCTCTTTCTTGGAGGCTGTAGGAAGGATTAGGGATTATGTATAAAAAGCTCCTAGGACAGTGCCTGACCAGTGATGAAAGCTCAAAAAAAAAGGGCAGCTAAAAAATGAAACCTGTTTTTCCTCAAACTACAACCAATATATTTGCTCCCTCTTCTTTACAAGTAATGTTGGCAAAAATAGCTTCACCTCTAATTCCTAATTAAGATCTACCACCAGTAAAACATAGCAACAAGTTGGTGCAGTACTGAGCATGGCTGTTCTTTGCCAGGATCTGAAACTCCTGTCTAGTCCTAAGTCCTGTACTTCTACTCTATGGCAAGTACCTACTTGACATTTTAGAAGGGACATTATCTCAGTTGTGGGGAAAAATGGCAATTTTGGCATTTGAGAGCAAGAAACAACAACCTTAGACAGCTGCTCTCAGATGAAGAGACTCAGGTGCTGGCCCAAGCTGTGTGCTCCAGGGTAGGAATGTGCTTCCCCGACAGATACAACGGTGATGAGTGAAGAGATCGAATCTGCAGCTGACGCAAGGGGAGATCATGACCCTACATTAGGACGATGCTGTAAGACTTGGAACCATCTGCCAGTTATTTCATTTGTGGGAATGGAAGAAGAATTTCCCAATGTCATGCATCAAACTCATAACCAAAGCTGGCTGTTTTGTTTAATAGGAAAAAAGCCAGGAAATAAAGAGAGGCTTTATTTTATTTTTATGGTGACTTGTACCTCCCTCACAGAAAGGCTTAGTCTGATGCTCAGACCATATAAGCATTTAGTATTTCTTAGAGAAAGGAGCTATACACATGCAACATTTAAAAAAGAAAGAAAGGGAGTCCAGTGTAAGAAGCTTGAGTGCTTGTCAGAAAACAGAGCCTGGCCATGCATGCTATTACATTTGCATTCTAGGGAAAGTGCCCAGCCTTTGGCTCTTTCCCATGATCATGGGATCATCAATCTTTCAGCCTGGAATGGAAACAAGATCAAAAGTAAGAAGGCTCTGTAAATATTCCCCACAGACAGCTAGAGAAACTCTAACTGTCTTGCCCTGTTTTCATCCACTTGAATCCATTTTCTTTCTCTCAGGTTTTCCATATCTTGCTTTGGAATTAATCTGGCACGCTGTTCCTAAGTCAAGAGGTCAAGAAGACATGTGCTTTTATGATGCAATGAAGGGGCAGTCATTCTGTTCTGTTTTGGGAACTTCGGTGACATCACGGACTAACCCCTGACTCTTGGGAACCTGAGTATGAGAGGACACTGAGTCAGAAGAAAGCCTGAGTCACAGGGCTTCTGAAATCAAAGGGAAGAGAACTCTCAGGTGACTGAGTCTGTTCCCTGTGGGACTCCTCCAGCCTCTGTGACTTGGGTTTAAATGACTCAAGGATTCCCGAGGGGAAACTAATCTCCGTGGAACGGCCATCACTAGCAAGGCTTTTGCTGCTGTTCAGCCTCGAGTTCCCATGACATCACTCAGTTCATCCACCTTTGCGGGGACAGTTTTCTCAGTAATCCAGGGGACGGCTTGAAGATGGCTGCTAGAGAATACTACCTTCACTCTATTCAGAGGCCTGTAACCTGTCTTGAGAGTCCCAGGAAGACTAACTAGGTCCACTAAAGTGCTCCCAGAACATGCAGCTTTCCATCACAACAGCATGCAAGCCGAGATGTTAAAGAGCCAAGGCACACTTAAACAAAACTCTATGAAACCACCTCTGTTTGGGTTTCAGCAGCTCTCTGCCTACGGAAGGCTCCGGAGTCACTGACGCATATTTATACCAGCACTTCACTAAGGTCACAAGGAATAAACATGTGAAGATTTACCCTGGAAGCAAAATCCATTCATATTTCTCCAAATGAAGCAGGGGAGGGCAGGAGAAAAACTGCTTATGGCCAAAATCATCCTGAGCATAACCACAGCAGTTTTTAATTTGCCTGAAGAAAATATGTGGTTTCAAGATACAATTAGGGATCACTGTTTCCACAGTAAACACATTATGAACATAAACTGCTGGCTGTCATTTAATAGGATGCTGAACTGGGAAACAAATCCCACCCTCATCTTCCAAAAAGCCATACAGTGAGCTCAGTTGGACCAGCCACTCCAAGTTTCCTCCCGGTGGAAGGTTCGCCCAGTCCCAGCACGGCTTCTGTCTCAAAGAACTCAGATCACCAGTGTGCCCCTCTGGGGTCTGGATAAACTGTCCGGAAGGTCAGGTTTATTCTTAGTTTTCTAGAGTGGTACTCTTTGGGCACTCGATGCTAAATGGAAATATAAATAACTCTGACATAAACATACACACATTTTACTTCAGAACAATTTGACACTTATTTGTGAGAACACAGAAATATTTCAATTTTACCCCCCTTAAGTGAGCAGTAATAAGCTCTTTAAGTCTTGTGGAGAAAGGTCTCCTCTGAAACAAATCTGCATTCCTATGCTGTAATGTGCCAGCACTCTCCCAGTGAGGCATGTTCGTTGTTTCTAATTGTTGGTCTTCCTCTCAGTCTCCTGCCCTTTTTCCAAACCTCATACAAAAACATATAAATGGCTGAGACCAAAGAGGTATGAGATTTCACTCTTGTGCTACATGTTCTCACATTAATTTGAAGAGCTTAAAAATGACCTGGCTTTAAAATGGCCTGGTTAAGCTGTGGAGCTGTTAGGCCCAATATGCTAGCCATTGGCCACCTGAAGCTACTTATATCATTAAAATTAAATTAAAAATTCAATCCTTCAGCACATTAGCCATATTTCAAGGGATCATCAATTACATGCCTAGTGGCCACCACATCAAGCTGCACAGATATAGAATGTTTCCATCACTGCAGAAAGTTCTGTTGGACACTGCTGCTGTAGAGGTCCAGTCTGATTTGTCAGTAGTATCAAAGCTCCTTGGAAGTGCCACTTTACTGACTCTTGCTCATTATAAAAGCTACTTGCTTTTCACATTTACTACAGAAATAATCATAGGTCAGTTTGGAAACTGCCTCCATAGGAGAATAAATCCATATCACTTGCATGTTCTCACCTGCCAGTCATCTTGTGTAGCTCCCTCCATGATCAACAAGGTCCCATGATCCAAGGGTATCTTCACTCTTTCCACATGTGTGTAGTCTCCACTCTCTTCCTAGAAGACAGCATTCATTGCACCGAACGTGTGATCAAGATGTAACAGACCATGACAGTGGTCAACGAAATGCAGACTTCTACTCACACTGTAGGGGTTCATTTACTGGCTCTGCTTCTTGGCAGCTGTTCAGCCATAGGCAAGTGGTTCCTATAACATCATTTGTAAAATGGGAATGATGACAGTACCTCCACATGGGGCTGCTGTGAGCCTCGGTTGACATAATATGTGTAAGTCACCTGGACACTGGCACATATTAACAATGGTGTAAGTGCTAGCTATTTTTATTAATATTATCAGCATCCAAAATGCAGAAAAGCCATTCTGGTCTATAAAGAAATGAAAAGTTATTTATACAAGAACTCTGCATCTGCCTTCATGCTGTGCTCTGTGTTTTGACATACTGTGAGAAATGGACTTTTAAATAAGACATGGTGTGATGAATTCAGTTTGCCTTTTCACAACTTATGCTAATTCACTAACCTATGTTAGGACTCGTCACAACTCTTCCTATAGCTCACTTGGTGTTCTGGAGATATATTCTTTCTTTCCAGAATAATCAACAGCAAGATTTTCTCCAAGAGCTCTGGCTTGATGGCTTGATCCAAACAGTGTCACAAACTGAGACTGGTTATTTAAGCCTTAACAACTGTATCACGACTCCCCAACACTTGGGACACAAATGTCTCTTATTTATATTGCTCCTTTCTTCCAGAGAACTCAAAGTCAGTTTACACCCAGTACTGTGCAGCAGCTTCATAGCATAGCCAACAGGTGGTGTTACTCCTTCACAGCTGACAAAGGGGTACACTGAACACTTCCTTGCTCACAGCAGCACAGAGCGTGTTGACCCTTGAGGCAAGGACAGACCCAAGCTTCCAGATTTCTTCACCTCCTTTCTGGGCAGATCCATCCATTCACCTACTTCACTTTCAATACAAGGGATTATATCTGGGTTACTGCAGGATTGCTTTCACTGCAATACTATGTTTATGCTTTTTGTTATAGGGGTGCTTCTGAGAACATAACAGTTTACAATGATCCCCCCCAGGAAAATCAAAATCAAAACAATAATGAACTCACATAAACAGTCTAAGTTCCAGGCCCCAACCTTTGGCAGTGAATTTGTCAAGCACATTCATAACTTTTATAGGCAGAAGATAGAAGCAATGTTAGAAATAACTTTTGCTTTTAGTGATTCATTTTAATTGTTTTTGCTACTTTTCTCTTCCAGTAATACATAACACCAAAGCATTAACCTCTGACCCCTCGGGCAACCAGAGAGCAGTGGGACGGTAACCCTGTCCTCAGGCGGTCCAGCTCCATCTCAGAAAAGCAAGAGGATGCTCTCTGAAAAAAAGTATTTCATACAGAGGAGAGGTATGTCCTGCTGGGAGAAAGACATCAGAAGGGAATGGCTCCAGTATAACACAGAGAAGACAAGCAGTATCTCTATTGCATCTTCCTATGCTGAGGGGCAGCAACTGTAATGGGTATGTGGGAGGGACTTGATAATATGGGTGAATATAGGAACCACGATGTTGCTCATGTGAAACCTTCATAAGACTGTACATCAATGATACTTTAGTAAAAAAAAAATCAACATAGAAAAAAAAAAAAAAAGAAGGTAGTGGCTCATTTATGAGATCTTAGAGGGCCGAAGGCTCCTTGATTTAGGCTGTGAAGTCAGTTACCAGATCAAAGTTCAACACAGATAGGAACAGCTGCTGCCCTCTCGGCACCAGGGAGGGCAACAAGCTTGCACCTGCCGATCAGGGACAGACACCAGGACAGGAGAGTGAAGCCAAGTAGAGAGAAAGATGCTTGACCACAACTTAAAGACACTCCTGAGATGAACTTCTCTAAGAACATTAAAAACTTTACTGGGGACAAGGGGGTGCTAAGGCCAATGAAAGAGAAGAGGTGAGCACTGTAATTCTACCTGGAAAACGAAGCAGGAATAGACCGAACAAATGAAAAAGAATTCCAAATGCACAAGTGAAAGAGAATTCCAAATGCAAGAGAGAAACATCAGTCCTGATGGAGGGGGATGTTCAACAGAGACACAGTTCACCTAATGTCCCTAAGATCTGAATTTTTCAAACAAGAAACAGCCTCAGGTTGGTTTTAAACATATTATATCCAACATAACCATGAGTTATGCCAAAAAGTAAAAGAGGGTGACCATTCACTTGGGAGGGAGCTACTCTTAATCGATCCCCAAAGGAGCCAGCACTACCCAGTGCACCCACCCGCTGTGATAGGTCATGTCAATGCTTTGCTGCTTGTTATTCATTCCTTCTGACACACTAGGCTCAGAAAGTGCATTCCTAATCTGCAGAAGGAGGTGGAAAAGCAAGCAAGGGATTCTAGCAAAGCAACAAAGAGTTCACAAATGCTTCCTTCTTTTGAGGCCAGATGGCCAGCACCCCACACTGCCACCCTTTAACTTAACCAAGATGCACAAAGCCTTTTTCCACTTAAGAAGCAGATACAAGACCAGAGGAGCTCATGTGGCTGTGGATAAAGGCTCAAGTTGATAAATGAATAAGTAGCAGTGGAAGTATGGGTCATACTATTTAGAGGAGTGCATTCACAGCCATTAAGCATTATTAAGTTACCAAAACACATGTTTGTAACCCTTTTGATTTATTCAGGTCTTGCCTCAGAACAAAACACCCCCCTAAAAAATCATGGCTTAGGATAAAATTTTCCATCCCCAATCCCAATTAAAATAGGCTTTTAGGGTCACAACCAGTCTACAGGGTAGGTTTTGTTGTTTATTTTCTTATTTTACACACACTTGAAAAGTGCGCAAGCTGGATAGAAAAAACAAAAAACAGACACTTGTATACTGACTCTGACCAACATCTTCACTATCTTCACTCATTCCCCAAAGCACAGCCAGCTCATCTGAATGTTTGATGATGATGTCCAAGAAGTGATGGTGCCTCACAAAGCTCCACAACTCTCACTTCCATCTCCCAGATAAGAGCCTACTCTGTTTCCTTTAGAAAAATCCTTCTTAGGAAAAAAGTCTTGATGTATTTATAATGTCATTATTAACCATCCAACATAAGGAAACTTAAGCCTTCTTTTCTCACTGGAAAAGAAACTTCACATTTTATGAGATATACATAGATTTTTCATGTAATTATTCCTTTCTTGTCCTAAAAAAGGTGTCTTAAAAATGACGAACAAATACCCAACCTCCTTAAAGTTTTCCAAAAAGTAGAAGAGATGGGAATACTCCCAAACTCATTCTATAAGGCCAGCATCACTCTAATACCAAAACCAGGCAAAGACACCACAAAAAAAGAAAATTACACATCAATATCCACGATGAACACAGATGCAGAAATACTCAACAAAATATTAGCAAACCGAATTAAAAACTACATCAAAAAGATCATCTGTCATGACCAAGTGGGATTCATCCAGGGATATAAGGATGGCACAACATTTGAAAATTTATCAACATCATCCACCACATCAACAAAAAGAAGGACAAAACCCACCTGATCAACTCCATAGATGCTGAAAAAGGATTTGACAAAATTCAACATCCATTCATGATAAACAAGCTCAACAAAATGGGTATAGAGGGCAAGTATCTCAACATAATAAAGGCCATATATGACAAACCCACAGGCAGCATCATACTTAACAGCAATAAACTGAAAGCTTTTCACCTAAGATCAGGAACAAGACAAGGATGCCCACTCTCTCCACTGTTATTCAACATAGTACTGGAGGTCCTAGCCACAGCAATCAGACAAAACAAAGAAATACAAGGCATCCAGATCGGTAAAGAAGAAGTCAAACTGTCACTGTTTGCAGATGACATGATAGTGTACATAAAAAACCCTAAAGACTCCACTCCAAAAGTACTAGACCTAATATCTCAATTCAGCAAAGCTGCAGGATACAAAATTAATACACAGAAATCTGTTGCATTCCTATACACTAACAGTGAACTATCAGAAAGAGAAATCAGGAAAACAATTCCATTCACAATGACATCAAAAAGAATAAAATACCTAGGAATAAACCTAACCAAGGAAGTGAAAGACCTATACCCTGAAAACTACAAGACAATCAAGAGAAATTAAAGAGGACACTAATAAATAGAAATTCATCCCATGCTCTTGGCTAGGAAGAATTAACATTGTCAAAATGGCCATCCTGCCTAAAGCAATCTACAGATTCAATGCAATTCCTATCAAAATACCTACAGCATTCTTCAATGAACTAGAGCAAATAGTTCTAAAATTCATATGGAACCACAAAAGACCCCGAATAGCCAAAGAAATCCTGAGAAGGAAGAATAAAGCAGGGGGAATTATGCTCCCGGACTTCAAGCTCTACTACAAAGCCACAGTAATCAAGACAATTTGGTACTGGCACAAGAACAGACCCACAGACCAGTGGAACAGAATAGAGAGCCCAGATATAAACCCAAGCATATATTGTCAATTAATATATGATAAAGAGCCATGGATATACAATGGGGAAATGACAGCCTCTTCAACAGCTGGTGTTGGCAAAACTGGACAGCTACATGTAAGAGAATGAAACTGGATTAATGTCTAACCCCATACACAAAAGTAAACTCAAAATGGATCAAAGACCTGAATGTAAGTCATGAAACCATAAAACTCTTAGAAAAAAATATAGGCAAATATCTCTTGGACATAAATATGAGCAACATCTTCATGAACATATCTCCCTGGGCAAAGGTAACAGAAGCAAAAATGAACAAGTGGGACCATATCAAACTAAAAACCTTCTATACAGCAAAGGACACCATCAGTAGAACAAAAACACATCCTACAGTATTGGAGAATATATTCATAAATGACATATCCAATAAAGGGTTGACATCCAAAATATATAAAAAGCTCACACACCTCAACAAACAAAAAGCAAATAATCTAATTAAAAAATGGGCAGAGGATCTGAACAGACACTTCTCCAAAGAAGAAATTCAGATAGCCAATAGGCACATGAAAAGATGCTCCACATTGCTAATCACCAGAGAAGTGCAAATTAAAACCCCAATGAGATATCACCTCACACCAGTTAGGATGGCCAACATCCAAAAGATAAACAACAACAAATATTGGTGAGGATGTGGAGAAAGGGGCACTCTCCTGTACTGCTGGTGGGACTTTAAAACTAGTTCAACCATTGGGGAAAGCAGTATGGAGGTTCCTCAAAAAACTCAAAATAGAAATACCATTTGACCCAGGAATTCCACTCCTAGGAATTTACCCTAAGAAGGCAGCAGCCCAGTTTGAAAAAGACATATGCACCCCTATGTTTATCGCAGCACTATTTACAATAGCCAAGAAATGGAAGCAATCTAAGTGTCCATCAGTAGATGAATGGATAAAGAAGATGTGGTACATATACACAATGGAATATTATTCAGCCATAAGAAGAAAACAAATCCTACCATTTGCAACAACATGGATGGAACTAGAGGGTATTATGCTCAGTGAAATAAGCCAGGTGGAGAAAGACAAGTATCAAATGATTTCACTCATCTGTGGAGTATAAGAACAAAGCAAAAACTGAAGGAACAAAACAGCAGCAGACTCACAGAACCCAAGAACGGACTAATAGTTACCAAAGGGAAAGGGACTGGGAGGATGGGTGGGAAGGGAGGGAGAAGTCGGGAAAAGGGGCATTACATTAACACATGTAATGCAGCGGCGGGGGACATGGGAAAGGCAGTATTTATAGCGAAGACACGTAATAATTCTATAGCAACTTACTATGCTGACGGAGAGTGACTGTAGTGGGGTGTGTCGGGGGGACTTGGTAATAGGGGGTCTAGTAACCATAATGTTGTTCAAGTGATTGTACATTAACGAAACCAAAAAAAAAATGATGAACAACCACTGACACTTGAAAGTCATCACTGGCACAGTTTCGCTTTCAACTATAAAAGTTACAGAAATTCACTAAATAAATTACGCACTTGTAATTACTTTTTTCTATGTCTGCCCTCCTACTCTCCAGTAAACTCAATGAGGGCGGACTAGGTTGTCTTGCCCTTTCATAGCATGCTCAGTGCCTATCACGCACATCAATAAATACATACTGAATGAGTAAGTAAAAGCACCAAGACAATATAAAAATCACCTTTAATCTCATCACCCAGAATTCATACAACACACACACACACGGAATATTCTATATAGATAATCATGTATATTTTTTACATAATATTGTGAGCATTTTTCTTTTTTTTTCTTTTGATATCATTAATGTACAATTACATGAGCAACATTATGGTTACTAGACTCCCACCATTATCAAGTCCCCACCACATACCCCAATACAGACACTGTCCATCAGCGTCGTAAGATGCTATAGAATCACTCACTAATTGTCTTCTCTGTGCTATACCGCCTTCCCCTGTTTCTTCCTTGTTCAGTCTTGGAAGGTTGTATTTTTCTAGAAAGATGTCCATTTCTTCTAGGTTATCCAGTTTGTTAGCATATAGATTTTCATAGAATTCTCTAATAATTCTTGGTATTTCTGTGGTGTGAGTCCTGATTTTTCCTTTCTCATTTCTGATTCTGTTTGTGTATGTAGATTCTCTTTTTCTCTTAGTAAGTTTCGTGAGGGGTTTATCTATTTTGTTTATTTTCTCAAAGAACCAGCTCTTGGTTTCATTGATTTTTTTCTATTGTTTTATTCTTCTCAATGTTACTTATTTCTTCTCTGATCTTTATTATGTCCCTCCTTCTGCTGACTCTGGGCCTCATTTGTTCTTCTTTTTCCATTTTCAATAATTGTGAATTTAGACTATTCATTGGGATTGTTCTTCCTGGAGTGCTATATACTTTCCTCTTAGAACTGCCTTCGTTATGTCCCACAGAGGTTGGGGCTTTGTGCTGTTGTTTTCATTTGTTTCCATATATTGCTTGATCTCTGTTTTAATTTGGTCATTGATCCATTGATTATTTAGGAGCATGTTGTTAAGTCTCCATGTGTTTGTGGGCCTTTTTGTTTTCTTTGTACTATTTATTTCTAATTTTATACCTCTGTGATCTGAGAAGTTGGTTGGTAGAATTTCAATATTTTTTAATTTACTGAGGCTCTTTTTGTGGCCTAGTATATGGTCTATTCTGGAAAATGTTCCATGTGCACTTGAGAAGAATGTGTACCCTGCTGCTTTTGGGTGTAGAGTTCTGTAGATGTCTGTTAGGTCCATCTGTTCTAGTGTGTTGTTCAGTGCCTCTGTGTCCTTACTTATTTTCTGTCTGGATGATCTGTCCTTTGGAGTGAGTGGCATGTTGAAGTCTCCTAAAATGAATGCACTGCATTCTATTTCCTCCTTTAATTCTGTTAGTATTTGTTTCACATATGTAGGTGCTCCTGTGTTGGGTGCATAGATATTTATAGTGGTTATATCCTCTTGCTGGACTGACCCCTTTATCATTATGTAATGTCCTTCTTTATCTCTTGTTACTTTCTTTGTTTTGAAGTCTATTTTGTCTGGAACAAGTGCTTCAACACCTGCTTTTTTCTCCCTATTGTTTTTGCATGAAATATCTTTTTTCATCCCTTCACTTTTAGTCTGTGTATGTCTTTGGGTTTGAGGCGAGTCTCTTGTATGCAGCATATAGATGGGTCTTGCTTTTTTATCCATTCTATTACTCTGTGTCTTTTGATTGGTGCATTCGGTCCATATACATTTAGGGTGATTATCAATAGATATGTACTTATTGCCTTTGAAGGCTTTGGATTCATGGTTACCAAAGGTTCAAGGGTAGCTTCTTTACTATCTAACCATCTAATTTACCTCAGTTATTACACTGTTGTAAACACAGTCTGATGATTCTTTATTTCTTTCTCTTCTTTTTCTTCCTCCTCCATTCTTTATATGTTGGGTGTTTTATTCTGTACTCTTTGTTTTTCCCTTGACTGATTTTGTGGATAGCTGATTTTATTTTGCATTTAGTTAGTATTTGGTTGGTTTACTTTCTTTGCTGTTGTTTTATTTTCTCTGGTGACATCTGTTTAGCCTTAGGAGCACTTCCATCTAGAGCACTCCCTTTAAAATAGAGATGGTTTGTGAGAGGTAAATTCCCTCAACTTCTGCTTATCTGGAAATTGTTTAATCCCTCCTTCAAATTTAAATGTTAATCTTGCTGGATCCAGTATTCTTGGTTCGAGGCCCTTCTGTTTCATTGCATTGAATATATCATGCCATTCTCTTCTGACCTGTAAGGTTCCTGCTGAGAAGTCTGATGATAGCCTGACAGGTTTTCCCTTGTAGGTGATCTTTTTTCTCTCTCTGGCTGCTTTTAATCCTGTGTCCTTGTCTTTGATCTTTACCATTTTAATTATTATATGTCTTGGTGTTGTCCTCCTGGGTCCCTTGTGTTGGGAGTTCTGTGGACTTCCATGGTCTTAGAGACTATTTCCTTCCCCAGCTTGGGGAAGTTTTCAGCAATTATTTCTTCAAAGACACTTTCTACCCCTTTTTCTCTCTCTCCTCTTCTTCTGGTGCCCCTATAATGTGAATTTTGTTCCATTTGGATTGGTCACACAGTTCTCTTAATATTCTTTCATTCCTAAAGATCCTTTTATCTCTCTCTGCCTCAGCTTCTCTGTATTCGTGTTCTCTGATTTCTATTCCATTAACAGTCTCTTTCACCTCATCCAGTCTGCTCTTAAATCCTTCCATTGTTTGTTTCATTTGTTATCTCCCTCCGGAATTCATCCCTTAGCTCTTGCATATTTCTCCATAGCTCCATCAGCAAGCATGCTTATGACTTTTATTTTGAAATTTTTTTCAGGAAGATTGGTGATTTCAGTCTCACCAGGCCCTCTCTCAGGGGTTTAAGGGATTTTGGACTGAACAAGGTTCTTCTGCCTTTTCTTGGCGATGGAAGTGATCGCCACCAAGTGGCGCATGTGTCTGCTGGGAGATGAAAGTCCCTCCTGCTTGCTGGTCGCCTTGCCCATCTCTGCTGCCTGTGCCAGTCAACTGCACACCGGGAGCAGCCTCTGAGTTGATCCTCTGAGCTGCTGTGGGTGGGGCAGCCCTCAGGATGGCCTAGGGCACTGGCAGTGTTTGTAGGCGATCAGTGCATGTTCAACGCGAAAACAGAGTTCTTATGTGCTTTCCAGACTATGCGCTGGCTTCTTCTGCCTGTGCCGGTCAGCCACGTGCAGGGGGCAGCCTCTGTGTTAATCCCTTTAGTTGCTGTGGCTGGGGCAGCCTCGTGATGGCCCAGGGCACTGGTGGGGGTCACAGGCGAGCAGTGTGTGTTCGCTGCGAGAATAAAGCCCCTTTGTGCCTTCCAGACTCTGCACCGGTCTCTGCTGTCTGTGTTGGTAGACTGCGGGCAGGGGCAGCCTCTGGGTCTGGACCAGTTATCTGTGCGCTGGGAGAAGCCTCTGTGTGGCTGCTGTGGGCAGGGCTGCTCCCTGGTTGCTCCACAGGAATGGCAGATCAGCCGGTTTGCTTGCAGTGCTGGTGGGGTGGGGGAGAATGAACAGCAGGCTGCTTATCTGTGTGAGGGGCTTCGGAGCTGCATTGCCACCCAGGGGATTAGGGCGCCTGAAGTTCCTTAAGATTCCCAGCCTGCTGGGCTGAGTGTGCCAGGACGATTTTGTCTGCCTGTTAAACCCTTGTCTCTTTAAGGATTTTAAAGTGCCCGCTTTTCTTTTGTCCCAGGGGAGCAGGCTGCGGGGACCTGCCCAGTCTCTGTCTCGGATTTTACTCTTCCATTCCTCTAATATCCAGTACACCATGCAATGTGTGTCTGTGCTCCCGGTACAGATTACCAGGGCTGGTTATTTAGCAGTCCTGTGCTTCCACTCCATCCCCACTCTGATTTTTTTCCTCCCACTGGTGAGCTGGGTTTGGGGGAGTGCTCGGGTCCCACCAGGTCACAGCTTCGTATCTTACCCTTTTCGTGAGATGCTGAGTTCTCACAGATGCAGATGTAGCCTGGCTGGTATACTGTATTTTCTGGTCACTCTTTTAGGAATAGTTGTATTCGCTGTATTTTCAAAGTATATATAGTTTTGGGAGGAGATTTCCACCACCCTACTCATGCCGCCATCTTGAGAATCCTCCCTTGTGAGCATTTTTCTACATCTCAAATATATAGTATTTCAAAAATGTTACATAATATTCCTTTGTATGAACACACCCTTTCTTCTTTAAACTCAAAAATTGTTTTTGGTCACCTGTGTATGTCAGGTACTGTACTAATGCTAAGGATATAGCAGTGGAATAGGTACACATGGTCGGAGACTAAGATTTTAATATATCAGTACTACTACTACAAAAAAAAGGAAAAAACAAGAAAGAAAGAAAAAGATAATGCAAGTAGATCTTGGACAAAACATGTTTCTAGGATATATATTTTTAAATGGAGTTACTAGATCCAAGGGTATGACCTTTAAGGCACTTTGATTTATATTACCAAACTGCTTTCTTAAGAAGGTTGTGGCAATTTATAATTCCATCAGGAAAATATAACAGTATCAATCATATGGCCACATCATCAATACTGAACATTTTCAATTGACAGTGATAAAAAAATTTAGGGGAGAAATGACAACTTATTATTCAAACAGAATTCTTTAATTAATAACCCAGTTCAACATTTTTTTCACATGCCCATTTGCTGTTTGCATTTCCTCTGTTATGAAGTCTGTTCACATTCTTTGTCCATTGTTCTACAGAGTGCTAATATTTTTTTATTGATCTACAATCACAGGTGGTAAAACCTATGACCCTTCATCATATTTTCTGTAAATATTTTTGTCTTTGTTATTTGCCTTTTGACTTTGTTTATAATACTTCACATAGAGTAGCTCAAAAATTTTGAGAGTTAATTCTGACCTTTCTTTGGGACTCCTTCATGGTTTTTATGCTTAGAAAGTCTTCTCTCATCCTGAGGAAAGTTAAATAAATACAATTGCATTTTCTTTTGGTTAAAAATAAAGTTTTTTTAGATTTAACTCTTTAATTCCCCTGGTGCTGCCCCCCCCTTTTTTTTTCCAGGCCTCTTTTTATAACAATTTCAGGTACTTAAACCAAGATGTCCTGCTAGACTCTTTGGAGAGCTCAACTGTGGTGTATGCTGCTCGGGCACCAAGTATATTAGAAACTAAATATACAGTATTGCTAATTCTTACTACAACCCCGCAAGGCAGGTGATATTTTTCCATTTTGTCATAAGCAAAGGAAGGTGAAGGCAAGTATATTGTAAGGCAAAAGGCTGGCAGGAGGCAGGCGGGGCTCATGTTTGATCTTAGATCTGCCTATCTCTAAAGCCTGTCCTATATTTTTTCCACTATACTGTGCTCTCCTACATGATCTCTACTCCTCCTGAAATTTTGTATTTCCTGTCCTAATTATATGGACACCCTGACTACACTGTAGGGGACACAAACAACAGCAAGTAGCATAAATGAGGGGCATGGGTCAGGTGCAAAACAGCAGGGAGTGGAGACCCTGCAGCACAGGGCCTGCATACAGGTGGCAGCTGCTCTGCAGCTCCAGCACACTGTTCCCCCCACGTTGCCTGATCTGGGTTTTCCAAGGAAGCCGATAAATGGGATTTTTAAATGACATCCTCTGAGTTATAAACTCTGGCAACTAATTCAGGTTCTTTAAAAACACGGGGCTGTATAAACAAAAGAAGAGTGAGGACCAGATTTAGGTCAAGAGCTGCCCAACTGTACTGCTGATGGACCCACCACAGGACACCTTCTTTTATTCCCATGTCATTCTATCCGGCCTGTTAACTTCCAAGCAAGGCCAATTGTCATCTGCTGGGTTCTTCTTCTTCTTTTTTTATTAAGTTATCATTAATATATAATCTTATGAAGGCTTCACATGAGCAACACTGTGGTTACTACATTCACCCATATTATCAAGTATCTGTTGGACTTCTTCGAATTCCCTTTGCCATCCTACACAGCAGTGCTTACTAGCAAGCTCAGGACTTCATCTTCAAGTATCATATCCTTAGTCTCAGTGACCCCCCAACTTAATCTGAAAAGGCCATTCAAAGAAAAACATGCTTCCCAAACTAATTATCTTAGTCAACGGTGAGACATTTGATTTTCCAAGTCATCTCTGATCCCTCAGTTGAGCTACTTAACTATAAAATTTTTCCACCTTTTCCCAAGCTCATAGGAAGCACCTGACACGCAATGACTATGATTAGTTTCTGCACTGGAGGCATCAGGGAAGACGTCAAGGCTACAGTGGGCCCTTGACACCTGGAGAGGGCTTACATTCACGAGAAGGTGGAGAGCATGCCAAAGGGAGAGCAAAGAGGTAATTCAGTAGAATGGTGCAATCATATAGGGAACAGTGAGAGATCAAAGTAGGCTGAGCACAGATTATGTAAAAGGTTTGACAGTCTGGCTAAAGAATTTATATTTTATTTTTTGTTCCAGTAGGTGCAAATAAAGACTTTTGAGTTAGAAAACAAAGTGATGAAAGCAGTGAGCTCAGTCTTGGCTCTCTGCTTCTCCACCTCTGTTCTCTTGCTCTGAATGATAATGTACAATTTCCTAACTTTATATATTATCATGTTATTAGTTTGAATTCAGTTCAACAAATAGTAGTCTGAGCCATGTTGGGCAAGTGACTTAACACTGTGCCTCAGCCACCTCATCCGTACAATGGGGGTAATAGCAGCACAGACTTCACAAGCTTGGAGGACCGAGTGCGAAGCACTTAGAACAGAGCCAGGCACATTGTCAGCACTATACACTGTTATTTATTACCACTTTGCCGTTGTTGTTATTCTGATAATTCCCAAGTGATATCTCTAGCACAGGCCTGTCATCTGAACCCCAAACCTACATAGCAGTGGCCTAGCCTACTTCTGGAAGTCTCAGGCATCTCAAACCTGTCATGTAAATGAAGGAACTCCTGATTCCCTCCACAAATCCACCTTAAACAAGGCCAAAATAAAATGCCATGCTCCTTCTCTATCTGAGTAAAGAACACCTCCACCCACCTATTGCTCAAGCAGAAACCTGGGAGTCACATCTAAAATATTACTGGCAAGTTCTGTCAGTTTACCCTCACAAGCATATCTCAAACGGATTCACTTCTCTTCATCCCAGTGCCGCCAACTTAGTCCCAGCCAGCGTCTCCCACGGAGCCGCACACCTTTACTTAGGCTTCTACCCTCGCCGCTCCCCAAACTGTTCTTTACGTGGCAGTCAGAGTGATCGTCTAAAATTATACACCAGATCATGTTACAACCTCATTTACTCCCATTGCATTCAGAATAAAATCCAAATCGGAGCTCTAACCACGAATTGTAATTATTTCTCTCTGTTCCTTTGATTATTGTCTAACTCCTATGACTGCCATTAGGGCCCATATTTGTCATGTTCACTGCTACATCCCCAAGTTGAGTGTAGTACCTGATACACAGTAGGTGCTCAATCAATATCTGTTGGAGCGAGAGGCTCTAGAGAGAGAGAATATGAAATATTCTTGACAATACCTAGCACCTGGGTATCAGAGAGAACTGAAAAAAGAAAAGGCTGGAATGGAATTAAGGACATCAGGGTGGAAAATGGTCATTTTAGTATTTTAGACATGTGCAAAAGGGCCTGGATGAAGATGGCCACTGTGAGAGGGATGAGTTCTTCAGATATCTCATGAAAGAATTAAGATTTGGGAATTGAAACAATGAGCATAAGAGAACAGGGAAGAACTGACAATAAAAGAACAGGGTGAACCTGATTGAGAGAACAGTGATAATTGTGAACATAAATGGACTTATTAGTAGGTGGAATTGTGGAATCTTCTGAGAGAACAATAATAAACCTGATTTTACAATTTCAGGTTATAAGTCACATGTGCTGTTGCAACTAAAAACATCTCATGAACACATAGAGTGATGACTAGAACTTGAGATAAAAGTCAAAGCTGGAGATAAGAGACTGAGAAGTCACTCCACCAAAGAAGGAATGGTTGAAGCCATAAGAACAAATGAAATCCTTTTTATTTACTTAATCAAAATACACACACACATGCTGGGGACACAACGATAAGACAGAAATGAACCTTGCTCATATGGCATTTACAACCAATTGCCAGTTTATAATCTAAAAAATAGTGTAGATGAAGATGACAGAATGCAAGATAATTGTGAATATCCACATTTAAGGGATTGAATGTAAAGGGAAAAAAAAACCTCAAGGGAAGCAGAGAAGTAGCAATGAGAAAGGTCTGAGAATAGCTAAGATAATACCGTTTTTCAAAAGCCAGCAGAGGAAAGAAAAAGCATCAAGTAGAAGGCTGAGTTTCAGGCAGAAAGGTGATGGATACTGGTGACCAACAGCACCAGGAAGAAGAGATTGACAACTGAGAAAAGGCCAGTGTATTTGCTCTTTAGCACAACTGTATGATTTACAACAAAAACCAAAAACTGTATTAGCAGAGTGGTGGAGATGGATCTGGAGCAGATGTTTCAAGAGTGAGTTACACTGTGAGTAAAGGGAAACCGCAGATGTGTGTAACTTATTCCAGAAGAAAAAGCCCAAGATGTTAGTTAGAATGTCTGCAGAATCAGCAAAGGGTTTTCTCAAGATAGTAACAGATGTAATAGGGATTTCCCTAGTCTCTGGTCCAAAAATCAGATAATGCAGTGGAGCTGCTTAACAAGTACGGTCAAGGCTTTTTTGCAGAATGAAATGATATCTGAACGCTAAATGCTAGCCTGTGCTCCAGCTAACTGGCCTGGTGAGGGCCAGCTGCCCTCTTACCTGTCCTATCTCCCCACTTAGGATTATAGTAATAATGTCTCCCTCTCCGTTTCTGGTTTTTGTTTTAAATCATTTCTTTTCAGCTTTTTTCCCCAAATTGTGGTGTTGCCTTGCTCTTGAGAACCTGGCTGGCTTCTAGATGGCCTCAGGGATTGCCTAAGCTTGAAGCATATTTGGACTGCAAGGGTGTTCCTATGGCATCCACAAAAACAGAGTGGACCGTTTGTATATAGTGGTAATATACTTTTTAAACCTGACATAAACAAAACATATTAGTTATAGAAATCATGGCAAGAGAATAAAATTAGTACCCTACAATGTCATCTCTACAGAGTTTCTTTGCTGACTCAAATTACACTTTAAATGATGGCATTCTCAACATTGATCTGAAATATGTTATTTCAGAAAGAGAAACTACTGTTTCTGAAATAAGATCTGCTAACATAAGAGGCCACCTACAGTTAGCCAGATTTGAAATCACTGAGGTTATCTCTTCAAAAACAGTTTTAAGCTCACTTGCTACATACACATCTTTGGGTTTTTATCAGATTCCTTCCTAATTTTTGGCACTGATTTGGCATGGAGGGTTCTGGTGAGGTGAGTGAGAATACCAAGCAGAAAGGACTACCATGTGCGATCAATCATTCCATGCCAGGCACACCCAGGGTCTTAATAGCTCTGTAAGGCAGGACCTTCCCAATGCCTCGGCCAGGAGGGGACTCGGGCACAGGAGGGGATTTGGGAGGTCGGCACGACTGTTCAGCGCAGCAGGGGCCCTCTCTCGGCCGGCTTTCTCTACAACTTAGCACTGCAGATCAGACCGGCACGAAGACTCCAGCCTTTCCTTCTGGACCAGACACACTGAAGGCCAATGAAGTTTAGAGTGAAATATCTGCTGACAGTGTTTTCTGTTCAGATTTGTTGTCAATATAGTACTGCAGGCAGGGTGGGGGCGAGAAGTTACTGATTTAAAGCAAAATCAAACTTGCTGTGCACTCACAGTCATTCTAGCTGCACTGAATATGCATTTGAAACCAGAAGATTTAATGTAATGAAGATTCCATTCTTGGTAATACATTTCCAAGAAATGCAACTTAAAGGAACTGCTACCTTGAAAGAACTTCTACTCAAGATTGTAGCACCAGAAACAAATACTCTCCTTTCTCTAAAAGCATATGAGAACAAATTCCACCATGCCTGACAACCAGCTGGCCCCAGTCACCAGCAAAAGTGCAGAATTCTCCAGTCATCCATTAAAACTTGAACACTCATTCCCAAACCATTCCTGGACATAACCTGACCAGACACCGTCGACCCCTGACTCCCACACTTCCCTCCTGCATCTTACACTGCACCTTTGGAATTCCCACTCACCAATGAGCACCTTATGTGCTCTAAAGGTTCCTTCTACTTCCTTGTCCTAATCAAAATCAAGCTATCTCCAGAAGATTCCGAATTCCCTGAAACCCTCTCATGTGCAGGGAGATCACATCTCTCATATCCAGAGAGCCAGGCAATTCTCCTCTTTACCATTTTCAGACCATTATTCCAAAGCCTCTCTTAAAAATCCCTACTCCTTATAACAACGAAGCAAAACTGAAGAAACAAAACAGCAGCAGACTCACAGACTCCAGGAAGGGAGTAGAGGTTACCAAAGGGGAGGGGTGAGGGAGGGCAGGAGGGGAGGGAGGGAGAAGGGGATTGGGGGTATCATGATCAGTGCACATTGTGTGTGTGGGGTCACGGGGAAGAGAGTGTAGCACAAAGAAGACAAGTAGGAACTCTGTGGCATCTCACTGCACTGATGGGCAGGGGTATGGGGGGACTCGATAGTAAGGGCAAATATAGTAACCACATTGTTCTTCTTGTGAAACCTTCGTAAGAGTGTATATCAATGATACCTTAATAAAACGTAAAAGCTAAATCCCTACTCCTTTGAGAGCCTGTCCTTGCATCTGTCCACCTCTCTCCTTCTCTGTCTTGGTGCCAGTTATATGCAAGGTGTAACAACCTCCTAATTGGTCTCCTGGATTCTACTCTTGCTCCTTTCTAGTCCAGGCTCCACAGAGGCAGCAGCTGACCTTGTTCAATTATCCATCACATCGTTTCACTCTGTTTCACACATGTCAATGGCTTCTTGATGTACTTAAAATCTACTCCTTCCTTAGGCGCATGAGTCTCATGCCCACTCTCCCCACCCCTCGCCTGCTGCTATGCCTGCTCGCTCACTCTGCTCTAGCGCAGGGCTCCCTTCTCCTTCCTCAAATTCACTAAGCTCTTTTCTGCCTCACCCATCTAAGCAGTTATCCTTGAAAAATGGGACTTGTGAAAGATAAAATCACCAGAATGCTTAGGAATAGTTTTTAAGAGTATGACAAAGGGAAGAAGGAACTCTGTAATTGGAACAAGGTTTAAAAGAAGTCAGGTTTGCAAGCAGACCCGCATCCCTAATCATAGCACCCACAAACTTGACGCATCATTTTGGAAAAGGTTGTTCTCTCAAGACTAAAGTACCATCAGTGGTAATACAAAACTGGGAGGCTCTCGGCAAAAATTAATTATTCCAAGTGGCGGCCAGGGCATGGATTCTAGCCTGAGACAAGGCTCCAAAGCAGCAAATGATGATTCCAACTCCCATAAGACCTCAGGCCTGAAGATAATTCAAGCCCTACCAGGACTACTTATCTTTATTCATTTAAGCAGGCCTACATTCATGACCCACACACTCACTCACTTTCTCCAAATCATTAAATGACCCTAGAGATAAGAGCTCAAAAATTCAATCGCCATTCCTGTTCCAAAGGCCACTTCACCCTCCCTGTGTCTCTCTTCCACTCCTCAATGAATGCCATTTCACAGGCCAAGGGAATCTTGGAGTTTAGCTTTACTGCTATTCATTCCCTGCCTTTTTCAATTTCCACATGTGAAAAGTCGCCATGGCATCACCATTCATGATGCACTGATTGCTGCCATAACTTTCAGGGTGCCTTTCATGGGAAAACTTTTCTACTATTCCCATAAAGTAGCTACAAGTAGCTACCAATTATCATTCCCATTTACAAAAAAGATAAGTATAAAAGAGGCAGATAAATGCTTTTTATTGACATCAGTCACAGAAGAGGAAATAAAACCTGATTTTCTAAATTTCATTAGGGTGCATAGTAAAAAGACGATGGTTACCAACAATTTCTTTCAAGCATTTGCTGTAATTTCTCAGAGCAGAATCAGCTGTAATCAGAAGCTGGACTAATAAGTATGATGACTGGAAAAACAGTAGTGGGGGGCTGACTAAAGTTGAGGTTCAGTCACTATTATACGAATTCCTACACAGTCTAGTTTATACCATTTTTCCAATTTAAGTCAGTATTATATTATTTTGGATTCTAATATCCTCATTTCTTTGAAGTCCTAGAAAAATATTAGTATTTATGATCAAACTGACCTTTTCACACTCCACTCTTCCAGCAGCGTGTAAAAAACAATTAGCAAGGGAGGCACTAAGAACTCCAATTCACTGGGAGTTCTCAGAGCCTCTACCATTAGAAGTGGTTTTACAACCATCTTTTCTGGTGATAGGAACAAATTTACATCTTTCAGAAGGTGCTAGGGAGAGGAGTGGTTAGAGAAATGTGCAACTTGCTTTAACTAAATCACCTTGAGGTGGATCGAAGCTCCTCACATTTTCAGGATTCAGCTGATGAAAGACAGAGCCTATCCATGGGTAATTTGCTAGAAAAACAAGGCTTTTGGCATTTAAACCTCCAGTGCATCACAAACTTCCTGCTATTATCTAATAACAGCACTCCCTCTCCCCGCCCCGCCCTCAGCCATCACTGTTTCCATGGTCACCGACAGAGAAATAGCAGCCTGCCAAACGGCTTTTGTAGTTCCTTTTGCAGCTTGTTTTTCAGTATAGAATTAAAGCTAGCTGGGAAAAGAACCAGACTAATCTTTACAGCAGGGACACATGTGGTTTGAAAAGAATAACTGGGTTTGGGACAAGGAATGTAGAAAAAGCTTAAATGAGCCCATCTTGGTAGAGTAAAAAAGGTTCTTGGTTTCTAAAAATGCCTACTGAAGTATGTATTTGGCAAGCTTTACTTTTGTCTTAAGACAGTATATCCTGACATGGCCAAAAGACAGACACGGTGCTATTCAATCAGTCTTTAATTGACTTAACAACAGAAGGGATGAGGTGAATGGAAGAGCTAGATCAGGCAAGTCTACTATGCCCCCAAAGTAGCTTATTACCATTAAAGGAAATGGTACTTTACTCTAAAATCAAAATGAATGAACATGAATTGACAGACTTGGACTGGAGGACAGTGAACAAAGGATGGGCATCTTGGAGGAGAGAAATGTTTAATCCTGGAGATGATGCATGCGTGAAGCTGACTGAACCAGCTGCATGAATCAGAGGGGGACTGATGCTTGGGAAACAAAGATCTCCTTACCATCCCGGCACAGGGAGAAATTGTTAGCAATGCAGTGTGTAGAACTGGGGCAGCTGTCAGAAGATCAGCAGCTCCAGAGAGCTGCCTAAGGTGCCAGACTGCAAAACAAACAGCTGCTACAGGGGTGGAGGAGTTCGTTGAAAAAAAAGACAGTTTTTTTCTGAAAATGACCAAAAACAGAAGATTTTCTGTCTCCAAACTGGTTATTTGAATAAAATGCAGCAATCTTATGATTTTTCTGTATCAGTTTCAGAAGAGAAACTTTGACAGGAGTCAAACAGATACTACTATCTTTTCTTCTGACAGGTTAAAACTAGCTGGATTTTGAAAGAGATTCCCTCCCCAACCTGTAGCATGCTCCAAATGCCATGCTGACAGAAATGAAAATTATAATCTGTAGTGGCATACCAAGATAGGCTTCTAAGAGTTACAGAAAATCAGACTCCTACCGACTCCACACAGAAGACTAACCTAACTTATACTTTTAAATTTGTTTTTTTCTTGAGTTGTATGAATCATGAGTCATGTTCTCAGAGCTATCACCATAGTTTAGAAAGAAAAGTAGACACAGATTTGCAAGACCATTTCCTTTCAACCCTTCAGAAAAGAGATTATAATAAGATATAGACGATGTACTCTTAAGGTGCATTTCCAAGGTTGTCAACTCAAAGTCTTCACACTGCTAGTTTAACTAGATTTGTGGAGCTCTCCCTCAATTTTTGATATCTGTTAAAGAAACTTGAGGGAGTCTTTCCAAAAGTTTAAACTTGAATCTTGTTAACCCAAGAACAGAACTTACAGGTTCTTGGGAAAAAGGTCATTTTTAAACTGTACTCACCAATATGTAATTATAACTTCAAATATATTAAGCTTCAATTTCCCACCTTAAACAAAAGCCAGAACTGAAGGGATATACAGCTGCATTAAATTCAATCACAAGCAGGTCTGTGCAGGAAGCCAAACCTTATTAGTCAGTAACTTGAGGCACACATATCCCTGTACATTTCTTCCCAAGTCCTTTTCCCTCAGCAAACTGTTTCAAGATCTCAGACATATTAGATATGCATTTTTATCAAATCGGCTGCCACAGTTATAGTGCAGATTCCCATGCTGCCAGCAGACAATTAAGGGGACTTTACCACATTTTTAGTATTTCATTGTTTGTGCTTTCACTCACGTTCATCAAAACAGACTTTTAAGAAGCCTTCAGTGTGGGCAGTCTCCCTCTTAAACAGACTTTGTTCCAAATGGTTGCCCTCAATAACAATGCTATGTGGTGGATTCTCCATCCATGCATTAACCTATAACATAACTTAAGTGTATTACCAAGAAACAGTTGATGAGAAAATTAAGTCTTCCAGTTGCCTGGAGGGGAAGAGGAACGGGGGTATCTGGGCGCCAGCACACTGTTAATGCTTAGTAGCTGGAAATTGCTTATACAGTAAAATTACAAAAAGCATACTTTGGGAATTCTTAATCTTCAAATCTATAAATAGGCCCCAAATGTTTTTATAAAGGGGGTGGTGGTGAATGTATGTGTATAAAGACACAGTAACTGAATATTTAAATACCTGGCAACAAAGAAAATAACTGCAAAGAACTAGACACTAGTATTACACCAAAGATTATACGAGATATATTACAGCTTATGTGCCAATCACTAGCACGTCCAAGATCATGGGCTCCAGGCGAGGAAAGATGGTTTCATCACTGCTGCAGCCCCAACTCCAGGACACACCTGGCAGAGTTTCATATGTCTGGCTTGAGAACAGAATCTGAACTTAAAAACGAGACGTGGTATTTTTCTGCTATTTATGTAATAAGAGTCTTACTAGGGCAGGCTAAGTTCTTCACACGTGTGAACTTGGAGTTTACCTGAGTGGAATCTGGCTATAAAAGCATAACCCCACCCAAAGAGAATACGGCAAAGGCTGGATGGTCTGCTTCTCAAGTCTAGCTCCCTGGTGCCATGAAACCGTGAAGGCTATTCCAAGAGCTCAGGGAGCAAGCCCACTCTGTAAGGCACTGGCGACTGACAATTCCCCTCTAATACAGACCAAAGTTTCTGTGTAAACCAAACCAAGAAAAACTTAATCAATGGAAATTATACCAACAAAAGTACTTAAGGGCTAAATACAAAACAACACAATATGCTTCAAAACATCACGCCTGGTAACCCAAATGCACATCAGGAAAACAGGCCAGTCCATTATCAGTATTTTCAGGGAAGTATATCTGATGAAGAACGCACATGAGCACTGACTAACAATTATGTGTCTGGATTGGGTCATATTCAAAACACAGCCTTGTAGGCCTTCCACACTGGTGGGGTCTGGTTTAATGTTGTGAGCTGAATGATCGGGCACCTTGGTTAGAAAAAGACACAACCCTGGAAATAAGGAAATTTGCTAGAGATTTGCTCTTTCCTTAGAGTTGCTTCTTTTTATCTATCTTAGCCCTAAGGTTCCACCTTTTTGATTTAAAAAATCAACTGCCCTAGTATCCCTCAGATGTCACATACTATAGGTAAGAGCTGGATGGAAAGCTGAAGTTGTTATATAGTACAGTCCCTGCTTCTCTACTTGAATGTGAATATACTGCCACCTCTGATAATTTGGCTTGAATTTCCTCTCTCTGAAAGAATTACAGATTCATCTGCATTTCAGGAGATGACTACAAAGGCAGTGAAGCTGCATATGCTGCTCTGTCATAGGAAAGTGGCAACCCTGCCATGAAGACGACTTACTTAAAATAGAGGCTGCTCCAGGGGCATCTTCCTTGAGCCTCCTTTCGCTCCCTGCTTGTCCCCACTAGCTTGAGCCTTCCCTGTATAAGCCCTCCTTCACAGCACTGATCATAATGCCAATTACTTGAGTAATCAGTAGTATCTATCTACTCCCTGTCTCCAGAAGGACAGGGACTGAGCTTGTCCTTTCCATCAGTGGCAATGAGCTCCCAGCACCTGACATATGGGAGGCAGAAACAGGAAGTTTCTGTTGCAAGTGAATGAGTGGCCACTTTGGAAGTCAAAAGTTAAACCTGGGACAAGCAATCAGCTGCAAATGTTTTATCAGGAAAACACAAACTCCCAGCCTCTAAATCTGAAAATAGAAGCTTTAAGGAACCTACTCTTTTCACAAATTAGGAGAATATTTTTAAAAAGGAAAGAAAGAGAGAGAGAGTACTCACAGGTGGGGGCTTCTTCCTCATTTCAAAAGTGCGTGTGGCACCAAAACTGAGTGAAGCAATGACAGGGCACCTTCCCAAAGAGGGTTCATCATCACTGTGCCAGTCCACACTGTCCTTCTCATTTCGGTAAAGATTGCAGAGCAAGGAGTTGAAGGTATGGCCAGTGTTCTCTTCAATTTGGTTCTTTAGCGTGTACAGCACAGGAAGCCACTGCAGCCAACAGGCCAAGAAAAGGGACCGAGACAGTTCACATAAGACACAAGGTAGCAGCCACATGGAAAAATGGAAAGACTGTAACATCAGTCAAGTTATAAACAGGGGCATGGAATAAGCAAATCACTTGGATGTAATAAACAGAAGGCAAGAAGAATAGTTTCATTCTCTCCCATTATTTCCATTTTGAAGCAAGTTAACCTCTGCAATTTGATTAAGGAATTAAAGTTGGAACAGCAATGTCACGAGGACCAGGCCTATCTAGCCATCTCATCCTTTCCAGGTTAAATACATGACCCCTGCAAAGAAGCAACTGTCAGGGCATCCAGGGCAGTCACCCTGGTGGCATGAGGGCGGTAAGTGGAGCAGCAAGGCTAGTCTGCCACCACAGCTGATGGGTTAGCAGGTAGTCATCACACACAGACTGAAGTCTGAGGAGTGGAACGACTTCCTGCTGGGTGGCTGTCTGTTCATTCTATCCCTGTTTTATCAGAGCTGCTTTTAAAAAAAGATATTTAATGTTTCCAGAGTGACTAACTTTCTAAGAACAGAACCTGAGGGGGAAAAACATTTTACAGAATGGAAAGATGACATACATTGCCTTGATAAGCACACAAGCTCTGAACTATAGACAGATTCCACAGCCCCACTTCTTGAGCACCAAGTTCACTTACATAGTTTATATTTGGAACTCACTATCTTACCATGTAGATTATAGGAAGCTGTGACCCTTGACCTTAAGTTGTGTTTGGGAGCTACAGTCAGCATAGCTTGTATTGGTTGTTAGCGTTTTACATTTTTTTCCTCCAAGAAATCTCAAGTGCTTTACAGAGCTTTCTTTCGGACAGTGGTTCTCACGCCACCATCAGAATAATTGAGGACCTCAGAGACCTTCTGTTCATACGCATTACAGCTATGATACCTACCATATTAAAAATTAAAACTGAAGATTTAAACTATTGGTTAATTCACTTAGAAAAATACAAACCTATTACATATTAACATAAATATTATTTTATGAAAAATAACTATATTTTCCAATACAAAAACCTGGCAAGAATGGCACTTGTCTGGCTTAATGATTCTCGTATCTACCTCTGCATTAGATCTGTTGCACCATATTGTTTCCATTGATGTATATGAAGAAAACTAGCCACACAGATATACAATTAGAAAAAACAGAAGTCTTTTATGGCCCTTTCAAATAATTGTAGCTTTTTTTTATATTACACCAAAAGTCAACAAGTACTGATTTCTTAAAGGCCAGCTGCAATGTGGAATCTGAAAAATCTTTCAATAAACTTTTCATAATGATACATTTAAACCCACTGGTCTGGCTTGCACTTTGAAGGATCTTTTATGATTATGAATCTTGCATTATTCTGGAACATCAAGCATTGATCATTAGGAAATACTGGTTCACTGAGTTATGCAGATCTTCTGTTGATGTATTTCATTAGACAATATGAAAACACTCAACAGAAAAGGCTAAGTAATGGGAAGTGGTCAGGCTCAAAGTGGCAGATAGGAGTTTTTCCAAAATTCTACCTTTGGCTTGAAAACTCATCTTTCATCATTAGTAACAAATCCTGTCCATTGTTTTTCTTGAAGTGGTACTCAAGTCATTCACTTATGAGAAAATATCTGCCAAATACTCATCTGAATAACTACAGTTTGTCTCTTAGGTGTTTTTCCTAGTAAAAACGGTCCATGTTATAAAAGTAGCTAGTTCAACTTAGAGCTTAAACAATCACACAAGAGTTTTTCCTCAATAACCATCATACTTGAGTGTAACAGGAGTGCTTAATGTATATTTCCCATTTCATCACACTATTAAAGAGACATACTCAAACTGAGATTTAATAAAACCAATAATGTTTGCTGCTTCATCGAGGGTCATTCTTAAATGAAACCAGCAATTTTTTTTACACTGGAGTGCATGGTGCTCAATGATACAATGATCACTGATGCGGTTTGGCAACGGTGCCTTGATTCATGCTAAAGCACCAGCAGTTTTATCCACCATTACTTTTGTGTCATCAGTGAAATTCAACGCAGTGAAAATCTCATCTAGTCTTAGTATTATTATAAAAGTAGTTTTGACATTGTGAATTCCCATAAAGGATTTCATTGACTCCCCACCCCCACCCCCAGGGATCCACAGATTCTACATTAAGAATTACACACTTTCGAGAACCCCTTCAATGTCCATGTTCTAGAGTAGCAAACGGCTGGACGTTCAGCAAAGGAAAGCACTAATTAAGTATATCCCATGGCTATTGTCAGGTATGACTGCCAGGGAAGCATAGGTGGGAATCAGTCAGTTTTGTTGTGATGAAGAAGTCATGATGAAAGCTAGATTCCTTGTTATGGATATCAGCATTACATCCTAAGCAGAGGAGTTTAAGAATAAACACAACAACCACAAACAAAACTTAGATCAATAAAACAGAAATGTTATTAAACTAACCTATGTTCCAGAGAATAAATTCCACAGTAATGTTAACAAGTTGTATTTCCTATTTATTTTATGGCTTAAGTTTATCTTCATGGAGATAAAAGTCAGATGCTAGAATTATACACTTAGCAAGGAAAATAAGAATGTAAAGGAAGAAGATAACTTTTCTGCAATGTGACAGAGAAACTAATTAGCACCTCCCTGACTTGCTTAAGGACTGAACACTGTGATAACACCAAGTTTGCATTATGTTTCTAAGTGAGTGTATTTTTTCTTGGATATTTTTGGTGGTGAAGTAAGAAAAAAAAGGGGATAATGAACCAGAGGATTAATTTAGACTCTCCAACCAATACTCTATATACAGATCCCTCAGAACTGAATGTCTAAATTAAAATTCAGCATCATCTCACTGTTTAGTGAAGACATGCTATCCTTAAAAGACATTTGAAGAAAACAGTATGAGAAAATATGAATCACAGAAGTAAAAGGACCTATTCAGTGGATTTCAAACCATGTCTTGCAGAGTCCTAGGTACCACAGTGGTGCCTTTGGGATTACAGCAGGAGAAGGGAGAGGTCGAGCTGAGGGGACTCCCTGATACTCGAGGCATACTTTTATTTTCATATATTGGGTTCATATAACATTTAGTTTGGAGAAAGACTAAAGGAAGTTTAATAACCTATGACTGAATCGGCTCCTATGCTATTGGATTTGAAGCCTGAGATAATAACAATTTTAAAGTTAAACAAGTGCCCCAATACAACACATATGCACATCAGCGAGTCCATCCTTAAAGTATCTGAGAAAGAAGCATCTCTTCTGATTTTGTTCAAGATGGTAAAAAAATAAACTGAATCTATTAGCAATAAATACAAAGTTATCAGCCAGTCAAATTCGATTGAGGAATTCTAATTTGACAACAAAAGAGGCTTGCTGAAATAAATTAGGGCACACATACACAGATGATCACAGAATACTAAATAGCTACAAAATATGATGCTGTAAAAGAATATTTAATGATAGTAAAACATGTTAATGATACAGCTAAATGAAATACAGTATAATTTTTTACAGAAAAATTATCTACATATATTTGCCTAAAATAAAAAAAGACTGGAACCAAAACATTATCCATGAAATGTGGGTGAAAGCACTATCCAAAATTTTAATTTTCTTTATGTGTATCTGTAGTTTCTAAATTTTCAATAGTAAACATATTACTTACATTATAAGAAAAGGATTGTCACTAAAAAAATTCTTTTGAAGAAGTGTTAAAATGTCCTCAAAGGCTACGTGGCCTCCCACTCAGTGGATTTTATGGGCCTAATGTTTAGTCTAGGCAATCATGCAGCCCCAGCAGATGTCTGGCAGTGTCTGGGGTCATTTTTGGCTGTCACGATTGGGTGAGAGGTGCCTCTGGTATCTGATGGGCAGAAGCCATGGGTATCGCTCAGCACCCGGTGCTGCAAAGACAACCCCAACAACAAGAAGTATCTGCCCAAGGTGTCTGTGACACCAATGGTGAGAAATCCTGTTGTAAGACATTAACTAGAGTCGATGCGAAAAAACTTCTTCCCCAGAAGCTGTTTAATCCTCAACTTCTCTGCTAGGACTGTTGAAGAGAAGATAAATTAATTCTGACAGAAAGATGCCTAGCAGTCTCGGTTGGCCTGGCCGAGTTCAATTCTTCTCATGTTTCCAGATCAACCTCAGATATAAAGGGTCTCAACACTTCCCTGGGTCACACTCTAAACGGAGCCCTAGAGACCAAGGCACACAGCTATCTCCTCACGGGGGAAAGCATGGCCCCTCCCCCGTCAATAGTTTATCCCTGAATATTTTAATAAATGATTACAAATTACTAGAAGCTCTAAAATGTATCACATTTCTGTTTATTCCAATGCCATAAGCACTGACTTCTTCAAAGTCTCTTTCAATAAAGCACAACGTTATTTGTCAAAGGCAAGATTCCAGGGACTAAATAGGGAGCTACTTCTTGGACCTTTACTCTACCCTCTGGATGAGCATCATTTATACACTAGAATTTCTTTGTTTACTGTCACAGAAATCTTTAAAAACAAGAGCAGCAGTAGAAATAAGCCAAAGCACTGGTAAGATGGCAGTCTCAGAACTGCATCATAGAATGAATACAAAGTCAACAAGAAAAACAAGAGATTTTTTTCACAAATGGCAAAAAAGCCTGAGAAATGGAAAGAGAAATTCTGATCTTGTGGGCCAGTCTTATAAAGACTTGGCCCCATAACAAATGTGTACCAAGGTATACACAGAAAGACTATACCCAGAAAAATTTGGTTGGGGGGGGGGATTAGAAAACAAAGTGGTTCAGTTTCCTGAAATCCTCCAATCTGGTTCCAGTTTTTTCTCATCCTCCAAGCTCATCTATGGATCAAAAAGCTTATCAAAAGTAATAAGCATACAGACTCAGTATCTGAACCCAGACTATTTTTTGAGCTAGGGACCATCATGCAGCTCTGCAAGGTTACTTATTATTATTTTACAGTACACTATAGGATGTAGTTCATAAAAGCATATCAGTAACAATATTCCAACATACGTGAGGATTGGCTTCCACAGTGACTCCTGAATAAGTGTAAGGAAGTTCTCCATACCATGCTGTAAGTCTTGGTTGCTGGTAAGTTACATCTAAGAAAGAAAATACAGGGCTGTTGAAATGGCTTAATGCTATTCAAGGTGTATCTACTGAGTGCCAACACCATGTCTTACATTGTGCAAGAAGCTATGAGAAATACAAAGGAGGACGGGTAATGGACTCTGACCCAAGCTTCCATCTATGTCACAGAGGACATGGGATTTCAGGAATAGAACGGGGAAGAGCTAAAAAGAAGACAAGAGAAGGTATATGGGTAGAATCAGTATTGGCAAAGGCTCTGAGGTGGGAATATATTAACTTACTTTGTGTCAGGGAGTGAGGGGCACTGTGGGACAGTGGGGTTCAGATTAAGGAGTGTCTAAAAAGCAGGATATGGAAATTGTAGGATTTATGGCACAAACATCCATACAAGAAAAGACAAACTGTTCACCCATGTGCCACTGCTATATAAGCACTTTTGATTCCACATGAAGGAAAAAAGGACTCTGACCAGCCAAAGCATGCAGCTGATTTTAGTCAGAAGTTTGGCTATCCAGTTTATTTAGAGAGGGAGTTACCCACAGATCTGCTATTTTTTTCCAAATTGATATCAACCACTATAACAATAAGAACAATAATAACAAAAGCAGCTAATATTCACTGAAGGCTTACTATGTACAACCAGCCATTCTATTAAATATTATCTCATTTTATTATCACAACAACCTTATAAAGGAGGTATTATTATTAGGTCCATTTTTCAGATCAGAAAACCAAGGACTGGAAAATTATTTAACTGTTATTTGCTTAAAAATAACAATTACTTTGAATGACAGGAAGCTATCAAAGTCAAGTCTGCCACCAAAAGCCCCACTGTAAAAACTGATGGGAGTCAGGAGAAAAAGCTGATTCCTATTCTGATTCCTAGTCTGAGTCACAAAAATGAAGCCAGCATATTTTGCCTCTTTCTTTACAGAAAATTTAAAATCACTCACTGTGCCAGAAAGGAAATTTTCTACTAGAACACGGCCGCCCCCCAGTGATCATCTCTGGTAGAGCAGGCGCTGCTACCCAGGGATGCCCACAGGAGGGCAGTTTCCAAGTCAGGTGATCTTGACAAGCACAGGAGCACACAGGTGCTGAAGCTAAAGGAAACTGGACTCTTCTAGTGAAGTTAAAATGAGAATAGGAAGATGGTAAGAAGGAACACAAAAGAACGTATGCCAAATAGAATCAGCAAAAGAGCTAGCTCTGGAAGTTTCTATGAAGAAAGAGGAAAGATGGCACCATCTGAAGTCATAAAGGGAGTGGACAAACACAAAACAAAGGGAGGTCAGCACGCGGACCACAGTTCTGCCAAAACAAGCTCCCTTCGGTTCCCTGCTCTCTCTGATCTCTAGGCCTTCCACCTGCAGTTCCTTTGCCTGGAATACTCATTCCCATCACTTTGACTAGTTAACCCCTACTAACCCTTAGGCTCTCCATCAGGTTTTGAATCTGTTTAAGTCTGGTGGTGGTGAAAGAGGCAATATGTTAGAAAACATTCTGGAAAGGGAGACCAGTCGGGAACAGCTGTGGCCTCAGAGACCTACTTACTCTCTCTGACGCCAGTCCTCTGTTTCCATGGAATATCTTGACAAAGCTGTTCCAATACCCAGTCAGCGTCTTTTAAGTCAATGAAGCCAGGATACAAACTCACCCTTGATACAGAAGGAACCATGATTAACTAAAGAACACAGAGAGGATGACTTGTCTCCAGCCAGTAGCTACCTAGTTACTCTGGATACTTCCAGTTTGGGGTAGATGAAATCATCTCATCACACCTCCCATGGCAAGCAGAGCCCAATATCACTCCTATCATGATGCTCTGGATATAAAACAACCTCCTTTCATGTTAAGAAAAATAGAGGGGCAAGGAAGGGAAAAGGGATGCATGAGGACTTTTGCAGACTTAGTTCCAAAGTTGCTCCAACATTGCTTGGCTGTGAAACCTTGGGCAAATTACTTAACCTCTTTGAAACTTTTTCTTACCTGTAACACAAAGATGATATCTATGTCACAGGGTCATTGTGAAAAGTAGAATAACCAATAAAATGCCTGGCCCTGTGATATCTTAACAATTGACAGTCTTCTTAGACAATGCCAATTACAGGGAAAGTGATCATTTATAATGGCATCAAAATAAACACTTCCAAATGAGGGGTCTTTCTTTCACTAAAAATACCCTTTTTGCAAAAAGGCAAGGTCAGCTCAAAATCATTTTGGATATCCTTCTTAAGAAACGTTCTGAAAGTCCTTGGAACATTTTCCTAAAGTCCACTCTTTGGAAGGAGCATTTGACTTTTTAAAAGAGCCAAAGCTCGCCTGAAGCCACACCTGATTAACACTGACACGTGACCAAAGTAATGCAACTTTTCTTGAGTGACCGTTAAGCCTGCTTTAAAAGGGAGGTTCTTAAAAGGGCTCTAACAGTGGCAGTGCCACTGGACTAATTTTAGAGACTTTCCAGTCCAACAGAAGCTCTCTCTAAGCAATTCATTTAGATACATAAGTTCTGACATACTTATTTTAAATGCCACATTATTTTAGAGTGACAATCAACACATTCATACATTAAGGTGATGCTTTCAAAACAATGACTAACATTTAATATGCCCTAAGTTGCAAATGCTTTAACTTTCCTGAAATCAACTTTAATGTAGATTAAATTATTAATCTATTAATGTAATTAAGGATTAACATAACTTTATATGTTATATATATGATTAAATAATGTGTGTAGGAATACAGATAATGCAATATTATAATAATATAATGTAGCATTCACAACACAGAAGTTGAGACTAGACCAACTCTAATTTTAAGTTATTTTGTGGCACAAGGGAGAAGTACTCAATCTCCCTGGGCCTCATTTCCTCACCTGAAAAACCAGAGAAATGATACTTACTATACCTGACAGAGAGGTTGTGAAAATGTTTTAAGTTAGAAGTGCTATGTAAAGAGAGATACTACCAAATTCTTACTCCTCAGGAATTTAAGGGACAGAAGTTATCTATTTCAAGTAAGGCAGTAGAATATTTTAAGAGATTATAACTTGGTAATAATCATAGTCACTTTCTAGTGAGGATTCACTTACCTAGATACACCTGTGGGTGACAGGCTGATTTCATAAACACCCTCTTTGCTAAAAAAGCAAAGAAAACAGATTTGTTGGTATCTGGCAAAACAACACACTCCACTCAGTATAAGGGCTGTCCTTTGGAGTTCCTAAAGTCCACTCTGAGGGTGCATTATGAGGGAGGTGTAGCCCCACCTTCCACCACTGAGATAAAAGGCAAGATGGGCGGTACACCATGAATGGCATTGGGAATAAAACCGTGACAGGATCAGGCCACGGAAACAAAGACTGGGATAAAATAAATTCTGATTCTACCCTACACATTTCACCCAAAATTTAGGCTGATATGGTCCACACAAAGGGGTGCCAAACAGAGCACCCCTGTGGAGACTCTGGTATAGGGATGCATTTAACAGGTAGCAAGCACATCTCAGGCTCTAGGCTTCTGTTGCTTTCAAAGATACATGTCTAAATGAGGTTCCTCTTCTGATTAAAATATCCTTCAAAGGCTCCCCATCAACTTTGCAGCATTGCATTCAAGGTCCCCATGATCTAGCTCCATCTCCTAACAGCTCTCACCAAGTCATCATCCTCCAGCCACAATTATTTCTTGGGATCTCCCGAATACACCACGTTTCTAATCCTGCTTTTCTCCTCACCATCCAGCACCCCCAGTCCAACCCACCTCCGGCTTTTGTCCTGTGGGAAATTCTAATTCATCCTTCAAAATCTCAGCTTAGCATCCTGTGAACCTTTCCGTACCTTTAATCCACCCAAATGATGTCGGCCATTTCACCCTCTGTGCCACCACTAGAACTTACTACAAGTCTACTGCTCCATGATATTCAGGATCACAACTTAACTGATTACATGTCTACTTCATTTACTAAACTGTGGGCTACTGAGCGGCAAAGAATAGGTGGTTCTTCTCTTGCCCAGTGCCTGGCATATAACAGATGGGCAATAAAAACCCAATGAATTGAATCAAATGTGCAAAAGTACAGAACTGCAGCAGATGTGTAGGGTGGTGAGGCCCGTGGTGAGTCAGGTGGCCCGGACGGGACAGACGCCTCTGTCACGACAACCACATCCTTCTCAGCCAGACGTATGCCACAGACACCAGGGTAAAGGGGCAGTTTCATGTTGCCCTCTGCCATGAGTTAGCACCTCATGATCTCTGAGCTGGGCTACTAGACAGATGTGTGAGCCTCTCTGAGCCAAATGGAGGCAGAGCTATTGTCATATGTATTTGCCACATGTCTAAATGAGTTGCCTATACAGCTTCCCAGAGTGTAAATACAATTTTCAATGTGATATATTTTGGGCTACATTAGAAACTGGCTCAATTCAAATGTGGGTAACACTTCTGGCTATGAAAAGAAACTTCAGCATAGCTCACTTTAGATAACCAGAATTAACAATCCCTAGGGTCAAGTACGAATGAGTTCTGTCATTCTGCCTTGACTTGCAAATTCACAAGTGCCCGTTTTTTCACCTGACTGTCCCATCTGTACCTCGTAACAGGTTTCAAGTTTTTCTTTATCACCAATAGAAATAATATCATATTGTTATTTGTAAAACAATCAAAGACAGTAAGAGCTACTAGACTGGGCTTTACATGACTATGTACCCAAACACTTAATATTACAGACAAGGAAACTAAAGTCCAGATAAATGGAAATAACTTACCTAAGGACTAGTTACATAGCTAACTAGTGGCAAGGCCGTGACTATACACCCTCTTTGTAAATACGATGACCCTGATGTTCGTTTCAAATTATTCTAAGATATACAAGTCAACCTGCAAATAGTCAAAGAGCTTAATAGTCTGCTTATGAGCGGTAACATACACATAATGCTAACTTCCCGAAATAAAAGGATGCTTTCTACTGACAATTTATCTGTATCAGATGGAAACTGAGAAGCAGGAAAAGAAGAGTCAAGGTATCTCTTATCAATTCTGGAAAAGAACATTTTAGATATAGATCAACACAGGAAGAATGTTCCCTATCATTTAAATAAATTGTTCTGGAACAATTATGAGATTTTAATAAATGGACATTTAAGGTAATCTAGATTTCTAACAGCTTTCATGAGTACTGCTAGTAAAATAACCAAAGGCTTCTCAGAGAGCTACATTTCAATGACTCGGGAAAAAACTCCCTGTCTTTACCTAGGAGATATTTTAGCTTACTGTTTACAGGTATATTAATGAAATAGGGTCAGGAAATCTATACTAGAGCCACAGTTTACTGTACAGATATCTTGTTGCATTTTACATACCAATAGCAAATTCAAAAAGGCTTTCAAAAAACCAAGTTTAAAGACATCTGAGATAGGAATATCCCAGCCTAAAATTAAAAAACTAATTGGGCCATTATCTCTTCCAGACGGGAAAACCGGGGTGCCAGAAAGATCCCAGGCTCTCTATTTCCCTGTGGGCAACAGCTGCAGGAGGGCAGCAAATCACTTACTCAATCACTCGTGGCTCTGGCACTCTGCGTATTACCTGCAAGGAAATAGATTTTATTTCTGGAATGATTTCTAATTCTCAAGGAGGCTTACATGCAGGATTCTGTGTCTTTTCACTTATGGTAAAAAATAAATCTGTTTTAAAACTATCCTTTTTTTATACCAAGCTATTAATACCCCACCAGACACCCTTGTTTCTGCTGTTCTTAGAACTATAGTTGCTAATGGGCAGTAAAAAAAAAAAAAATGATACAATTAGAATTAATCTATTTTCCTAGCAGCCAGCAGTTCTGGCAAAACCTTCCTGCCCTGAGAAAAATAGAACATATAACCATGAACTAAGGGGTTTTAATAACTATTTATGCAATCATTACTACAGCAAGATGCCTGACTTTTTAGCTCTTTTCCATGTTACTAGAAACAGTGAATCTTCAGTTTCTTACATTTTTTTTCCCTATGGGAAAAATTTTAATCCAATTCCAGAGACATCTGCTACACGAGCTCTGAAGACAGCATGGTTTTAGGATGGTTAGAACTCAGATAACCAATGCAAGTTCTAGTCAAGGTATAACCTCCTTGCCCAAAAAGTGGTAATTACATACGCCCATAAATTGGAGGCAAACTACAAAGAATCCTCAGACATACTAATTAACTGATTTTTATAGGCCTTTCAGTCTCCTTTTATTAGTGAATTTATTCAGTCACTATTTACTTGAGTGTCTACTATGTGAATATAACTTTTATAAACAAATCTTTTACTGTTGTAGAAGAAACAAAAATTTACCTGCTGGGGTTCTTTGAACACAAACTGTCTCTCCGACAGATGCTCCTTGTTCACCCAGGTCTGACCAGGCCTTTGATGGAGAAGGTTCTTAGCAATGGTAGCTGCAGTAAGAGAGAGAAGAGACTCAAACCAAGGAAAGTCTGCTCTCACCTTCTAGTGAGCAAGGACCAATAAAATGTACTTAAGAGATAACCTATTTGACATTGAGAAATTAATTAGTAAAGTCTATTGAAGACCTCAACACACACTGAAAGGTTTGAGAGCAGTTTCTATGAGAAACACGAAAGATCAACCCTTAGCTTACTGGCAACAAAATCAGACAAAATACCAGCTACATTTTAAATAAGTCCTTAACATCAATTGAAACACAAGTCTATTATAAACCAAAAGGATATACATAAAAGAGGATGATGGTTGTGCACACATGCTGGCGCACACAAGGCCACCCTCCCCCCGCACACACACCCCTCCAGGTTCTTGCCTGGCTGAGCAACAGCCCGGCTCTTAGCAGGGCCAGCCCAGGCTCCCTGCACCCGGGCGCGCTGTCTTTTGTCCTCCATGTTGGCCATAAAGGCTTCTGCTCTTAGCTTTCCGGAGATTTCATTCCTGATTCAAACCACACAATGGTAACTGTTTTTAAAAAGAAAAAAAAGGCATTTTTAGTTAGAGTTATGAGAACTTGGACTACTAAGTGGGTAATTATAATCCTTTTAGGAAGAAAAGGTAGCTCAATAGCAATTAGAGCTTCTATATAAAATCAACTTCTGACATCACATCTCAATCAAGGAGCCCTACTAAGTCACTTGCGGCTGGTTTTAATGCTTACCTTTTGCAATCTTACAGTACTTTTCCTTTTTTCACAGGAAAGGACATGTTAAGGAATTCTAGGATCTATCATAAACCACATTACTTTTAGTGTCTCCAAGAGCAGAACACAAGGAAACTGTAATAATCCTTCACCTATATGGACACTGGGAAATAGGCTGAGACTCAGTTTCCAAGCGCATTTCCATATTCCATTATCACTCACTGTATCAAAGTTCCCTGAAAGCCTGTTAAAAACATCCATAACCTGTCTAAGATCTGATTTAAGATGGATACAGATGTTTGTTTTTGTAAAAAGCGTTGTAGCAAATGGTGATGGCAGGTATACATGAGGCTCACAATGTTAAGTGCCTCACCCAGAGTCACTTGGGAAATCAATAATAGATAACGTTAAAATTTTATTAAGTTCCAGTTTTCAGCTAATTGAAAAACCCATAATGGCAAGTAACACCAATATGACATTTTTGACAAAAAAATTTTAGGGCCCAGCAAAAGAGGAGCACAGCTACAAACAAAACTAACAAACAAAAAATGGTGGTTCACCCCACATGTTCTGAACCTATGATATCTGTTTTTGGGTCTATCTAAAAAAACTTCAAATCTAGTTCTCAAAGGTAAAAAGCTCATTTTATAGCTTGTTTAGCCTACAGATTCCCAGGCCCCATTCCCAGATCTTCTGATTCAGTAGAGCTGAGCTGGGCCCAGGAATCGGTATGTTCAACAAATTCCCCCAGATGATAGTAATTCTTCTCCCTTAATAGGTGGGGAGATGACGGCGGCAGCCATCTGCCCAAAAAAGTTACTGGCAGAACCAAAGACCAACTCTCCAATCCTACAAGACATGTAGAGGAAGCCCTTGTTTGACAATTTCTCTCAATTAAGGCCATAAAAGCTTAACACGACAATTCGCTACACTGCCTGCTTTGGTGACAAGGAAGTGAGGTGTCACGACTGGGGAAATGCAGATTCCAGAACCGCGTCCCAAACCCGCTGGGTCTGTGGAGTAACAGCTACCCCCCGCCATCCTGCCACCCCGGGACTCTTCACCCAGATAAGGCTTGAGAACCCTGGTGCAGGGCCCGGGGCAAGGGCTCTGGCGCCGGCCAGGATTCGCCTTGATCCGGGTCTGTCACCTCCCAAACGCACGACCTTTCCACGCCTCGGTTCTTTCCTCTGTCAACAAGGAATCAATACCCCTCTCACGGCGGAGGTGCGGATTAAGCGGCCCCGGGAGCTGAAGGGGCCCGGTCCCTGCCCTGCTTCAGACCCTCGTCTTCCAGGCGGCCCGGGAGGAGCCCCCGCCCCGGGAACCAGGGGGCGCCGGGAGGCCGCACCTACCAGCGGAGCCCGGCGCCCGCGTCCAGACACGCAGACGCCCAGGCAGGTAGCCCTGCCCGGGGAGCTCTGAGACTGCAGCGCCGGCTCCACCTCCCAAGCCCAGGCCGCGCCGCCCGGCACTTCCTCCTGACGTCACGCGCCGCCGCCGCCCCCGCTTCCGGCGCCGTCCCTGAGTGCGCGCGGCTGCGCGTTCCCGGGCCCCGGGGCCCGAGCAGTGGTCAGTGCAGGTGGGAGGGCGCTGACTGGGAGGCCGCGCCGGACCGAGGGTGCGGGGAGCCGGGGTGTGGCGCAGGTGGGCTTGACGAGGTCCTTCCCAGGCCGCGCGGCCCGAGTCCCCGGACTGGAGCCGCCAAGCGCCAGCATCTTTGGTTCGCGGAGAGAGTGACTGGGTCTCAGCGCAGCTACGGGAGGGCGAGGGGCTGGGGAACGAGGTCACGGTGCGCTAGGCAAAAGGATTTTAATTTTGTCCTGAAAGCCATGGAGTGTAGGGTGCACCTCCTTCGTGTTCCCACTGCATCCTGTGCATACCTCGATCTATAACAGCGGCGGGCACCACGCCTTATTCTTGATGGCGCTCCGGTGCTAAGCAAATTTTGTTTGAGTGAATAGGCCTGGATTTCAGTCCGGACCAGGTACTAGGTGAATAATCTAGGGCAAGCACTCCGCTTCTATAAATGGGCATAGCTCCCGTGGGGAGGATCAATGAGTTAACATATTTAAAGAATTTAGCACCATGCATGTAACACATTAGATCCTCAATAAACGTTGAGAAGTGTGTCTTCCCCTTCACCCCATCTGAGTTCTTGAGAAATAGCTTTAAAGCGGCCATGTTAAACATGTGTCTTACAGTGTGAAATTAGCAAAAGTAACACTGAAGTAACAATTATTCTCTAAGATCTACCAAGCAGTTAACTATTAGAAGTCTTTAAAATACGCTGTATTATGTACTGCTTACCTACAGGAAGCTAGTATACACCAGCAATATACCTATATTGCTACTATCAAATCTAATTTTCACAGCATCCACTATTCTATTATACTTTGTGACACTGGAGGAAAAATGGTTTATCCTAGAACTGAAAGGGGAGAAGTGGTAAGACCAGACTATAATTTTTATCTTTTTTCCCCATCAACTAGTCATTTGTCGGTATCTACTTCTGGCTCTGGAACCTTTGCTGTATCTTCCAAAGGATATCATTTCTTTCTTTTCAGTGATTATGGTTTTGAAACAGGAACAAAGAAGTCTGGATTGAGGAGTCCCTAAAAGTAGTGATTAAGACCTCTTCAGCCTCCAAGTAGAACATTTCTCAAATGTCAATCCATGGTCCTCTGACACCCAAAGTAACTGCATTTTTAATAGACTGACCTGCAGTTTTACCAAGGGCTCAAGGTGATTCCGATGCATAAAAAGCCTGAAAACCTTTTGGACATGCCTGGGGTGACAAATCACTCTGGTTTGTCTGGAACTTAGGTGTTTTCCAGAACACAGGACTTGAAATGCTAAAGCCACAACAGTCCTGGGCAACTGAGATGGTTGGTCACCCTAGATACAAGTGTGTATAAACTATTAGGTGTTTTTTATGGGTCTTGGTGTCCTGGGAGTCATTTTCATTTGTTGTATCTGTGTTTTTATCGCGGGTGTGGTGGAAACCGTGGGAGAGGGAATGAAGGTGAGGTTGCCAATTATCAGCCCACTGATTCTCACCTACAAATCTATCTTTCACTGCCCTGCTTGCAACACTGAAACAATTCTCCCTTCCCATTTGGCTGGATACTCGGCTTCATCAGTAGAGGATGCTGGAGGGACAGTGGAGGAGGAAGGGGCCCTTCCTGCTTCAACTGTGCTCCTCTCAGCTGGCTCTGCAGTGCATGGTGGCCAGCCATGCATGGCCCCTCTCTGTGGGCTGAATCGCAATGTTAGTTGACTTTACAACCTTGCTGAGTTTCTCTTGCGAAGTTAAGGCATCAGTTGGGAAGGAATGGGATCCTAAAACTTGAAATGGGGCCACCTGTGTGGGCCCGGGTGAAACGGACAGTTTTGAACACCCAGGTCACGCTTGGCGGTGGAAGTAGCTTGCTCTCCTGTGCCTGATGAGACTAGCCATCCTTTGCTTGAAAACCCTGTGAAACCCTCACCTGGAGATGACTTGAGAAGTAGAGCATAGGTCTGTATTTCCTAACAGATTTGTGCCTTCCCTGGTATTCTGCCTAGGTAGTGGCTACTCCCTGTATCTGCTGTCTGTATTCTTAGAACTTTTTATCCTCTTGTAGGTAATACCTTTTGTGGTTACTAAGTCTTTATTTTCTTCTTCCTGCTTGAATCACTGCCTAGTTTCTGTCTTCTATTTGATTCCTAATCATTACACTGTGATTATGGTAGCAGGGGCTGGGAGCAAAAGCTAGCAAGTGGCTGGCCCCAGGGTTGACCTTAAACTCCAAGTAATTGGTTTGCCAAAGATTTGGACCCTCACTACCCCTGGCCTTTTACTCTTGGGCTGCTCTCGCTTCTCTTCACCTGAGCTAGCCTTCCAGAACTCTTAGTAGGCTTTGCTGATTCAGTTGCCTTGCTTCTACTCAGAAACCAGTGTCTCTCAGTGTATGGCTGGAAAACCGTCTGTGTTGGAGACACTAGAAAAGGCTTGTAAAATGAAGATTCCAGGTCACATATCAAGATTCAGAGTTAGTAGGTCTGGGATGGGACTCCTCAATTTGCATTTTCAAAAGTGCCTTGTTTCATTTTGCAAGAACCTGTGAGAGTTCTACCTTTTCTAGTTGGCTGCCTTCTGCAGGTGATCACTTCCCACTCAACAGTTATCTCTCCCCATGGATGGCAAAACTAATAGATAGTTTAAGTGTCGGTAGCTCTTAGAAGTGATTCTGAGTGAGCTACACACTGCAGCCTATTTTCAATTGTCAGTTTTCACACCAGACTCTTGCCAAACACTCTCTCTTTCCATCGCATGCTGCTTGTGGAGTGCCTGCTGCAGAATTCCCGAGAAAATCCAGTCCAAGGAAAATAATGGCCCATCAGGCTAATAGCTCTCAGGGAAGGTGTCGAATATAGAAATTCGCAGCCCGTGCCTCCTTGGCAGAGGCTTAGGGGTCCCCAGCTTGAGGCGGGAGGTGGGGACAGGAACGTGCCCACTCTGCAGCATGTTTGCTTGGAGGCCTCCACATCTCTGCTGGCTCCGACCAGTGCTGAGGGAGAGTATCCCTCCCCAGACTTCAGATAAGAGCGCCTCCTGGTTAATGCCCAGCATGATTGTACATGATGCCAGAGATAAAAATCTTCCAGTAATATTATGCTCAGTGAAATAAGCCAGGTGGAGAAAGACAAGTGCCAAATGATTTCCCTCATTTGTGGAGTATAACAACGAAGCAAAACTGAAGGAACAAAATAGTAGCAGACTCAGAGACTCCAAGAAGGAACTAGTGGTTACCAAAGGGGAGGGGTGGGGGAGGGTGGGTAGGGGGGCAGGGAGAAGGGGATTGTGGGGTATTATGTTTAGTTCACATGGTGTGCGTGGGGGATCACGGGGAAAACAGTGTAGCACAGAGAAGGCAAACAGTGAATCTGTGTCATCTTACTACACTGATGGGCAGTGACTGAATTGGGGTGTGGGTGGGGACTTGATAATATGGGTAAATGTAGTAACCACATTGTTTTTTCATGTGAAACCTTCAAGAGTGTATATCACTAATACCTTAATAAAAAAATCTTCAGTAAACCATAGTATAAACCGTGTGAGGAAAAATTAAAGAATAGTATGATCAGATATTAAATTGTGGAGAGTAGACAAAAGTCCAGGACAGTAGAGGTCACTAGAGGTTATCATTGGCGAAGGCATTATGGGGAACAGGGAGTTATGTCAAAGTTTTACAATATATAGCATTTGGATGGCTCAAAGATACTCTATGGTTACATTACCCCTAAAAAGATTGGGCAACATTTACACACTTTTATTTCTAAATAAAGCAAGTAATAGTTAACTTTTCTTGAGAGCTTCTTGCATGCCAAGTGCATGAACTGTGATGTCAGATAAGCCTTTATTCAAGTCTCAGCCTCACTACTTTTCTTGGTGGAAGACTTCAGATAAGCTACATAAGCCCTTTCAGTCTTAATTTTCCTCATCTGTTGCATTATATGAAGATTCACTTATACATTCATTTATATACTCCTTTAATCAATAATGAGTATTGGCTGTAGCTATGCTGTGCTAGATGCTAGAGACAAAGTAGTGATCAAGACAGATGTGGTTTCTGCCCTCATGGAAGTTAACTTAGAGGAAGTAGACATTTTAAAAACACCCAAATATTAACAGTTACCATATTTGATATGAGACTCTCACGGGGATCTGCTCACTGGAGTAGTTAATGTCCCCAGTGCACGCTGAGCCCTACTTTGGCTGGGAGTTCTCCTTTGGATCAGATTCAGCTGGCTGGTCGGCAGCTGGTGGTTGGCTGGTCTAGACCAGCCTTGACTCCATGTGGCCTCTCATCCTGCAACGAGCTACTAGGTAGTGTGAGCTTCTAGTAGCGTTTTCAGAGGAAGTGTGTGCAAACACACAAGACCTCTTGAGGCCTAGACTTAGAAGTGACACAAAACTTCATTTATTGGCCAAAGCAAGCCCAGATGCAAGGAGTGGAGAAATAGACTTCACTTCTTGACTGGAGTTGTTGCAAGTTCACATGGCAAAGGGTATGGATACTAGAAGGAGTAGAGTATTGGAGCCATTTTTGCAGTCATTCTACCACATTAAGTGAGGGGAGTGTTGGAGTGTTGGAGGAGCTGAAAGAAAGTTCCTGTAGGGATAGAGAGTAAGGACATTTTTTGAGATGAGGAAGAAAGGAGTCAGATCATGCAAGCTTTAAGAGACATCATGAGCATTAAAAGCTGATTTATATGGTATGAAGTAGATGATGAACATTAAACCCTTATTCTCCCTTCCTTGCCCTATTTTCCCTCCCATAGAACACTTTGAAACTGTGTCAAGTCCATCTGTTTTGGTGTATGCCCAAGGAGGGGTTATTTTCTTTCAGGAGGTGAGGATGCTGGTCAGCAAATATTTAGCAAAATCTCATTACTAAATAAATTAAAAGCACCAGAAATTAAGTCAAGGCCTAGGGACTATTTCCCCCCATGCCTTAGGAACAAATTATCCATGTTCTAGAAGCAAATGATTATGTAGAGAGACACCAAAACTAAATTGATATGCCTAGGTTGTCTTTTGCCCTGAAAAGCCCAACTGAGGCTCTACCCACAGCTTTCCCACAGGTTGCAAAGTGTGTGGCAGTCACAATTGGTTTGTCCAGTTGTCAAGTGCAGCCAATATCTGCACCAGGGAAGGTGCATAAATAACAAGCATAATGAGCCCAAATTATTCTTACACATGGAACACGACTGAATAAAACAGGGCATGTTAAAAGTAGCCTTATATTTTTCAGACTTCTGGTACCACTTGCTCAGTAGAAACCACATTCCTGAGGTGTAAGTCTGAAAGGATTCTTCCAGATCTTGTATCATTGTCCTCCCAGAGGTAGAACAGTGGCTTTGCAGAGCTGAACTAATCATTAGTACGTTAGGTAGGACAATCTGACAATGTATTGAAAGCACATAGAATTTTCATTTCTAGAAATTAGTTGGAGATTCTGAGGGTTGTTTGCTACAAAACACCTACCAATAAAAGATGAAATACTCATTTTGGGACTTACGCGGTGTCTTGCAAATGAGTTTCAGCTCCAGGCAAGTTCCCTATAGATTCACTGTGACCAAAGAAATTTACAGCAAAGGGTTCTTGGGGTGAAAAGGTTATACCCAACTTTATTTCGAGGTGGCAGGTCAGTCCCTCCACGCTACCACCACTCCACTCCCCTCAGCCTTCCAGCCCCACCACACAGTCTCCGGCCAAGCACTGGGCAGAACTCCTTACATTAACACAATAATGTCTTATTGCCTAAAGATGTGGAACCGTCAGCATAGCAATAGGCCAGTTACATTTAAGTTCAGTGAGGATCCTGGCCATAGGAACCCCACTCTACCCACACGCGGGAAGATGACGGCGTGAGCAGGGCGGCGGAAATCTCCTCCCAAAACCATATATATCAAGGAAAACACAGCAAATACAACTATTCCTAAAAGAGAGACCAGAATATACAGGACAGCGCACAGCCTGCATCTGCACCTGAGAGGACTCTGCCGGCACCCCATGAGGCGGGTAAGATATGGAGCTGCGACCCGGCGGGACCCGAGCACTCCCCCACCCCAGTGTACCGGCGGGAGGAGAGGATTCAGAGCCGGGAGGGAGCAGAAGTACAACCTGCCAAATACCAGCCCTGTTGATCTGCACCGGGAGCACTGACACACACTGCCCAGTGTATTGGATATTGGAGAGGCAGAAGGTACAGGTTTTGAGATGGGAACGCACCCGGGTCCTTGCAGCAGGTTCCACGGGACAAAAGAAAAGCGCACGCTTTTTTTGGCAGTCTTAAAGAGGCAAGGGCCCAGGATGGTCCCTGCACACTCGGCCCAGCAGGCTGGGAGTCCAGAGGAATTTTGGACCCCTTGCCTGGCGACTGGGAAAAAGTAGCCGCACTCAACTTCACACACAGAGCAACGGCCTCCCATTCGTTTCCACCCCAGTCAGAGCTACAAAAGCCTGGTGGAGCTGCACGGCCAAGGTTGCGGAATAGTGGAGCAACAACGCCACCTACAGCATCCTCACAGAATCTACTCCTGGTGCACGGGGTTTTTTTTTCCTTTCTTTTCTTTCCTTCATTTTATTCTCTTTCCTTTCTCTTCCATCTTTTTTTTTTTAAGTCTTAAAGAGCCCACTGACATACGAGGCACCTACCAGAGACCACTTCCATCACCATGAAAAGACAGGGGAATTGGTACAGACAAAGCTCACCCAGACAAAGACAAGAACAGAGAGGGAGACTGAAGGGATGGAAATGCACAATCTTCCTGAAAAAGAATTCAGAATAAAAGTCATAACCATGCTGATGGATCTACAGAGAAATATGCAAGAGCTGAGGGAGGAAGTGAGGGAGGTCAGGAAAGACAATTCAGAAATCAGACAAGCCATCGATGGGCTTGGCAGCAGACTGGACGAGATGCAAGAGGCTGTTAATAGAATAGAAATCAGAGAACAAGAATACAGAGAAGCTGGGGAAGAGAGAGATAAAAGGATCTCTAGGAATGAAAGTATATTAAGAGAACTGTGCGACCAATCCAAACGGAACAATATTCGCATTATAGGAGTACCAGAGGAAGAAGAGAGAGAAAAAGGGGTAGAAAGTGTCTTTGAAGAAATGATTGCTGAAAACTTCCCCACGCTGGGGAAGGAAATAGTCTCGCAGTCCACGGAAGCCCACAGATCTCCTAACACAAGGGACCCAAGGAAGACAACACCAAGACACATAATTAAAATGGCAAAGATCAAAGATAAGGACAGAGTATTAAAGGCAGGTGGAGAGAGAAAACAGATCACTTACAAAGGAAAACCCATCAGACTATCATCAGACTTCTCAACAGAAACGTTACAGGCCAGAAGAGAATGGCATGATATATTTAACATAATGAAACAGAAGGGCCTCGAACCAAGAATATTGTATCCAGCACGATTATCATTTAAATATGACAGAGGGATCAAACAATTTCCAGACAAGCAAAAGCTGAGAGAATTTGCCTCCCATAAACCACCTCTACAGGATATCTTAAAGGAACTGCTCTAGAGGGAAGCACTCCTAAGGCTAAAAAGATGTCACCAGAGAATATAAAATCATAGCAAAGAAAGCAGACCATCCAAATACTAACTAAAGGCAAAGAATAAAACACCTAGTATATAAAGAATGGAGGAGGAAGAATAAGAAGGGAGAGAAATAAAGAAACATCAGACTGTGTTTATAATAACTAAACAAGAAAGTTAAGTTATATTGTCGGATAGTAAAGAAGCAACCCTTGAGCCTTTGGTAACCATGAATCTTAAGCCAGCAATGGCAATAAGTACATATCTATCGATAATCACCCTAAATGTAAATTGAATGAATGCACCAATCAAAAGACACAGAGTAATAGAATGGATAAAAAAGCAAGACCCATCTATATGCTGCTTACAAGAGACTCACCTCAAACCCAAAGATATACACAGACTAAAAGTGAAGGGATGGAAAAAGATATTTCATACAAACAACAAAGAGAAAAAAGCAGATGTTGCAGTACTTGTATCAGACAAAATAGACTTCAAAACGAAGAAAGTAGCAAGAGATAAAGAAAGACATTACATAACGATAAAGGGGTCAATCCAACAAGAGGATATAACCATGTAAAATATATATGCACCCAACACAGGAATGCCGGCATATGTGAAACAAATACTAACAGAATTAAAGGAGGAAATAGACAGCAATGCATTCATTTTAGGAGACTTCAACACACCACTCACTCCAAAGGACAGATCAACCAGACAGAAAATAATTGAAGACACAGAGGCACTGAACAACACACTAGAACAGATGGACCTAACAGACATCTACAGAACTCTACACACAAAAGCAGCAGGATACACATTCTTCTCAAGTGCACATGGAACATTTTCCAGAATAGACCACATACTAAGCCACAAAAAGAACCTGAGTAAAGTCAAAAATATTGAAATTCTACCAACCAACTTCTCAGATCACAAAGGTATAAAACTAGAAATAAATTTTAGAAAGAAAACAAAAAGGCTCACAAATACATGGAGACTTAACAACATTCTCCTAATTAATCAATGGGTTAACAACCAAATCAAAACAGAAATCAAACAATATATGGAGACTAATGACAACAACAACACAAAGCCACAACTTCTGTGGGACGCAACAAAGACAGTTCTAAGAGGAAAGTATATTGCAATCCAGGCCTATTTAAAGAAGGAAGAACATTCCCAAATGAATAGTCTAAAGACACAATTACTGAAATTGGAAAAAGAAGAACAAATGAGACCCAAAGTCACCAGAAGGAGGGACATAATAAAGATCAGAGAAGAAATAAATAAAATTGAGAAGAATAAAACAATAGAAAAAAATCAATGAAACCAAGAGCTGGTTCTTTGAAAAAATAAACAAAATAGATAAACCCCTAGCCAGACTTATTAAGAGAAAAAGAGAATCTACACACATAAACAGAATCACAAATGAGAAAGGAAAAATAACGACGGACCCCACAGAAATACAAAGAATTATAAGAGAATATTATGAGAATCTATATGCTAACAAGCTGGAAAACCTGGAAGAAATGGACAACTTCTTAGAAAAATACAACCTTCCAAAACTGACCAAAGAAGAAACAGAAAAACTAAAGAGACCAATTACCATCAACGAAATTGAATCAGTAATCAAAAAACTACCCAAGAACAAAACCCCCGGACCAGATGGATTCACCCTGAATTCTACCAGACATATAGAGAAGAAATAACACCCATTCTCCTTAAAGTTTTCCAAAAAATAGAAGAGGAGGGAATACTTCCAAACTCATTCTATGAAGCCAGCATCACTCTAATACCAAAACCGGGCAAAGACCTCACCAAAAAAGAAAATTACAGACCAATATCCCTGATGAACGTAGATGCAAAAATACTCAACAAAATATTAGCAAACCGAATTCAAAAATATATCAAGAGGATCATACACCATGATCAAGTGGGATTCATCTCAGGGATGCAAGGATGGTACAACATTCGAAAATCCATCAACATCATCCACATCAACAAAAAGAAGAACAAAATCCACATGATCATCTCCATAGATGCTGAAAAAGCATTTGACAAAATTCAGCATCCATTCATGATTAAAACTCTCAACAAAATGGGTATAGAGGGCAAGTACCTCAACATCATAAAGGCCATATATGACAAACCCATAGCTAACATCATACTTAACAGTGAGAAGCTGAAAGCTTTTCACCTAAGATTGGGAACAAGACAAGGATGCCCACTCTCTCCACTGTTATTCAACATAGTACTGGAGGTCCTAGCCACGGCAATCTGACAAAACAAAGACATACAAGGCATCCAGATTGGTAAAGAAGTCAAACTGTCACTATTTGCAGATGACATGATACTGTACATAAAAAACCCTAAAGACTCCACTCCAAAACTACTAGAACTAATACCTGAATTCAGCAAAGTTGCAGGATGCAAAATTAACACACAGAAATCTGTTGCTTTCCTATACACTAACGATGAATTAACAGAAAGAGCAATCAGAAAAACAATTCCATTCACAATTGCATCAAAAAGAATAAACTACCTAGGAATAAACCTAACGAAGGATGTGAAAGTCCTATACTGTGAAAACTACAAGACACTCCTAAGAGAAATTAAAGAGGACACTAACAAATGGAAATGCGTCCCATGCTCTTGGCCAGGAAGAATAAATATTGTCAAAATAGTTATACTACCTAAAGCAATCTATAGATTCAACATAATGCCTATCAAAATACCAAGAGCTTTCTCCAATGAACTGGAACAAATAATTCTAAAACTCATATGGAACCACAAAAGACCCCCAATAGCCAAAGCAATACTGAGGAGGAATAAAACAGGGGGAATTATGCTCCCTGATTTCAAGCTCTACTACAAAGCCACAGTAATCAAGACAATTTGGTATTGGCACAAAAACAGACCCAGAGACCAGTGAAACAGAATAGAAAATCCAGACATTAACCCAAACATATACAGTCAATTAATATTTGATAAAGGAGCCTTGGATATACAATGGGGAGATGACAACCTCTTCAGCAGCTGGTGTTGGCAAAACTGGACAGCTACATATAAGAGAATGAAACTGGACTACTGTCTAACCCCATACATAAAAGTCAACTCAAAATGGATCAAAGACCTGAATGTAAGTCATGAAACCATAAAACTCTTAGAAAAAAACATAGGCAAAAATTTCTTGGACATAAACATGAGCGACTTCTTTATGAACATATCTCCCCGGGCTATGGAAACAAAAGCAAAAATGAACAAGTGGGACTATATCAAGCTGAAAAGCTTCTGTACAGCAAAGGACACCATAAGTAGAACAAAAAGAAATCCTACAGCATGGGAGAATATATTCATAAATGACGTATCCGATAAAAGGTTGACATCCAAAATATATAAAGAACTCACGGACCTCAACAAACAAAAAGCAGATAATCCAATTAAGAAATGGGCAGAGGACATGAATAGATACTTATCAAAAGAAGAAACTCAGATGGCCAACAGGCACATGAAAAGATGCTCCACATCACTAATTATCAGAGAAATGCAGATTAAAACCACAATGAGATATCACCTCACACCAGTGAGGATGGCCAACATCCAAAACACAAACAACAACAAATGTTGGCGAGGATGTGGAGAAAAGGGAACCCTCCTACACTGCTGTTAGGAATGCAAATTGGTTCAACTTTTGTGGAAAGCAGTATGGTGGTTCCTCAAAAAACTCAAAATAGAAATACCATTTGACCCAGGAATTCCACTGCTAGGAATTTACCCTAAGAATGCAGCAGCGCATTTTGAAAGAGACATATGCACCCCTATGTTTATCCCAGCACTATTTACAATAGCCAAGAAATGGAAGCAACCTAAGTGTCCATCTGTGGATGAATGGATAAAGAAGATGTGGTACATATATACAATGGAATATTATTCAGCCAGAAGAAGAAAACAAATCCTACCTTTTGCAACAACATGGATGGAGCTAGAGAGTATTATGCTCAGTGAAATAAGCCAAGCCAAAAAAGCCAAGTACCAAATGATTTCACTCATATGTGGAGTATAAGAACAAAGAAAAAAACTGAAGGAACAAAACAGCAGCAGACTCATAGAACCCAAGAATGGACTAATAGTTACCAAAGGGAAAGGGCCTGGGGAGGATGGGTGGGAAGGCAGGGACAAGGGGGGGGGGGGAAGGGGCATTATGATTAGCAGATGTAATGTTGGGAGGGCTGTACAACTCAGAGAAGACAAGTAGTGATTCTATGGCATCTCACTACACTGAGACAGTGACTGTAATGGGGTTGGTGGGGGGGACCTGATGAAGGGGGTAGTTTAATCACCATAATATTTCACGTGTAATTTTAGATTAATGATACCAAAATAAACTATAAAAAAAATTAAAAAGGTGTCTTAAAATACATTACCTATGAAAGAAATGTCATACTGACACTGACTACTGAACACCAACAATGCAAGCCAGAAATCAGAATGATTAGATATTTCATTAAGTTTAAGATGCCATCAATTCTAAGTTACACCATTACTTAGATTATAGCACCAACAAAGAAAAATACATGGTTCCAATCAAACTGTGACATAGACCAGAAGGAAGGTCTGAGGTATGAGGTGTGCAAAGAAATAGATGGGTATGTGGAAATTTATTTTATACCAACATGTTTGTATAATAATGAAAGCGTCAAATTAGGGGTTTAAAAATAAAACAAGTTAAAATACTGGCCCACAAAATCATGTAAGTCAGGAAAGGGTTGATGAGAATTATAATGTCGTAAAGACCATACACTATTAAAGAAGGGATTATGATTCCAGATAACTTTAGATAATAGTAGGTATGCATTGAAAATGTTTAGTAGTAAACACAAGAAAAATTGAGAGTGTGAAACTTCCAAAGTAGTATACAGGAAGAAATGGAACAAAAAACAAGCCAAGCAAGAAAGAGTGGGGGGAAGCATAAAAGAGAGAAACAAAAGAGCAAGATAGAAATCTTCATGTTTTAGGAATCATAACAAATGTAAATGGAATAAAGTTACCTATAAAAGGCAGAGATTACCAAATTTAAAACAACAAAAAACAAAATACATGTTTACTTGGATTACAAGAGACAAAGCTAAAACATAAATAAGTAGAAAGGTAGAAGGTTACAGAATTGAAACATATATACTAAATATCAACCAAAATAAAGCAGAGGGAGTTAATTTTATATTACTGCAAAAAGATCTTAAGGCAAAAAGCATTAACAAGGATGTCACTAAATGAAAAAGATTCAATTTATCCAGAAGACATAATCCTAAACTTTATTCACCTAACAAGATAGCCTCAGAACGTATAAAGCAAAAATTGATAAAACAGGGAATCTGACAAATACATCATCATAGTGAAAGAATTCAAAATACTTCTGTCAATTAATGATAGGTCAGACAGACAGAAGCTAGTAAAGTAATGGAAGATTTGGACACAATTAACAAGTTTGATTTTATGGAAATACATAGAAAATAACAATTAGAAAGTATACTTTCTTCCTAAGCACATACAGTACGTTTAAAAAAATGGCTATACCTAGAAATAAATCTCAAAAAATTTTTTTTAAATAATAATAAAAAGCTTATGTTTGTATTAGTTTCTTATGGCTGCTGCATCATTCCCACAAAGCCAGTTGCTTGACACAAGATGTCTCCCACAGTTCTATGGGCCAGAAGTCCAAAATCAATTTCTAGGCCAGTATCAGGTGTTGGCTGAGCCTTGCATCTCGCAGAAGCTCTAGGGGAGAATCCGTTCCTGGTCCCTAAGAGTTTCTGGTGGCTGGTGGTGTTCCCTGACTTGTGGCCTCATCGCTGCAATCTCTGCCTCTGTGTTCACATTCTCTTCTGTGTGTAATCCTTCTCTGCCTCTCTCTTACTAAAAATACTTGTGATTCCATTTAGAGCCTATCTAGGAATGTTTCATTTCTAGATCTCTAACTTAATCAAATCTGCAAAGTTCCTTTTCCAATAGCATAACCTTTATAGGGTACAGGGATTAGGGTCTGGTATCTTTGGGGGCCGTTATTCAGCCCACATTTATATGTGTTTTTACTTTATGACGGGCTGTATTCTGAGCACTTTAAAATATTAATTTATGCTCACAACAATCTATTATTCCCATTTTTCAGAAGGGAACACTGAGGTAGAGAAAGGTTGTAAATTGCCCAAGCTATGCCATACTCACATGTTCTCTGACCACAATACAATTATTTAGAAATCAATAACAAAAAGATTTACTTTTTGAAATAATTTCAGATTTATAGGAAATTTTCAACAGTACAAAGAATTCCCATGTACCCCTCACTTAGATTCCCCAAATGTTAACATTTTAACACATTTGTTTTATCATTTTTTGCATACATATTTTTTCTGAGCCTTTTTAGATTAAGTTGCATGTATAATGTCTCATTACCCCTAAGTATTCTGGTGTATATTTCCTAAAAAATAAGGACTTTCTCCTAAGTAACCATATGACAATGATGAAACTTCATGATGAAAACGATGCTGTTTTCTAATCTAGAGACCTTACTCAAATCTCACTAACTAGTTAAGAGATATGTCCTTTAGAGGAAAAAAATTTTTTTTTCTTCATCAGGATTCAATCCAAGATCATGAGTTCCATTTACTTGTTACATCTCTTTAGTCTTCTCTAATCCAAAACTTTTGACACATGGCTGGTTCTTTTGTATATCCCTCAATTTAGGGGTTTCTGGTATTTATTCTTGATTAGGTTCAGGTTATACATTTTTGGCAGGCTTATATCACATGAGTGATGTTGTATCTTCAGTCTATCATATAAGAATGCCCATAATATAAAACTGTCTTATGATAACACTAATACTAGTGTTTTTTTAAAGGTAATATATTTATAAAAACTTAAATTTGTGCTTTTAAAAGTATACTTCCAAGTAATTCACAGGTCAAAGAAATAATGTAAATTTTTAAATATTAACACTGAAATAAGTAAGTGCATATATACATGCTTGTGTAAAACACAAATTGTGTAATGTAGATCACACAATTAAATATAAAAGATTAAAGATAATTACACCTAGACCGTAGCTGTTTATGTAGGAATAGAAAACATCTAACATGAATGGATTTAAATGTCCAATTTGTGAAACAGGAAAAATAACAGAATAATCCTCCAGAAAGCAGAACATAAAATGAGAAGGATCAATGAAGCTTAAAGTTGGTTCTTTAAAAACTAGTAAAATAGACAAACATCTGGCAAAATGGCCAAGGAAGACTCAAACAACACTGGGAAAGGAAATGTTAAGAATATATCTAGCAGAGGTTTAAAAAAAATAATAAAATTCCTTGAGTTACTTTATGCTAACAAATTTGGAGGGGAAAATGAGTGAATGCTTAGGGAAATTTTTTTTTTTCAAAACAGACTTCAGAAAAAATAGAAACCCTGAGTAGTCTTATTTCCATTCAAGTAACATTATCAGTGGTTAAAAATCTTCCCATAAATAAGTATGAGACCTGATGGTTTTACAGACTTAAGGAAGACTGTCCTAATCTTTAACAGATTCTTCTAGACCACAGTAAAATAGGTAACATTCCTCGCTCACTTAATAAAATAATAATCTTGATATGAAAACCAGACAAGTATAAAATGGCAAGCCAATTTCCTAAATATGGATGCAAAAATTTCAACTGAAATACCAGCAGACTGAATTCTCCATATATAAAGATAGTAAAATGTGACCAAGAATGTAATGGTTATTTAAACATAAAGCCATAACCTAAATCAAATCGCCGAAATCTTCAGGGAACAGTTATATTCAACATGTGTGTACTCCTAGCTAGTCTTAGAACACACTGGGTATGCTCTCTCCTTCGGCTCTTTGCACAAGCTGGTGTGCCTGAAATGTCCTTCCCCCACACAGCTGGAAGGCTGCCTCAGACTACTCAACTCCATCTCTCTGCAGCCTACCGTGAGTACCTTATTTAAAATCACAAAAACCTCCCACTCCCCTCCACACACACCGTTTCCCCATCCTCACCCTGCCTCATTTTTTCCCATAGCACATAACATTTATGCGAATTACTGTGCCTTTTGTTGATTACCAGTCTCCCTCCCTGGCTACCCACCCCCCCCAGCTCAAATGTAAGAACTATAGAGGCAAGAATTTTTGTCTGCCTTGTTCACCGTAGTTTCTCCAGCCCCTGCCCCTGCCCCACCGAAGAGTAAATGGTACACAACCGGCACTCAGTAAATGCACACAACAGTGTGTCTAGAAACTTTGGTAACAAGGAAGACAAGCTTACCTTACATCCTTTTAGGATTACCATTTTTAGTACCCATTTTGCTTGCTTTTCAATGACATGTGGAAGGAGAGTGGACAAAGTTGTACTATGCCATTCATCACATTAAAATGTTTTCATCTAATGTTTGTGTTCATGCTAGACACAATGTCCCATTTCTAGATGTCACCATATAAATCTCAGAAAGATGAACTACGTTTCCACAAGGGAATTAAATTCTGTCCATATTTATGTTTTGCATCGAGTGACATAAATAACGCTAGTCCAAAAATATTAGAATGTCACAAAGTAGTAAGTCCTTAAAAATTTTTAAATGTAATTAGCTTTCAAAATATTAAATAAAAAGCTTTGATAATTTGTTTTGAACTGGTAAACTACAGAACAAAGTCGCAGAATCCAGGACCACCTAAATCTTCAGTTAACTTTTGATGACAGTAGTCTTAAGGAGTTATGGTATGACTTGGGCTCATTTCATTCTCATAAGGTATTCGCATCACAATAAGCCTCCTCTTCCACACTGAATCAACACCATTTTTATTGGTGTCAGCAATGATATTCACTCCAGATAAAGTTCAGTTCTACTGTATTTCAATGCAATAAATATCAAATGAGAACTCAGAATTCACCTCTTTAAGGCAGGACCACATTTGAGGAAATGGAAACCAACATTAACATCTTTCTTTATTCCCAGTGCCTGTGGCACTGGCACAGGGAGAAATCTTAACGGCATACATCTTTACGTGTACAGGAAAATTCATCTCGACATGCCCCCCATGCTCCTTCACTGAAAGGACAATGAAAGAACAAGAAATTAAAATCTAACTTGCTATGTCATGACTTAAGCTGCTTCTCCACAAATAAACAATACTATCTTCTACTCTACTCTTTTTGGGTTCAAACTTTACCTAGTACATGTCAGGCTATAAAATCAAGTCAACATAGAATCAAATCTAAAAATTACACTTCGCTATTTTGAAGGTTTGGGGTATGCTGGTTTCCCTGGTAGTATATTTTTTCTTTTCGTGTGCCTGGGGACAGGTTTTCATGTCATCATTTTCAACCTTGAGTGTCAAATACAAAAGGATACGTACCAAGTGGAAGCAGTCAGGGCCAAAACTCAGATGTATTGAGATTGCTAAGGGATTTCCTAGAGAGAATATGACTATTTCCTAACTGGGATAAAAGAAAAAGTATTTTATGTGCTTGTAAACAAATCCCTCCCATCCCTACCAATTTCACCACCAAAATGACCACCACCACAATCAATCAAGCAACCAATGAGTGAAAACAATTAAAACATTGCCCAGACCACTGTGATTACACCAATCCTACAACAAAGTGAGAGCAAAAAACAATGTGTGTTTCATAAAACTAAATTTATTCAACTTAAATAATCATTCTTTATTCTGAGATTATGTTTTTCCTACTTTTTGGTGCTAAAAAGTCTTTCATATAAGAATGCTAATAGCAGATGGTAATTTGGGTTTTCCTGTTTTTGCTTTATATCCTTAGCTGCAAAATTAAAAACCTAGAAACACTTCAACATTCCAATTAAAAATTCTTTTTTTCTTTGCAAATTTACTGGTGCTTAAACTCAGAGCCTAGGAACCACAGCCTAGGTAAAGACCTACCTTCTGTGTTGCATGTTTTACAACATTGAATTATTTCTTGGTGAGTTACCTAAACAATATATAGCAGGATAAAAGCAATTCTTAATTTACATTAAGCCAGTATAAAGATGGCCTTAATTGCAAGCACGAATGAAGTGTTTTCAACCACCACCAAAGAAATATGTTTTCAACCAACACCATGTATATATCATGTTTTATATCATATTTTATCCTTTTATATCTTTCTTCTTATTAAAACTAATTGTATTGATATTCATAGGGCACTGTCTTAAAGGTATAGTACTACTTTGCTGATATCATTACTGTTCTGGGCAGCCTGTTGTCACAGATGTGAGCAGTGTTCACGCAGTACAGAAACAAAGATAGCTGGGGCACAAGTCGGCCAGTTTCCTGGGTCAGCGTTTTAGTGGTACCACAGGTGGCTGCCCATCTCAATGCACGTTTTGCCCATTTACCTTTATAAATCATACATTAAAGCTTTCAGTATTTACATACATTTAAACTGAGAAGATGTATTAGAGGAAACCATATTTTAGTGGGTTTCATGTGTCAAAAAAACCTCAATTTCCATATATTATTTTTATGTCATTAGCTACCTTTGAGCGTATAAATGCACAAACTGAAACATACTTTTAGAAAAGCGGACAGAGAGCTATGGAAACTGCAGTGTGTCCTCCCGTAAGTGAATCAATTCATCTCTACTCCCTCGAAGTATTAAAAACAAAGAAAACTAGCTGGCCATTACTTTTTAAAGTATGTTTCAGATAAAATACAAAATAATCATCACTGGCATTTTGGGCCAGATGAAAACTGTTGAGTGCTATGTCTGACTCTACCATTCTATGATTTGCTATAATGGTTTTCCTTCCATTACACTGTTCCCACTAATATTAGTTCTCTATCCATTTAATATGACCATTTGTGTTAAACTTCAAAATAACTCCTGGGAGTATCTAGAATTTATATCAGGAACTTCTGAAAGCGCTTCTGCTTTCCTCCCAGTTATGACGACATGTAACCTTATTAGTAACATTAAAATGGCAACTGAAGGTTTTTGAGATGGGTGGGTGCCTTCAATAAACACGCACAGGCTGAAGCATCCGGCCAAGTTATTCTACGCAGTGATCAATGCTTAGTTCTTCTTGGTTTTCTTCAGATAGCGAGCTCGCATGGATTTGCCTAGAATCATGCTCACTTTAAGATATATCCAAGAAGGCAGGATTGAGGATACTGCACCCTAGGGAAAGAAATGGGGAGATAAATAATTATAGCCTACAATTTGAGCTAAATTAAAGTGCAAGATCTTATGTTTTATGTTTTACTTATAGGTAGACTTTAAAGGTTTTGGGTATTTAAAATAAAACACAGATGTCTCCTTAGTACATCTAGACAACAAATAAATGCTAACACATCACACACTATTTTGTAGCTCAATGGGAAACCCCAAGCCAAAGTACTGATGTGGGACTTGAAAACGTACATACCATAAGAGAATGGATCAGGTATCCATTGGTGCGGGACTGCACGCCCACTGTTTTAATTGCAGATTTCACAAACGTCTCTGAAGAGGGTTTATCCAAAGTTGGCTTTCGGATTTTAGACAGTTTCGTGGCCACGAAGTATGGCAGGACACTCTAGAAAGGCACCCCCCCACAAAACACATCCATCGATTAGCAAAGGCCACAAACTCGGAATTCACTGTGATGTTTGTTCTTTGTAGCAGAAACATTCTGATGAAATCTAAAGTGTGTATCCTTATATAGAGAGAAGATAAGAGGAGTGGCTTGACAGAGCACATGATAGCAAACAAAATTTAATAAATCAATCGATAAAACAGAATTTGAGACTAGAGAAAACATTAAAAACAAGCAGAAATACATACCTTTTTGAATCTTTAAAAAGAAGGCATTGGACAAATGTACAGAACAGAGATTCAGGACAGGACACTCTTTCTACTCTGGTTAAACTCAACATTGTTACAAAACCACCAAGTGGGAGGTTCTTGCATTTTACTCTCCTAAAGAGATAATAGTATTTTCTTCATAATTTACGATTAATTATGATTATTCTATCAGCTCTGGTCTCTTTAAAGTAAACATTTCACTTTCTCATCCTGGGGCTACGCTACCACTTTTCTTCTCTAATTTCCTACCATTCTGCTTCTGAGTTTCATAAACTTTGTTATGATAAGAGAGGATCTGCTCCCTGTTTTCCTTTGTTCTTTGCTGGGGAGACAATATAACAAATGGAAATGGCTTGAGGACTAAGAGACCCTTGACAGGACTGGTGTGGGACGACACGTCCGCACACTCAGTGCCTTTTAGAGGAATTTAAATAGGGGCAGGTTCCTTGTGGCTTATGCTTGCTCGCTACACTTGGGATATGATTCAACACAGAATATAAGGGAAAGCTGTTACAATTCCTGAATCATGATACAAGAGGTTCCTTCTACACTGAAATAACTTGGGCATGGTTTTCACCAAAGAGTGAACGTATTCTGTGTGTGTCTCACATGTGTGAAAGGAGAAGGTATACATTACAGCATTTTATTAAAGAAGAGGGTCTGTTCCAAAACAGGGTGGTCAAAATAAAACACTTCATTCCCAGAGGTAGAAATAAAAACTGAGATGTACTTTAGACTATGGATTTCCTTCCTGCTGAGAGCTAGAAGGAATGTTCCTATCTCTTTGGGCTATTTGTTTTGTTGTGTTGTTTTTTCTTTTTTATACTTTTTCCATTCCCAAGTATGAGTCAAGGAATACAACTCATCCTTCTTAACAGGTGAGCTGAAATGTCAGCCCACCTGTTAAGAACCAAGAGCCCATGGGCCTAACCTCTGCCCCTCCCCACCTTTCTCTTTCACAGTCCTTGCAGCCACAAACCCACGCTAAGTAAGCTAATGTCCCCCAGACACCTCAATTCCCAGGGCCATTTGATTAAGTGACTTGGCTTTTGAGAATCTGTTTACCGGAATTATCACGATATACATATCCCTCACTTAACAAGCAAAATTATGTCAAAGGTCTTCAATTTTAAAACCATGTTGCTGTATACAGTATATGAGAGCATAAACCAAAGAGAGACCTTAGACTAACAAACAGTATGAAATGCAGTGTTCAGTGAGGCTCTAACAAGGGGTAAGGAAAGAAAAATTTGTTCACCAAGAGGAATAGAACAGTAAGAGTATCTGCATATATTATGTCTCAAATAATGAAGGAACATAAGTAAACCATGTCACATCTCTATGCCTCAGGTTTCCTGGTTACAAAAAAAGTCAAGATTTAAAAACTGTTCCCATATAGAGATCACAAAGCCTGCTAAGAATACTGTAAAGTTTTGAGCATCTCAAGATAAAGATGGTCTGGTAGACTTCCAATGGTGTAAGTATAATTCTCTATCCCCCACTCTGTGTGTGTGTATATACATACACACACACAGCATAAATTGGGCTATTTTGATCTTGCAGAGGAATTAAGTCGCGCTGCCTAGCTGAACCACTTGATGGTGCCACAAGTTAACCCATCATTCAGCTAAACCACCCTGACAGTCTGGAGAACCTCCTGGCTCTGGAGGTGGGGACAAAGGAAGCATACGCAGGCATTCCAAGTCAAATTATGTTTTTCCAACTAAGAAATGTAAATTCCATTCTGGAAAGGGTATTTACTTATTTTCACAATGGTTTAAAATTAAGGTAGCTAATATGGCCTAGTGAAGGATGGAAAGGATTCAGAGAGGAAATAACTTTTGAACAATGTCTTAAGGGAAGTGGAGGAGTTTGCCAGCTAAACAAATAAGGGAAGAACATTTTGGGTAATGAGAACAACAAAGGAGATGTAAGAGAGCATGATGTTCTCAGGGAACTGCACATAGTTCAGTATGGTTTAAACACTGGAAATGTCTGAAGCAATGGCAGGAGGAAGACTAAACAGTACAGAAAACTAAATCCAATCACTGGGCAGCTTTCAAACTCCTAGAGCTAAGCCCTATGAAGACATAAGTCTTGCTCACCACTATATTGCCAACGCTAGGACAGTACCCAGCACATAGTAGGGCCACAAAGATCTGTTGACTGAGTTAGCAACAGAACACTTAATTACGGACAACACCAAAGAAACACATCGGGGTCCTTTTCCACTGCTACAGTCCAGAAAATTAATTACACCAAGAAGCTGACAATGTAATAGTAGAGTTTAAACCAAAATTTTAGATATTCTGAAGCTTAAGCAAGAACAACTATCTAAACAAAGGCAAACTTAGAGGTCTAGCTACTTGCCAAGAAATTAAAAAGGAATATTTCAAGTTACATAAAAGTAAAGAAATATATGTCAAAATGTCATCTAGGTACATCCTTAAACAGCTGAACAAAAAACCCGTAAGCAATTATTAATCCATTTTTTCTGCTTACTCAGGAAACATTCCAGGTAACAGGTCATGATACTTGTATTTTTGACAGGAAGCATTTTGGAAAGAACAAATTTTACAAGTTGCAGAAGCTCGACAATTTGCCATTATAAGTAATGCCACTAGGAAACAGCCGCATCTTGACAGCTACAGATACGGGCAAGTGTCCTGGTCTCCAAAGCTGGAGTCCCAAACTGAAAATAATTAACGAGGGCATAAAGCAAAGTTGTTGACGTTTTGCCCTTGCTCAGCCTATTAAAAAAAAAAATCCCTGGAGACAACTTTGTATTTTTTTCTCAGCCTCCGGAGTAGCTCGTTTAGGTGTCTTGTGTTTACCAAACAGTGCAGGGGGCCTTGACTCAGAACGGGAAGCCTCCTACAACTGAATTGCCACGGAGTGGCGGGAAGATGTCCAACACTGCATGGCAGGTATTCAAGACTCACAGGCCCTTGTAACTTCAGGCAGTAGAGCAACCGTGTACTATTTCATGTAGTCATCTATATATTAAACATGCCTTCTCAAATTTAAAAATGACCAGAACTCACAACCACACTTTTGAAAACGTGGATCCAGAGGATGCCAGGCTACAACCTGTTTGCACAATATGGAAATCTAGACACAGTATCTAATCAGTCTTTTTGAGCAAGAAGCTACCAGTGTGACCTGAATGAATTCTTAAGGCAGAGGCTGTAGCTCCTATGAGGCATTTTGGGATTTTTTTTCTCCGTAAATCTGTGTATTCGCCTCCCATTTCAGGATGTAGTATCCTCCAGAAAAGTCTGAATAATTTTAAGTAGATCCTAGTTTTGAGTTAGTATTCTTTTATTTGCAGACAATGAGATGAGCATTTCTACCAAAGGGCCTTGATTATCTCACTGGTAGAAACCCTTGGATTTTCCAGAAAATGTTAGGAAAAAGGCATATTCTGATGGTGCAGAGGTCCCTGATTATGTGGTGACATGCAAAGGCCCTGTAGGAATGTCAGGTAAAACCTCAGCACCCAAGCCCAAAGTAAAGGCGTTAAGATTGGTGTTCTGCAGAAAGAAATTCCTTGATAAAAACTGGCTGGCTGATAATCTTAACAAATGATTTACCTCCAAATTTGTGGAATGTATATGTTAACAATCGAGGAACAAAAGGAAAACCAGTCTAATTTCACAAAAAAAGCATTTATTTAACAACAAATATTTCCTAAGCACTTACTAGGACACTGTTTTAGGCACTTGGAACACAGTTACAAACAAAAACAAAGTCCCTAATTTTACAGAGCTTACATTTTACTGAAAAGAGAGGAGGGTGAGAACGCAGAGACTACAAACAGTAAAATATGTATACAGTACTGGGAGGTGACGATAAAAAGGAAAAAGAAAGAAACCTAGCAGAGGATAGAGGTGACGAGGCCGCTCCTGCGGGTGATCAGGGAAGGCCCCTCTGGCGTGGTGAGGCGTTGCCTGCTCTCAAGATCTGAATGAAGGGAGAGGACTCGCAAAGAGCCACAGGTAATGAGCCTTTTAGACGGAAAGGACAGCACATGCAAAGGCCTGGTGGTGGGGCTGTCGATGAAGGGTCTGATCGACTGCAAGAAGGGGTGAGATAATGTGGGAACATTTGAGATGGGAACATGGTGGGTCATAAGAATTCATGATTTTACACTAAAACAGATGAAAAGCCATGGGAGAATTTTTTAGAAGAGGAATGAAAATGACCGGGGTTTTGCTTTAAAGAGCTGACTCTCACGGCCAGGAGCAGGCTGGGGAGCCACAGGCAAGGGATGGGAACAGGGAGGCTAGGTTGGAAGATACCACAAATGTCAACCTAAGAGACCACAGTGGCTCAAGTTCCAGTGGTAGGAGCAGCGGTCATGGAAGGGGCCAGACAATGGATGTGTTTAAAAGACAAACTAAAGTCAGTGGGATTTCCCAGCAGGTTGACTTTGGGGTGAGAGAAAGAGGCAGTGGGGTAAAGGGGAGAAAATATCAGTTTTGAAATCAGATGGACTTGGATTCAAATTCCAGCTTGACCACACTGTTGTCTGGTCCTGAGCAAAATACTGAACTTTGGTTTCTTCCTCTGTAATGAAGAGATACAGGCTCTTCCTTACTGTACTATTATGAGGATTTAAATAAAATATTATCAGTTAAGGAGTGTGTGAGTTGAACTTTGGTATGTACTAGTAATTATTTTCTAGTATTTGTATTTTTTCAGCAGCTATTTGTAAAGAAATACTTGACTGAAGTTAAGAAGGGTATAGGAGCTCCCTTTTCTGCAGGGGGCGTCTACTGAGCTAAACACATGGATATTCGAGTCCCTTATGGACAGATTACCTCTTAAGTCTTAAACTTAGGACCTAGTAAGTTCTTGTAGTGAGTGCAACACTGTTGTGAAGGGCCAAGAAAAAAAGACATTACTGACAAACACGGGAATTCACCTGGTTGGAATGGATTTGAGTCCAATTATCCCAATAGGACTCATTTTACTATTTCAAGCCATTTCTCAAAGTTGGCACAGTTGACCCAATATGAGTATTTCCTATGAGAATCTTTACATTGTTTTACAGTTTTCTATTTAGACTCCGTTTGCACTAACAACACACTCCATTGTCTTCTTCCATTGCCACTGACAATTAACAAGAAGAATGGATGAAGAATTATGTTTTCAATCCCAACAGTCATTTCTTAATATTTAGCTTTCTAGCTCTTTGGAGCCCAACAGATCTATATAATTACTCTAAGCTATAAAAAAATTAACAAAATATAAAAGGAGTATCTTCTTTGATTAAAAAAAGCTTGAATTTTGTTTTCTACCTCATCTCCATTTGTGCTATTTGTTTTCTATATTTATTCTGATTAAAAACTACATTTTTACCAGAATTAACAAAACCACCAACTCACATCACCAAAGAGCACAGGAAGGTGGGTAACTGAGGAGAATGGGGCCAGAGAATTTCTCCATTATGATAAGTTCACATTTAAACGGAGTATTCTTGTGTGATCTCACGCTGAGAATGAGAAAGCCCACTTCTTTTCAAGCCAACTGAACCCTCACACCACCTTCTCTGGGTCTAGGTGGGCTCCACCTGCACCCTCATCTTCGTTCTGGTAAAGAGTCAGGTAAACTGTATCTTATGGGATGGTTTCAGTTAGCAAATGATTTCCCTCTTGATAGCATCTCCAAAAGGCCTGGCTTCCCAGGCTCCAAGGAGGAAAACCATCCGGCGCAGAGTAACTCCGTGAGAAGCAGGAAGCCGCTGCAGAAGGCACACAGACTCAGGAGCGACTCACGCCCAGGCTACAAATCCCGACCACCGAATTCCCTGCACGTGCCGCCTTCTTGAACACTTCACCTTCCTTTAGTTTCTTCATAGCACTTATCATCGTATAATCTCATTCATGTATTTGTTTATATGTTTATTGTCTGTCTCTCTTCTACTAAATGTAAATTCTACCACAGTGGGGACTCCATCTATCTTTTTTATCATTGTAATCCCCACTTGCCGGACTATTAGGTACCCTCTAAATAGTTCTTGAAGAAATGTGGATCATGATATGCACCTCTAGTTTTGGACTTACTATCCCTTGGGGTTGTAATGTGTTTAAATACCTGTCTTCTGTTTCCGTGTGTGCCCTGAGGCCAGGGACGGGGTCTCACTCACTTTTGTTTGCGCTGCCTGGCTAAGGACCTGGCAAACAGCAGGCATCCGCTGTCTGATAAACTGAACTAACTTTAGGCAAGTTGCCCAACTCCTGTTGATTTCATAGTTTCCTACCTGTGAAATAGGACTAGGTTAACATCTCTTGCAATTAAGGTCACAAAAGAGGTAAAACATGGGGCATATCTTAAATATTCAATAAATGCATGCTTCTTTCCTCTCTTCTTCCCACTTGTGTATCATTTCTCAGTGTTTTTATATATGCCAAGGGCTCAAAGTAATGAAGCCGCTTTCTGCAGATCAGAAGACCAGAGTGGTGGCGTCAGACCTAAACCCTTGGTCTGCTGACTGCAGGCTCAGCATCCTTCCCTCACTGCCCGTAAGCACACCTGTGATAAATGTGGCCTGGCCCCGATGAAGGAAGCTCTACTCTAGCCGCTTGCTTGGAAATGACCAAATATCCAGGAGGGCTTCATGAATTCTTCAGCAACAAAAACTTTTTCACAAGGCAGGTTTGTGAAGAATCATCGTGACTTATGGGATATATAATGTGCGTATTCTTATTCTTTGGGAATAGACACTGAGCTGTTTACAGGTAAAGAACCATGATGTGGGCAACTTTCTTTTCAATGACAAAACAATAAAATATATGAAAAAAGTAAAATGTTCAACAAGTGAATCTTGATAAAGGATACTGGGGTGTTCTTTGTTCTTTTCTCATTCTTAAAATTTCTGTGGATTTGAAATTACTCCAAAATAAAAAGGTTTTTAAAAACAAGAAGTCTTGTGAATATTTCACAGAATCAGAGTTCAAGAAGCATGGTTTTAAGATGTCCTCTGAGTCTTAAGGACCTCTTACCTGCTCAGCATTAAGGCCTGCTTGGCACAGGGCACCCAGAGGGGCTGACGCCGGGCCTGCCAACTAGCAGGCAGAGCACTTAGGACTCTGCCCTTCGAAAAAGTTAAGCATAATTTTTACTGCTCTAATTATAGGGCAATAATGAAAACAAACAGTCCTCACCCACAGAGCACACTTTTGATAAGGTTTACTCAATAATGAATTTCTCATCCTAATTTACCTCCAGGGCATTTGTATCACATGTCGCTACTGTTTATTAGCATTTCCGGGAAATGCTTAGATAATGGCAAATCTGAAATCATGAAGGAAATTGTAAATGCTCTTTCAAAATTACAGGAAAGAAGTCGAGGGAAAGACAGGGAGAGAGAAAGCCAAGGAAAAAATATTAATAAAGAATTAATACAATTATGCTCAGTGAAATAAGCCAGGTGGAGAAAGACAAGTAGAAAATGATCTCACTCATATGTGGAGTATAAGAACAAAGCAAAAACTGAAGGAGCAAAACAGCAGCAGACTCACAGAACCCAAGAATGGACTAAACAGTTACCAAAGGGAAAGGGACTGGGGAAGAAGGGTGGGAAGGGAGGGATAAGAGGGTAAAAGGGGCATTACGAGTAGCAGACGTAAGGTGGGGGGGGCACGGGGAGGGCTGTACAATTCAGAGAAGACAAGTAGTGATTCTATAGCATCCTTCTATGCTGATGGACAGTGACTGTAATGGGGTATGTGGTGGGGACTTGATAATAGGGGGAGTCTTATAACCATAATGTTGTTCATGTAATTGTACATTAATGATAGCAAAATAAAAAAATAAATAGAAATTTAAAAAAAGGAGTGGCCATTCAAGCCATAAATGGTTAGGTTTGGGCTTGATCAGTATTTGGTTCACAACTATTGTGCTTAGACAAAATTTTTGCTTACCCACAAAAAAAAAAGGAAAAAAATGGGAAAATAAAATCAAGAATTTTTAGTAAAAAAAAAAAAAAGAATTAATACAAAACAACCTAGGATTTGAAAAACATGGTCTCTTCCTCTCCCAGAATAGTAATCTGGTACACATTCACATTGGGGTAGATCTAAAAGGAGAGCTTTCCTTCCAAAGATGAGAAGAAACTGAAACTGGGCAACATAGCATTGGCCTTGTAAGCCCTCTGGATACAGAGGATGAAAATTCAAGGCCAGAGGCATATGGAAGCAACAAAAGCAACCCCCAAAGCCTTCAGAATGGATACCTGCGTGCCACAAAGCATGGCCTCACACGCCTGAGTCCTCTGTGATGCCAAGCAAAAAGCAGGTCTCTAGTGTGTGATGAACGACACGTGCCACTAGCAACACAAAGACAAACCAGAGAAAAGCCCAGTTCTCAAGAACACATTGAAGTGGGAGAGGACGCAGAGCCAGAGAGTATCAGGCAGAGGTAAGAGAGCAGAGGGAGAGGTGTGACCAAATGTGTGTAAGTGGCTGAGAGGTTTCCCAGGGCAGGTGAAGTGTGGCCCGAGCTTTGGAAGACGGACGGTACCCATAGGCTCTGGTGTGAACGGAGCAGGGAGGGGACCTGGAGAGGACTTGGGGAAAGTGTGTGCCAGCAGCAGAGGCAGGCATGGCAGAGAGCAGAGCACACACTGGACACCACAGTGCCCAATCTGGCTGGAATACGGTGGGATGAGGGAGTAGTGCAAGAGGCGAGGAACTTGCAGGGTATGAACTCAGTCCTCCTCAGGGGTACGGGCCTCCGCTGCAGGACTGCAAAGGAAAGCACCATTATCCACACAATCTCCCAGGGAACAGTATGTGGGTGAAGGGGAAGGGGAACCAGCTGGTGAATACTCCTAGTCCAAGAAATGTGCACACATAAAACACCACCAAAGACAAACCCAGTAATTCTGAACTCTGAATTTCATTCAAACCGGATTTTTTCTCCTTTTGGTCAGAATTAATAGGAGGTTCTATTCTACTTCAGCATCCTGATGCACACAGAAATGACAACTACACTGTCCCTCACAATCATTTCAGTTTTAATTTTTCACCAAATTCATACAAAGTTTAAACCTTGTATGAACTCACATGAAGGAAGACAATGATCAACGGAATTACATAACTTGTAATTCATTATTAGGGAAAAAGAAATGTTTACTAAGTAAAATATTTCAGGAAACACATGCTAATGTGTTTTGGTGGTGGTTTCTTTAGATTAATGGCAGAGAATAAATATGGAGAAAAGATTTTTGAGGAAAACAAGCTGTGGTAGTGAAAGAGGAGACAGGCTTGTCAAGTCATTGTATTTTCGAAATCGCTCATCTGGGCCCAGGAGCCCGATACTCCCTCTTGGAGACGCTTGCAGCCTCTGGTCACCCTGCCTATAAGTCACCTGCCAACAGACCTGTAAGATTCGTGCTGAGTCTCAGTGGGTGCTTAAAAATTATTAAATAGCTTGATTGTAATAGATTTAGAATGAGAAAATGGCATAACATTGTGTGGCCTGTGACATTTACCCCCTATGAATGCTTTACTGGCTTCCTTATTACCAAAATCCAACACATTCTACATGGCAAATTTGAGCTACTAGTACTGGAATGACTGGTGTCAAGGTTCGGAGGAAGTATGGTAGTTCAGGGTTCTCAAAAACCCTGTCCTCCCCAGTGACATCTGAGGGTTCCTTGGACAAGACCCCAGGTGGGGATTCAGAAGAAGCAGGCTTTAAGAAGTCCCCAGAAGATGAGGAAACATTCACCCTAGCCCTTCTCTAACTACCACTTCCTCTCACTGTGGTTGATTTAGCTCCAGTGTCTGCTTTGAGAATGGAAAGGGTCCGGAGCTAGATCTAGGTAACACTTAGGGCCACCTTGACTGTCTAAGGACATAAGGGAGGAAATGGAACTAAGCAGCCAAGCACCTTCTGGTTCCATAACTGCCAAAGCATAGATGGATCAGTAAGTGTTCAATGCTGTTCTGAAAGCCTGGAACAAACAGCCCAGTGGTTAAGAACAAAGACTCAGACTTGAGACCAGTCTCTACATAGGCAACTGGCTTAACCTCTCTAAACCCCAATTTCCATTAATTTAAAGAAGATAATGACTGCACCACACCATCTTATGAAATCATTATGAGATGCAATGAAATAAATGGACACATATGAAGTGCTTGGCACTGTGCCTGAAAAGCATCCCCTCAAATACTAGGTATGATGGTGATGCTGGCAGTTGACCATCTGGGGCTGCAGAGTGTGAAACGCAAAAGAGTAGGCCCACAGCAATGGAAGCATAATGAACAATGGGTCTGTGTGGAGGTGGGTGCAGGTTGTGGGCAGAAGAAGGAAAGGGGTAAGAATTGCAGCTTCTCCCAAGATGTTGTTAAAAATATGCCTAAGCATGGAAATACTGTGAGCCGTTACTTCTTTGTGTTGAACAACAGCTGATTTGAGATAGATACTCATAAAAAACACCTACATTTGCTTCTTCTTGTATTTTGTATTGTATTTTCACAGCATTGTATCTGTTAGCTACATAACAAAATCAAAGTTCTCTGTAAAATGGATAGTGTAAGAGCTAAAGCTATAAAAAAACCTTGAAATAAAACAGGGGAAGTGCTTTGTAACATTAGATTTGTCAAAGATTTCTTGCATAGGACACCAAAAGCACAGACAACAAAAGAGAAACTAGATAAATTGAACTATATCAAAATTAAAAACTGTGCAAACAAGGACACTATCCTAGAGTGAAAAGGTGATCCACAGAGTAGGAGAAAATATTTGCAAGTCATATATCTACTAAAGAGTTAATATACAGAATATATAAAGTACTTTTACAATTCAACAATAAAAAGCAAACAACCCAATTAAATAATGGGCAAATGACTTGAATAGACATTTCTCCAAAGAGAATACACTAATGGTCAATTAGCACATGTAAAGGTGCTCAACATCACTAATCATTAGGGAAATTCATATCCAAATCAAAACCACAATGACAGAGCACTTCACACCCATCAGGATGACTATTATTGAAAAACAAAAAAAAACCCAAGTGTTGGCAAGTATGTGGAGAAACCGGGACACTTGTCCTTGCTGATGGGAACGTAAGTAAGGGCAGCTACAATGCAAAACAGTATCTTCCCTTTAAAAAAATACATAGAATTTTTTCCTGTAAGAAAAAAATATATAGAATTACTGTATGATTCAGCAATTCCACTTCTGGGTACATATCGAAAAGAATTGAAAACAGGGTCTCAAAAAGGTAGGTGTACATCCACATTCACAGAAGCATTTTCCATACCAGCCAAGAGCTGGAAGGAACCCGATGTCCATCAATAGATGAATGGATAAACAAATGTGTATTATTATAAACACAATTATAATATATATAATAAAACACATAATACCACATATAATGTGTATTATAAACAAGTAATATAATGGGATTGTATTGGATTCAGCCTTTAAAGGGAAGGAGATGCTGTCACATGCTACAATACACACGGGCCTTAAAGACATTTTGCTAAATGAAATACGTCACTCACAAAAAGACAAACACTGAGTGAGTCCGCTCACATGAGGAGTCGTCAAACTGAGAAACAGAGAACAGATGGTGGTTGTCAGGGGCTGAGGGTGGGGGGGAGTGGGGAAATTAAACTAAATTGTGTTTAATGGATACAGTTTCAGTTTTGGGGATGAATAAAGTCCTGGAGATGGAGGTGGTGATGGCCGCACAACAGCGCATTTGAATGTATTTAATGCCATTCAACTGGGCACTTAAAAATGATTTAAACGGTGTTTTCTATTACATGTATTTTATCACAGTTTACAAAGACATTAAAAACCATCCTGATACGCTGCCACCCTGGAGCAGGCGATCGTCCTTGCTCTAGTGAACATTAGCTTTCCTCGGCTCTCTACCTTCTCTCGTGGTTATTATAGAGTGGCTTTGAAACAGAGTTGTGGCACATCTTACATTTCTGGCAGCTGAGAGATATGGACAGTATATTGCTCTCAAAACTGTAAGAACTTAAATAATTATGCTTCAACTGTTTATGCTGCATGTAGTTCTACCTGAGGTATCTGTACTTGAAAATTCTAGGGGATCATTTTTTCAAATCTAGATTGAAGTGCGTAAAGGGAAAAGAAACTATGTCTTTAATGATGTGCTAACGTCACATTCACTTACTTGGGAATGTGATTTTCTTTCGTTGCCAAGACAGCAACAGTTGCTGAGGAAACCACACCAGAAAAACGGGGGATACTTAACCTAAACAAACTCTACTCACCTGCACAAAGATGCCCTTGCTCCTGTACTCTTCATGGAGGCACTGAGAGAAGAAATCTACAAAAGCCTGGGAGGGGTGGGTGTGAGAAGAAAGCACACGTATTACATCAATCTGCCTGATTTGTAGCCATGGAAACAAAAATAACAAACTAACTGTTTAACACTACAGTTTCTAATCATTCTTTTAATTTCAAATGCAGAAGAGACCATTAAAAACAAAATTCAAGTTATTTTTAGCTGCCACTAAATTATGCTCTTACCAAATATAATATCCAGATCAAATTTTGATCTAACTGGAAAAGGTTCTTCTTATCTTCACTTTTTTCAGAACGCTACTTTCCAAGAAGAAATGTTTTATTATATAACAAAGGACGCATTCCTCCTCCCCACTTGCCATTCAAACAGAAACACAGTGTGAGTTCTGTTCAATTCTGCTCTCAGGGGATGTTGTTGTCTGTAAAAAGGCAAAAAGAGCAAGCGCCCTCTTGGTCCTTTGGGATGGAAAGATCCAGGAATCGTAGAGATGAACGTGACAGCCCATCTTCTTGTGATAGTACAACCTCAAATCTATCTGTTAAATATAATGTACCACTTTTCAAATGCGGGCTCAACCTTAGGCTTGCAATGCAAAGTGTCAATGATGACCCCACTAGGGTCCCAATTAGTCATTGTCTGTGCCTGTGGAGTGAAACAGGTTTAAGAAGTTGGAGTTCACCAATCACCTCAAGAAACATGGTGTTCATTTTAAACATGCCTACTGTAGGTTTCAGTGATACAGAAGACGAGTAGTTTGCAGGATTGGGACAGTACCAAGCTTTCTTAGTCACCATTTACACTTTTCGAGGGGACAAAGAGCCACGTGAAAAAGAAGACAATTGTTTTGATGTATTCCAAGTTCTTATTGTGTATTATGTTTTGCTCACTTTTCTCTAAAACCTTTATTTCAGCGTTTCAATGGTCATTGTTGTTTCAGAGATGTACCCTATGCCTCAGCAATGTATATGAGGATGATGCTACTGACCTACAGGAAGTAGGAAATGCACTCTCAGTTATTTCTCTAGTGGTAATATGAAGAGGGGAATGGTGTTGTCGTTATAAAATTATATCTTACCGAGAGCTCTGCCTCACCCCAGAAGTGACAATAAATATCTGTGAATTCTCAACAACGTGGCGAATACCCACACTTCACCCAGCCTATTTTGTGTCTACCATGTGCATTTGTGTGCTGGCTGGCTGCTGTCCTGCTGAGCTCTGCACCTGGAATTTACGCTATATGCAGCCGACTCATTCAGGGATCAAATCCCCCGTCTTAGACTCATTACCGTGTTCTGAGCAACTGGGCCAGCCGGCCTGGGCCGGCTTTCTGTGGAAAGTACACATATCAATTTTAAAACCAGTAAACTACTGGGTGAAAAGAAAGCACCTACGGCCCACAGACCTCGGTGCCCTATTTGAAAAGTTTACCCCAATCAGTGTGTCTCCAGTTCTAGCTTCCCTGAAATGAGTGTCGCGTATTTTCCTTTTTTTCTCAGTCCATTTGAAAACTGCCAAGAACAGAACTTCAAGAAAGTTCTATGCTCATTTCTCAGACTGAAAATCATTCCTCATTCTTATTCTGACATGATTTCCTAAACCACTGTTCACCTTGGTTGCTGAGTATATGGTCAGCAGTGGGACTGGGTACATGCCACTGGCAGAGGAGATGTTCAGAATCGCCCCTTTTGACCTAAAAAAGGAAAATATAAAATAAAAGAATGAAATCATACACACACATTTTTGAAAATTATAGATTAAGATACAGAATTATGTGAAACAGAGTTAACAGCTGCTTTTCTAACACATATCTTTCCTTGCCTTTCATCACCATGTGATATGCTTGGTCAGTGAATGAGGTATAACTCAATCAACTAAAAATAGCTCTTGTTAGCAATAAGCTCATTCCTCAGTTTCAGGGATCTGGGGGTGTGAATGGATCAGATCTAAAGTCTCGTGGATTTCATCTCTGTCCTCTCAGTTCTCCTCTGGCATATCACCAAGAATTCTCACCCTTAGAAACACTCTTATAATCCCCGTATGCCTTTACTTTGGCCTAGCATCACATACTACTCTGCTGTAGCATTTAATTATTGTCTGTGTACAAACATTTTTCTCCTTCAACAAAACCCTAAGCCTCTGGACACCACAGCCCTTGTCTTACACTTTTCCTCAGAACACCATGCACAGCCCTGCGCGTGTTACCAGGCACTTAATAAAACCTTCTGGCAATAAGTGAATGGTTATGTCCTGACCTCCTACTTTCTCTGAGTAGTATTCAGACACTAAATAGTTGATTCTAAAATTATGTGACCTGTAGTTCATCCAACCATATTCTTTTGCCAAAAGGCAAAGCTCTGTAAATTTAGAGATGACTGAAAGTTAAAACGCAGAAAGTTACTAGGAATTACTAATTCTATAAATACATGAGAATTAGTTTGAGGAAAGCAATGCAGTAAATACACTAGTTGTTAGCAAGCACACAAGGGTTGGGTAAAGTGCGGAATCAGGGTCATCCAAATGCGGGCTCAACCTTAGGCTTGAAATGCAAAGTGTCAATAATGACTCTACTAGGGTCCCAATTAGTCATCATCTGTGTCTCAAGCTGAACAGGAGAGGAATTTTAGGGATCCTAGATAGAATTAACAACCAACTCCTCCCCCTCAAATCCATTCTTCAGGGGATGGGGAGGGGGCACGGGGTGGGTCCCCTTCATCAGCTATGCAACCTGACCCCTCTCCACCCTCCTCCCATGTCCTGCAGGACAGGTTCCTTTCCTTGGACTCAGTTTCTCATTATTCTTCACCTGAATTTACTTCTCCCAAGGCCTATTTCTTCAGTATTAAAAACCAAAACAAAACTACATAGTCCCCTTTAATGCAAAAAATAAAAGAAACATGATTGAAGGGCATCTAAGTTATTTTAGACATAAATCTGAAAAGAAATCATCCCTAAAGGTCACCTAGTCCATCTGCCAGCCTCTCGGCGAGATGCCACTTCAACCATCAAATGGAAGTCTGGACCCTGAGCTCAGGGTGTCACTGGAAACAAGTTGCTGTTTTTTGTTTGTTTGTTTTGTTTTTAACTGAAGTCCTTGTTAGTAATATGCACTTCTCCAAGCAGTAATTCGTCAACATTTTGGTCATGGAAATCAAATAACAAATTTAAAAATGTGTTTTTATTAGGGTTTTGAAGAAAATTGGAAGTATTTAGTCAGTGTATTAATTACATCATTCTTGTATTTTTTGCTTGTCTCTCCCAGAGACAGAAAAGCCTCTTCTTTTTCAATTTTAAGGTAAGAGAGTAAATCAGGAGTCACAATCCAATCACTCTAGGATAAAAACTACTGAATTAGCAGTGACTTTCTAGTCATTTCATGTTCTCTATACTAGTGAAAAATTCTTTTCATCAAAATGGACTAAAAAACACTTTTGTTACTGGAGATTTTCAATACAGTATTAATTTGATGTTAAAAATATCTCTATCTCTTTAGGATGTTGGAACTGTTCTGAAATTACATTGTGGTGATGGTTGCAGCTTTGTGAATATACCAGACACTATCAAATTGTACACTTTAAATGGGTAGATTTTATGGTATGTGAAATATAGTTTGAGAAATCTCTTAAAAAAAAAGAGAGAGAGAGAGATAAAGGATCTCTAGGAATGAAAGACTATTAAGAGAACTGTGTGACCAATCCAAACGGAACAATATTTGCATTATAGGAGTACCAGAGGAAGAAGAGACAGAAAAAGGGATAGAAAGTGTCTTTGAAGAAATAATTGCTGAAAACTTCCCCATGCTGGGGAAGGAAAGTCTCGCAGTCCACGGAAGCCCACAGATCTCCCAACACAAGGAACCCAAGGAAGACAACACCAAGACACATAATAATTAAAATGGCAAAGATCAAAGATAAGGACAGAGTATTAAAGGCAGCTAGAGAGAGATAAAAGATCACCTACAAAGGAAAACCCATCAGACTTCTCAACAGAAACCTTACAGGCCAGAAGAGAATGCATGTTATATTTAACATAATGAAACAGAAGGGCCTTGAACCAAGACTATTGTATCCAGCACGATTATCATTTAAATATGATGGAGGGATTAAACAATTTCCAGACAAGCGAAAGCTGAGAGAATTTGCCTCCCATAAACCACCTCTACAGGATATCTTAAAGGGACTGCTCTAGAGGGAAGCACTCCTAAGGCTAAAAAGATGTCACCAGAGAAAATAACATCATAGCAAAGAAAGCAGACCATCCAAATACTAACTAAAGGCAAAGAATAAAACACCTAGTGTATAAAGAATGTAGGAGGAAGAATAAGAAGGGAGAGAAATAAAGAAACATCAGACGGTGTTTACAATAACTTAACAAGAAAAAAGAGAGAGAGGAAGAGAAATACAGTTATATGGGACCGTGTCACCTTTGAGCCCAGAGCAGATCCCAGTCAAGTGGAAGCTGAGAGTGACCGTACCTTACACAGCACACTCTGCTTTCTGAGAAGTAACCCCAAGTCCTGACAACTTGCACCCCCTTCCCAAGCCCCAAGCATCCTTGTAGGTTTAAGCAGTTTCACTTTAACCTTTTCTCATATAACCAGTAGCAGCCAGCCTGAAGTGGCTGGAGGTGATGAGGTTCGCCAAAGCTCGGGCCTGTTGCTATTGGTTTAATCAGCTGGACGATGTGCTCCATTATATCACACTGGCTGGGGTGGCTGTGGGTGCCTTTGAACAAAAATCTTACATTTTTTTGTTTCATTCCTCACAAATGAAAACAAGTTAAAAGCCTTCCAAAATTAAAGTTTTTATGTTATCAAATACATTTTAAAAATTAAACTGTGATCTCAACAAAACAGACTTAAATGTCACTCACCGCAGCAATAATTTCAATACAGGAAAATTCATATAAAGATAATGAATACTGCTTTCCTGATTTCCAAAATAATAGACCAATAGTCAAGTATTTCACAATTATGCAGGTATGTTCCTTTAACTGTTTACTCCTTGAGACAAGTAAGATTTTTGTTTCTCAAACATTCTACCTTATTAAACTTTCTAGAAAGTAGAGTTTGAATTAGAGAAAAGTCAGAATTTGAGGGTACTTTATTCAAAACACAGTATGTGCACTCTAAAATATATTAAAACAAGCAAGCCCAAGGTCAACAAAGTGTAAAGCAAGAATGCACTAGATCTAAGTAAATAAAAGGATAGCATTTATAATTGTACCAAAGATGACAGTAGAGGAAACACCCCTTCTACAAAAACTGTGCTACCAAGAAGCACATGTATGTTTATGGAGCAAAAACCTTCCTTCCACATCCACACCCACACCACAGCACAAAATTCTCTCTCTCCAAAGATGATAATATTCAGCTTAGTTTTGTCTGCATCATAAATAACACGCTGGGCATAGCTGTCTTAATCCTTGTACTGTATACAGCACCTATTCTTTATGCAGAGCTGGGGATGAACATTCGGACTGCGAGGCACAAAGAACTCATCTTTACAATTAACTACTTTGTCTAGCTCTAATCCTCCATCTAAACAGAATTAGTGACGTCAAACCAGTTTCCATGGCACAGCCAGACTCGTGACAACCGTTATATCAAGCAGAAGGACAAAATGGGCTGCGCTTAATTGCACACAAAAGCAAACATAAAACCAAACCCTAGTTAATCTCTCATTTTCCGGGGTCCTGGGGAACACTTCTAAGATTGGAAGGTACATTAAAAATATTTGCTGAAGTTCCATAATGAAGACTCATGTTGCTCATACTTCAGCACATTTCCAGTTTGTTATGACAAATATCCAAGTAAACAAGCCAAGTAATATTTTCTGTGATGCAGCATTCTTAATTCATCACACTGCTTACTTGCTAACAGCCACATGACGGTGTCTCAGTAGTGCAAACATTGAGGATCTACTAGAACTAAAATTCTGAAAGAACAAAGCAGAAAACACCATTGCTGATAAGAAAGCACCTTTTCATACAAACATACTCTTGAATTACTCGCCTTCTTACAAGCCAAACATTAAATTCACCCAACCCTGTAAAATTTAGTAGCTTGCATTTTGAGCTTCCTGTAGCCATGCTCTCCAGCAGAATTCCCTTAGATCCATGAAATTCCCAATCATAACAATTCCCTTAATCGTCACGTAAATAAAAAAATTGCCAAGCCTTTATTCTGCTATAAATGCCTCACTATCCCAGCAGACTGTTGCAGTATTCTTGTCCACAGCTCTACAAAAATATTATTGACATAGAGGAAGTGAGAGTTCTCCTCTGAATTAAGTCACGGATTCTTCTTCCCTAGGGAACCTCATCACTGCCCCACACTGCAGGCGAGGAGAGAGACGGGGTGGGGTGCATGTGGCCATGAAGAACGGAGACACAGTCCAGTCCTCACGTGGGCAGCTCACTGTGTCCTGAGCTCAATGGCAGACAGGGGAGACCATGCAAAGGCTCCCTCACAGTTCTTCATAGTTCCAGTTCTTATCAGGAGTGCAAAAGAGTACTCTTGGAGGGCTGTTACAGAGTGTTTTTGTTTGTTTTTAAAGCTTACACATAAAACTGAAATAGGTACAGATAGTTCTCTAGCAATCTCTCAAGAAGAGTGAATAATATAAATCCAGAGTTCTATGCCAGGAAAGAATCCTGGAGCCAAAGGGTCAGGTATGTAATTAGAACCAGCAATCCAAATACATCATACAGATATTGCTTTGTTGAAGGAAGTTTGCAAACATTTACCACATGAAAGAGAATTACCTGCCCTAAAACACCAAATATGTCATAATTCCACCTTAAGCAATACAGTATGAAACAGGCTATTTTTAGTTTTTCCATGGTTGTTATGGCAACCACCTCCTGGCTCCAGCTGTACACAATGTTTGTGATTCCAGGGAAGTGGAAAGAGCAAGTTTCCGCTGTAATATAATTATGCACTTTCTACTTCTAAGGTAATAATACCTTAGTTTGATTACAGATACTTATTTAGTGATAGTCAGCTATCCCCAGGCTATAGTTCTAGAGGGTTTGGAAAATCTCATACATCAGAGGTGGAATTAGTGAAAGGAGAAAAAACAACAACAAAGGATCTTTACAAAGGACTTTGCTGTTACTCAGTGGAGATATAAATCCTATGGGAACCAACCATAGCAAATATGCCATTTGGATGGTGTAAAGGGCAGGCTATAATAAAATCACTTATAGTTTAAGAGTAAGAAGGCTTTCAGGTGACCTGTTAACTTGGAGTTTCTCTCTCCTCTGGCCTCCTATGCAGTGAGCTGTAGCCTTTGACTTGAGTTCCAGGCAATGGCGTATGGGCAGGAGTGAGGTATATGACTTCCAGGCCTTGCCTATGAAATCTCCCATAAAATCATCCCCTCTTCCCTCATCTGCTGGCAGGATGGATGCAGAGGAATCAGGGGAGAGCTACAAGGCCAAAAGGAAGAAGAGTGGAGCCCAAGATGACAGGGCAGAGCAGAGCCCTGACCACTGATTAATTTGAACAAAATCAATCTGTACAGTGATAAGCCACTGAGATTCTGGGGTGCTCTTTTATAGCAGTTAGCCTACCTTGACTACAACAACTAGTAACTCCTTAAATTCAAGTGGACATGTTCCTTCTAACCGAAAGTACTGATTAATAAAGCCACTTCTATTTCTTACTAGTTCTTATCAAGTTCCATAATCACCCCCATGGGGTCAATTTCAGTCCACTGCCTATGACAGTTTCCACCAGATCATTTCCTAACTTCCATCTTCTGCAAACTCCATGATAAACTTCACGTGGTGAATGCTTGCTGAATGGATGCATCCTCCTCTGTGCATTCCTTGTCTTTATCTAATGCTCCAGAAGCTCCAGGGTAACTGTGATCATGACTGCTAGGTCTATAGCAATGAGTGAAATTCCTAGCACTGTATGTTTGTATTATTAATTAGTTATAAAGCTTTATAGCACTTAATCTCTTTGGGTCTCACTTTTTATCTATCAAATGAGGAAGGTTGGTTTCAATTCATTTAAGTACTGAAATTCTATGACTCTTTGAACTCAGTACTTTATGATCTGTGAAATGATTTCATAACCCTTTTCTCTTTTGACAAGGCTTTTACCAACACACCTAAAAACTCCTTTCATAATGCCTCTGTGGTTCGTGAGTATGTCTTCTTTAATGGACGCACCTACTGTGCTGAATTAATATCACATCACTTGCAGATGTCAAAACGAGGATTAAGATGATGAAAATGGATTCCTCATAGTCAGTGATTCTGTACTATCCTACTACGTTGTTAGATAGTAACCACGCTAGAGAGGGTGAGGATTTAATAATATGGGTAACTGTTGAACCACTGTGTTGTGTATTTGAAACCGACATAAGATTGTATATCAGTGATACTTTAAAAAACAAAATGGGATTCCTAACCTCAGTTTCCTCATCTGTAATGGTGGGAGGCTATCAAAGTTAAATAAATGAAAATGTATAAAGTTCTCACTATAACCCCTGACACATAAGACGCATTCAATAAACTAGCTGTAATCTCTGCCTGAAGCTGGTCACAGGGGCTTCTTCACAGAAGTCGTCTGTGAAGGTGGGTCTGCCCTTTTCGAAGCAGTGATGCCGTCAGATCTCTTCCAAAGTCAAAGTTATTCTGCAGAGGAAGGATGCCTATGAAACCCTAAATTTAGCAAATGATCAAGCTAGCTCAAGATGCAAGCCCAGCTCTTTCAACACGTTTTCTCTAAAGGCCTAGCCATCATTTAGGCTTTTCCAAGGGAGGAATGGGGCTTAATTACAATTTACACTTCTTGCTATTTCAAACGTAAGAACTCTGTATAACGCATCTCCCAACACCAAGAAAGATGTCTAGCATATCCTAGTGGAACCCAATTCAAATGGGAACACAGATGTGGCAAGTGGACATAGTTGTTCAAAGGGTGGGTTTGACATCTTATAATTACTTTATAACATGCCTCAGACTCCTCATGTATCCATTCACCCAGTGAGAACTAAAAACCCAGAAGATGCGTCTTGCTTTGTGAAAGTCCACTGACTTTGGCTCTGAGAGTGCACAGCTTTAAGAAGGTATTCCCGGGAATGTCCCAGGAACTCCATCCGCCCCCTCAGCACAATTGAGTTAGTGGCAGTGACTCAGGCAGACTTTTTAATCCTGATCTAAAGGAACCACCACAACCCTGGAGAGGGAAATAACACGGGAATCAAGTGGAAAAGGACTCCACTACCGGATGACTCATGCTCTACTGTGTGACTTGCCCTGCACATTACTCTGCCGCTAAGATATGCAGGATAGGTTGATTAGTCACTTTAATGAATTTTTCAAAGGAAGGATTCTCCCTATAAATAATCATGAGCTCTGTCTCTCTGGTGTTTGTGTTGAGCTTGTGACTCACCTTTCTACCATGCCAGGCAGCACCAACTGTGTCATCTGCAAGAGAAAAACAGAACCTTCATGAAGGCTGAGGACGCAGGCCACAGACAGAGAGGGAAGGGAACCCGCCCACACAGAAAAAGCAGCAGCCACAAAACCACTCATCACTTTCGCAGGCGGCAGTTTATTTTATATACTCTATATAACCTGGCTGTGTCAAAACCGCATTCGAAGGAACCAAATGAAATCAACGGAGGTAACACTGGGAAAAGTGTCAGTGAACTGGGCTAAAATGAGTTGTCTGGAATGGAACACTGCCATAGAGTAATTGAGGATTTATGGTGAAATCCATTTTTCCCAAAATGCACTCAGAAAAGGATGTTTGTTATCATATCTGCCTACCAAGATTACTTAAACTTTCTAATCTCAAGAGCTCAATCTTCTCCTGTCACAAATGCCTTTAGAATAATACCGGTAGAGCGACATGCTGGCAAATATCAGGTGTATCTTAACTTTTCATTTCTCTTGCTGGCCTACCTGTTTGTGAGAGAAAGTTAAGGTCATCTGCAATCTCCAGTAACCAACAATAAAAAAACGACACCTGCATTTTTAAAAGACTTTGTAATTGTGGACTAAATACATATAACGAGAGGCTACTTTTAAACCGCATTTTAAGCTATGATCAAGAAAAGTTAAGATATCCACAGGCTTGCCAAGGCCATGTCATGGTTAAGTATTGAGGTTAGAACATGAATTCTTGACTCCTAGAAATCACCAGTTCTCTAAAAACCAAATGCTGCTTTGTTACAGAAAGTTTGCTGTATGCCAAAACTGGGTATCTTAAGGTTTTATCTTGAATCATACTATGTGTTAGTTAAGATGGTACTCTGATGAGAAGGGAATTTTTCTTCTAGAAATATTTTGAAAAAGAAAATGCATCCAGACTTCACCAAGGTAAAATCTGCTATGCAGTACTCCCGACCCAGACATCCAGCCCAGAGCTGTTGCATACACTTTTCCAGTAAAAACGAGTTCAAACTGACACTATACCATAACAGATAGACTGACACACTGCCAACTTCCAAACAAAGATGTGTCTTCAAAGCCTTGGGGAAACATTAAAAATATGGTCCTATTTCTTCTCTTTTTCAGGTTTGCTTGACCCAATGCAGAATATGCCCCCTGGGCCTCAAATGAAACTGTACGGAACCAAGTCAAAGAAAAAGCTGATTTCAGAGTTAATCCTCGCAACACAGTCAGTCACCTCTTGTTGTCTCAGATTAAATAGTAACTCTACAGATTTGCCTACATGTTTCCTAAGATTTGTCTCTTATAGGAACACAAACTAATTGTTCAATATATAGCTAGGCCGACGTCCTACTCCCAGCCCTTCTACTTACTAGGGGGGGTGACCTTAAGTTAGTTCCTATCCTCCTCTGCAGAGTCCTTTTATATTAAATGAAGAAGGCAGCTACACGACAGGTTATATTCTCAATCTCAAAAGAGGTAACATATAACGGAGCCAGCATAAAACACATCACAGAGTAAGCTTCTGAAAAGAAATGAGGATCCCTTGCTGTCTGTATTCAACATTCTTTTAGGATGCAGCACAACTAAGTATCCAGGCCTCCTTTAAGCATATTGTGCCCTACACAGTTTAGAGCCAAAAACAGGGACAATTTTGAGGTCATTCAGTTCAACTCACAACACAGAAGTTTCTGGACAGTTCCATCAATACTTAAAAACACCTCAGTTGGGATCTTCTTGGGGTAACAGAATTACTCTAAAATTAGATTGAGTGACAATTGCCCAACTCTGTAAATTTACTAAAAACCATTCAATTGTACAGTTCAAATGGATGAACTTTATGGTATGTAAATTATCCCTCAATAAAGCTGTTTTTTAAAAGACATTTTAATAATCATAAGGGAAAGAATTAAAGAACTGGAATCACAAAATATACTTGATGTTACTTTATTAAACCCAGGAAATAAAAGGGTTCTCACAACACTCTATGTATATCAAGTTATGGCCTGGGGCAGCATGAAGTCATACCTTAAATGTTCTTTCTGAATGGCAAAGATTATCCAGAAAATGATCAGTGACAAAATAAAACCCCATCAGATATAATCTTACTAACAAAACTACATGAATAGCATGCTAAACATTAACTATTTTCTTGGATAATCTTTACTGTATGGCTATGTTTAAAATATATTCACCACCTCCCATCTTATATATTGAGATACAACTGACATATAACTTTGTGTTAGTTTAAGGTATACAACATAATGATTTGATATATGTATATATTATGAAATGATAGCCACAATAAGGTTAGTTAACATCAAAATTATGGACTGCTTCACAAATTTATGTGTCATCCTTGTGCAGGGGCTATGCTAACCTTCTCTGTATCAGTCCAACTTTAGCATATGTGCGGGTAAAGCAAGCACCAAAACATATTTTTTACACATATGAATTTAACACAAAGGAAGAGGCAGTGTTTTCAATGCCTGGCTACTGAAGGGCCAGAAATATTTATTGGATGTCCAATGACATGTGTCTTCTGAAAAAGTTAAATTCTTTCACATTGTTCAATGGCTTCTTTTAAATTCTGACTCTAAATTATTTCTCCTTGCCATAGAAAGGAACACCTTTTTTGATCTGCCAAATTATAACAATGAAAAGTCTGAGAAAAACTAACCTGAAATCTGCATGCTTTTATAAAATTAACACCTTCTTCTATACTTAAATTATCTTTCCTTCTAATCAGATTACAAGTCATAATAACTTCAATCTTCAAGCCTTCTTTGTCTGGGCATGTGTATACAAATAATTCTTTATGTTCTGTGCCGAAGTAGAGAGGCTTTACTATGTTCACATCAAATTAAATTCTCTTTAACATCAAGTTTTACATAGAATATTTTAACTAAGCTATTAGTAGTCTCGTTTTATTTATATGCATCAGTTGGTTTCTTGATAACTGGTTATTTATACCATATAGCAAGCGTTTCTGTCAAATCTCTCTGTCTGAACTCCATTTCACAGCTCACAAGCTGTTTCTGGAATTAACTCAACATGCTAATTTTAGGGCAGCTGCAGGTGATAATTGCTATATGAGGAAATTTTTTGTTCCTCTTAACACATTGGTAATATAAGGTAATCTTAACTTTAAGTTCAGTGGTTAAGAATATTAGAAAACTAGTAGCAAACATGATTTCCAGACTTGTTTTCTTCTATGTTGGAGTTGTTTCCAAAAGTATACAGCAAACAATTTAAATTTAATTGGTTCCTAAAGTTGCTGCGTTAGTACTGCTACAATAGAGTTTCAAATCCTTGCAGAAAAAATGAATGTTTCCTGTTTACATATATATTTTTAGTGACAGTTTCATCAATCCTCACCACAAAAAAGTCATAGAAGCCTAAAGTCAAGCAGAGGAGGGTCAGTATATGTTAGGTTGCACCTAGATATTGCAGCACTTTTTATGCAAGCTGGCCATAGAGCATACACATACACAAAGACAAATGACATCTTCAGCAATGGCAGCTCGATTTAGAATTCATTCTGGAGATACCACATGTCAATTTCAAAAGTGAAATATTTACTGGTATTTATTACCACAACTATGTATATTCTGGATGGGCAATAAATAAGAGGCTGATAATCAGTATTATTAGATCATGTAGTTTAGATACCTAACTCAAAATACATTGGCTGGCCTAGAAAACCTTGAGAATGTTACATTAAAATGTAGCCATCTTAATATTCTTAAATATGTCTAGGGTTTTTGGCATTGCTTACTTTGCTTTTGTAATTATTATTTCTAAAAGAAATGAAATGTTATTATTCATTTAACATTTCCTAAAGTGTGTGAAATGAACTTTATTATCTTATACTTAAAAATATAAGTAATATAAGGTCTAGATTTCCCTGTTTTTTAATTTAGTATGAAAACTGATAACATAAACAAATTGTACAAATTATGCAAATTATTTTACAAGCAAGTAACTTATTTACAGCAAATGGTTTTGGTATCACATAACCTCTGGCATTTCACTGTTTTTTGGAGAAACAGTACAAAGAAAACACTATTGCATAATGCTCAAAAAGACAACCAAAAACCTACATGATGATTAAAATTCAAAATAATTTGGTAAAATAAGAAAACGTCCTCCATTATCTATAAATAGGAAATAAAGTGTAACAACTTGCTCTAGAATCCAAGCAAAGCCCCAAGAATTCAGGCTTTTCATATAAATAATTAAGACACCACAACTAGCCATTCTGTCCACTTCTTCCATGCCCTCTGCCCCAGAGAAACCTGCTTGGAATAAACAGGATCTGAATTCAAGCAACTGAAAAATGAACCCATACAAATTAGAAGAAAATAGATGCAATGCCTTAAACAACTTATCAATTGGAATCATTAGCAGTAATTTTAAAAATCATAGTATAATAGTGAAAAGAATTACATCAAGTAACAGTGTTGTTACACAATGCCTGTTTTGGAGAAATTTGATGGTAATGCCACTGGAAGTCATACTAGAATGACGCAGCACACATTTCCTTTGATAAACCATAATTTAGGCTTTGTGGTACCAAGAATACAGCTTAATTAGAAATTCTTAGAATCTCACCTGTATGGTTAATAGAGTATTTACTGTGCAGGGGGTAAAAAGCTTAATTAGATCAACCTTTAGAATGCTTGGAGATCCCCAAGTATTTTTTTATTGTCCTCTTTACTAATGTTCAAGCCTTGGTGGAAGTTAAGAGCCTTCCTTGCCTCCCCTGCCACCACCACATGTTACTTAACCTGAAATTCAACCCAACACCATAAAAAACAAGTTTGTCCTTTTGTAATAAATTCTGGTTTTGATACATGATAACATAATTAAAGAAAAAGAGCTTTTCAGAACAGAAGGCTGCATGCCAATTGTTAATGATTATAAAGCCCTAATTTATAAACTCTAAACAAAAATTAAAAAGGATGCATATATCATCATATACTGTTTTTCTAAGTTTAGCATACTGTAGCATGCTAGCTAAGATTTTCAATTACTTAAATTTTCCCAAAGTAAACTGACCTCTCAAAAAGTGACAGATTTTGGGAGGAGAAAATCCCTACAGTTCTCAAAGAGCTTTTTATATTTTCACCCATACAGAAGGCGTTTCTCCTGTAAACTAGGTTTACTTTGAGCCGAAAAGAACCTTAGAACCAATCTACAACTACTCCCTCATTTTTTTTTAATGATGAGAACTATGGAAAGAGTGGTTGCCATGCAGCTTGGCAAATCCATCATTTTGTAGTTATGCCTGAAATAGCCCATTACTGTAAGACCTTAGGGGCTAAATGTGCCAAATAATTTTGAAATATTTAGGAGCACAGTGATATAGCTACTTTCAAAAGATATTAAGAGTCAAAGAGTCTAGATATTAACTTGGAATGTCTTCATCTAGGAAAGCCTTGGGTGGGTCAGGGGTGACGGTCATACTCTCCTTCCTACAATTTATTACTTTACTAATGTTGTTAATGTGAATCCTTGGGGTAGGGTGGAGTGATATATTCTTAGCATAATCCCCAAATTAAACACAATTTGGACCGCTGAACAGTCTTCTCACGGATTTCCAGATTACTAGGCGGCTCCCCCTACTGGTACTTTGTCACACGCCAGAGGCAAATCCATGTGAGAAAAAGGAAACAAATGCTTTTCATCCATCCAAACGTTTATTACCTCCTCCATGGGTAGGGCACAACATCACACATTTCTGGCTGAGAACATACAATGAATAAACACTGGCCTTAGAAAGAAAAAGATAGTTTTTCAAAAGCATGTAAATGGCCTCATGCTCCAAGTGCTTCAATTTCAGATAATCACAGGGATGAAAGAGACTGATTTAGTCAAAGCCATTCTAACCTTTCAGCTCCGCCAAGCAGTTACTCAGTTTGGGTAGACTGAATACTTGGAGTTATCTGAACAGGGGGTGCAAAGCCAATACTAGGCAGGTAACATGAGTGAGGGTGCCTCGTGGGTGCTGAGCTGATCTGGAGAGTACAGGCCTACCTGCTGAGCACACGCAGCTGCTACTCAGCTCCAGCGACTTGTTGTCATGCAGCAGTTTAGGTCTTTGTTACCTGATTTTCATATTTTTTCCTAAGAGAAGCTAGAAAGTTGGGTGTGAAATGTTCCACTTCTGAAAACACTGCTTGAGTCAACTGAAATATGTCGGTCGGACACATCCAGCCCACAGACGATTGGTCTGCAGCCACTGACCTAGAACCACAGTGGGCACTCACCCTCTGCCCACTCTACTTCTGGTGGATCCAAAGATTAGGAGGTTCTCGCAATTTGCCTCAGTGTAAATAGCAACAATTGATCCAAGTTCAGCCTTCTAAGGCCAAAGACAGTAAATGTTAACCTTATTCCCAAAGAAATGGAATTTTCAGTTTTTTAATTCAGTCATTACTCAAAAAGCATTTATTGACTACCTGACATATGAGGCCCAAGGCTAGGAATTGGCAGAGAATCAAAAGGACTTGGTACCCTCACGGGGCTTATAATCTGTAAAGAGACACTAAAGTAAAAATGAAATGCTGAATGAAGAGAAGACACAGGGTGCAAATAAAAACGCATGGGCAAGAGACCTGATCTAGTCCGGAAGGCTCCCCACCTCACCCTCACCCCCAAGTAGCTAATAATTTAGTTGAGGATTCAAGAATGAGTAAATTAGTGTAGCAGGAGACGAGGGAGCCTCCCGCACAGAGGGAACAGCCTAATGGAACACTAGGTCCGGGAGACGAAATGAAGGTGCTCTGACGTGAACACAGAGAGTCAGAGGGAGACAGGCTCAAGGTGAAACTGAAGAGGTGGGCAGGGCCGCATCGGGGACGGCCTCCCCTGTTGGCCACATGAAAGATTCTGGACTTGAAGGATTTAACAGGGGTATGATATGGCCGAGTGCAAAATAACACTCTGGCTGGAGCATGGAGACTGAACTGGAGGAGGAAAGTAGGATGAAAAAGGTTGGTTAGGCTATTTTAGTAGTTCCCACTAAAAAATTTACATTAGGGGCTTAGAATTTGGAAGGAATGATTGAGGATGAATAGAAGTGAGGTGGTTTACAAAATACTTAGGAGGTAGAACTAACTGGCCTTGCTCAGGGTGTGTGAGTGTGTGTGCGTGTGTATCACCCACATGCACACATGCACACACACGTGATGTCATGCTTCCCTTCTCCATGCTAAAACATCTCAAGTTCTTTCAACTACTCCTAATAAGTCAAGGTTTCAAGTCCCCACTCTGGTTGAATACCCGAAGAGAGAAGAACTGAATCACGATCCCCTGCTGAAGACTCCTCCTCCTCACTCCCCAACAGAACAAACACAACTCAGTGGTACTTCACTGTAAGTGGAGGGTCGTTAATAAATTTTGCCCTGGGTTCCTTCGCTGCTCTGAGAAAGATAATATTGTTGGGGCAGGGTTCACCTGAGGAGTGTACGGTGCCTTGGGGTCCTAAAACCATCATTAAAGGAATCAGAACAGTTAGGCCCAGAGAAGGAAGGCAACTCCAGATTTGGAAGATGTTAAAACAAGTGGTCTCAAATCAGAAAGAAACAATGCAAACAAGATCTGTTTTAGAACTTGTCTCTGGACTGGTGTGTCACTAACCTGTTTGAAACTGGACTTGTACTTACCTGCCTCTGGAGCTATTGCACTTCTCCCATTTTCCATGATTCTCTAATAGTAACCAGTAGCAATAGGACAATTTCATGTGCAAACTCTCTCAGTATTCTAAGGTGGAAACCCCTCCAGGCATAAAATTGGAACTATTTTAAAAGAGTGTGGTTCAGTATCTAGAGGTTTAATTATCCCTAAACTCTGCCATTTATGGTCTGAAGGTTATTGCTCTCGAGGAGAAATAAACCTTACCTTAGGTTTCAGTCACAGAGCATCTGAAATCACAAGAAAAATACCCTGGCTAGTAGGACCTGTCTTCCAGTTTAAGGCTGATCTGCCTGCCACACTGGTCACCTATATAGAATTTCCACACCACTGCTCGCCTCACCGGGGCACTTCACTGTTCTGCAGGGAACAAGAACAAGCTTCCATTTAACCCAGAAGGATTTGAGAGCAAAACTACAAAGCAGGCAACAGGACTTCTAAAAACACCTTGTATTACCCTCAGTTAACAGTATTATGCCCGGTAAAGGGAAGCCCAGTTAAGCAAATCATGGAGAGGGAAGAAGGGAATAAACTAAATTATTAAATAAAATGAAAAGTGAAATAATCAGGGAACTGGAGAGGGAGTGGTCTGGGAGAGCTAACCTGGATCCTGTGATTAAACATCAAGGGTCTACAGTCAGAATTACTCTGGTTGACTTCTTCCCCAATATTCTTCCAGCCCACTCATCATCACGGCATCCGGTGAGGACCTGCAATTCCTTTGCTCAGGATATTTTACTTTTCTTATTCCTCTATGTGAATGTGGGCATGTGATTTTTATAAATATCTGACCTGCAGTGACTGGACAGGAGCGATGGACAAGCAGTAATGCTGGACCTGAAGGAATGCAAACCCAGGTCACTCGATGCTCATGCTGTAGCACCGGACTTACTAGACCCTGGAGCCCGGCACAGCAAACTGGGGGCCCAGGCCCTAGGTCACAGCTGCGTTCCCCAACTTTTCCTGGCCTGCTTCTCAGCCCATCATCTCCTACCACGTAGTTTGGTGAGGAGATAAAACTTGATCAACACTGTTGGTGAGAAGAGGTTGTTCTCTTTCTTATATAAGCCTTTTTTGATACATTTATTGTAGGATTAGGTTGCAGACATCTATACTCCAGTTCCCCTGATGTCTAGCCACCATAAAACCTGGTAAGATTCTAGAGCCAGACCAATTTTCATCTTCTTTTAAGTCACCCCAGGGCTCCAAACAGCCAATGCTACTGAAAATGTAGACCTGACCCTGGCAACATAACACTGTCAACTAAAGGACAATAGGTACAATGCATCAGAATACACTACAGGGAAAATCACACAGCACAAAATAGTGCTGAACCTGGGAGTGCCATGCACAAAATTTCATCAAGGTGAACGTCCTTTCCTCGGTACAAATACCATCAAACCATAGAATACATACTGCCGTATCACTCTGCCACGGGAACCACCCTTCTGAAACATTCATCAGATTACACCTTACTTCCTCAAGGCTTCCTGCAGCTCTCCAGCCTCTTGAACACAGAACCCGAGTTCCCGCACAATCATGTCCTAACTTGCTTCTCTGGCCTTCTGGTTAACCACTGCACACCACTGGCCGCCTGCCGTTCCAGTCACGGCATCCTCATACCAGAATGGTCACTACTCAACCGTGCAACAGGGACGCTAACTACACTCACCCTGCCAACGATACAACAAAGACTAACTGGCTGTCCTCCAGATGTTATTAGTTCCACAGAGAATAAATCAAGAGTTTTGAATTGTTTTTCCTCTAAAAGGACATATCACAAAGGTGCAGGAAAATTCCTATTTACACTAAAGATAAATTAGAGATGATTATCTAGCTTAATGATGAAATGTTCTAAATAGCAAAACTCCCCTAGTACTTTGAAAATGGGATTTGATTTGCCAAAAAAAAAGGTTTACATACAAAAACATTAAACATATATCCGGTTCTTCTGCTAGAGAAACTAACTACCAATATGGTCCACAATATGATACGATGTATGATATGCTTACGAAGTTAGCATTTGTCTCCACTAACTCATTTCACAAGAACAAGTATATATGCTGATATGAGAAAAGAAAATGGAAAAGGAAAAATTAAGAGGTGGGAGAAGCATTTTAAAATTTGTCAAGATATGAGGACTGGTGCCTCATTATTATTTCATTACTATTTTTAAAAAACCAACAAGCACTCTACAGTGCTGCGGGATTCGTGCTGCTTGACCAACATTTCGCCCCCTGCACTACTCGTCTTTTAGCGGGGACGTGAGGTGATCACCACCAGCACATGCTGGTCTGTACGCAGATGCTGCTTGAAGGATGCATGTGTGGCCCTGGAGCACAGCAAGCCGACTGGTGCTTACAGATCGAGGCCAGGACCTTGGCCTCTTGTCATTAGTATTCTGTAGGCTGCCAGCCAAAAATCCATGTTTTGAGAGACAGAAGAAGCCATGGTTTTTCGTTGTTAAGGGTCTATAAACAGGTAAGTACTGACAAGAAGGAAGTTACAACAGAAAAATATTAATGTATCTGAGTAAAAACTTTACCTGATGGAGGAGTTAAAATCAGTAGGGGACTAATTTGTAGCTAGTATTAACAATTCTATCAAATAAAATTTAAACCCTTGAACATATTTTCCATCATAAACTTATTACAATATGTTATGAAACACTTGTACATAGTTTTAATACTCATTATTTTTAAGCATTTGGCCAAATGTACTAGAAAAGATTATCAAAGCAATAGCACACATTTAACAGGCAAAACCACAAAACACAAATTATAGACTAGAAGGGATATTAATTTGATCAAAAAACTTTGCAGAAAAATAAAGCCTCAGTTGCACATATTTACTAAAAACCTTATCAGCTCTGAGTTTAATAAAATAATGGTAACATTTTTTAAAGTCCTTAGAACTGGGTACTATCTAAAAAGGTTTACACATATTACCTTGTTCAGTTCCCAAAGCAACTCCTTAAGATAAAGAAAATTATCACCCTCAGTTTACAGACTAAAAAGGTAGGTAGGCACAGAGAACAAGTAACCTGCTCAAGGTCACATAACTAGTAAGTGGTAGAGTTCATTAATTAACTTGAAACCTCAGATTACTGGAGAATGATTAAATTTTGTAAGTATGCCAAGGGAATACCTTTAAAGTGACACAGATATAGGCATATTAACCATGTTTTAAAAGCACCAATTTTGTACATGTGGATCTTGCTCCAAATCTACTTACAGATCCACTTGTTAGAAGCTGACCTCAGTTAATCTCATGTGAGAAAAAAAATCTTGGTTAAAAACAGCAATAGTTTTCAAAGCTCCTAGTTTTACCTCTGGTTCAGTCCCATCTTACTAGATTTAAGTGGCTTTTTCTTTTTTTCATGCAGATTCTGATCATTAATCACCACAAGTGTAGACGTGAGGAAGAGTTTATTACCTCTCTTTTTTTGAGTATGTTTAACTTCAGATACACACAATGTAGCTTCTCCTTCCCTACTAGATTCTGAGAAGGCAGTTATATTTTTCTAGTCTCCTTCTTGTGACTTTGATACTTGTGATCAGTAAGAATGAAAACTATTCCTTACATATCGAGCTACTGCATGAAAATCAATTCATTTAAAACTCCTGGAAGTCTTTGGCATGCCAGACATAAAACCATGAGTGTTTGTTTGTGGAGGTAACCATTTTCCAAAGAAAGTTAATGTATCAAGAAACTGGAGAGTTATGTTTTAGGTTCTGGGAATCACTGACTTTAAGGGGCTTGCTTTTGGCATGTGATTTTCAAAATGATTTAAAGTTGGAAGTGATAAGTTAGAAATATTATTGTGTCTTGAGTACTGGAGAGAAATTAGTTAGCATTGTACCCATTGTATGCTTAACATAATAGCTTATTTATCGTGTCTTAATAGTTAAACGTTAATGAGCATATATTTTGCCATGTTTGCAATTTTTAGACATATTGATGTATTTCTCTTCTTGTACATGAATATAACAAATGAAATGCATGTAAAATTCATTTCTCTTTTAAATCTAGGGCTGGAAAAAAGAAAGAATTCTGGCTGAATATCCTGATGGCAAGATAATAATGGTTCTTCCTGAAGACCCAAAGTATGCCCTGAAAAAGGCTGACGAGATTAGAGAGATGGTTGATAATGATTTAGGTTTCCAACAGGCTCCATTAATGTGCTATTCCAGAACTAAAACACTTCTTTTTATTTCTAATGACAAAAAAGTAGTTGGCTGCCTAATCGCAGAACACATCCAGTGGAGCTACAGAGTTATAGAAGAGAAACTTCCAGTTATCAGATCAGAAGGAGAAAAAGCCAGATACGAAAGGCAGAAAGCCTGGTGCTGTTCTACATTGCGAGAGCCTGCAATCTGTGGCATCAGTCAAATATAGGTGTTCAGCATGATGGGTCGGAAGAAAATTGCTTCTCGAATGATTGAATGCCTAAGGAGTAACTTTATATACGTCTCATATTTGAGTAAAGAAGAAATTGCTTTCTCAGATCCTACTCCTGATGGAAGACTGTTTGCAACACAGTGTCAGTGTCTGGTATGTAATTTTATTAATGGACAAAATAGCACCTACAATGAATTCTTGCCTACAGCACTAGAACACATCTACTGAAGAGAATGGACTGGGGGCTGACTTTAACCAGGAACTAGGGCCATTTTTACCACAATGAACTCAGGATTGGCAACGACGGCAAGGTTGTTCCATTTTCATAAAATTGGAAACTATGCAGTAATAGCTTATTATTGTTTTTTTAAAAGAAAAGATTTTATTTTACAGAAGTTTATGATTGATGTATTTTATCTATAGTTATTTAGACATGTTTACATGCAGCAGATAATTGTTCACAGTGGACTGAAAACTAATGCAAGGACTATGGTCTCAGTGATAAGCATATTTTGAAGTTCTAATATGGAAATATACCAGTGCAGCTTGGTACTGTATTTTTTTATACTGATCTGCTGATACCAGGTATAGTTTTAAAGATTGTATTTTCACCGAGCAGAAACCAACATTTTTGAGTTACTATTCAGGGAGGGTACATAATTACATGTTTAGGAACTCACAGCGAATTATTAAAGGGGCTGAAGTAAGTTTTGAAGGAACTCCTACACAAAAAAAACAAAGTTCCATGAGCCTAGCCATTTCTCTCCTTCCTGTTTCTGATGGCAGGAAGAAGTAGGTGGTAAGGAATTGAGAGTTTCCCTCTTGGAGAGCTATAAAGGACTAGAATCATGTACCCTCTACAGTTTCTTATGCTTCTATTTTGGTTTCATTTCTTAAAATAAATGGCAATTTGGCCAATAACAAATCCCAAAGAGGTTTATAAAAATCTATGGAATAGTTGGATGCTAAATATAGATGACTTGGTATCTGCTTTGTTACTCCTCAGAAATACTGCACTGAGTGTGTGCCCTCTTTACTGGACTTCACTTTGACACTTGTCAGTCCTTCATAGTACCCTCTACTTTTAAAGAGTTTATATGTTGAAAACTGCTGTGGCCTTTTATGACCTGTATATAATGCAGGATAAAATAATAAAATACTTGGTAGCTTTTAAAAAAACAGTAACAACAACAATGGAAAACATACAGTGATTATTTGTTTCATAAAATTGCTTCTCATAACTTATTTGAAGTGCCTTTAAGCAGCAGGCTAGCAAATGTTACATGGTGTGCATGCCATCAACAACGTAGCTTCCATTTTGATAGAGGTGGTTTACCTCAATCAACCATATTGTTAAATCATATAAAAATGGAATCAAACACTTTAAAAGCAACTTATATATTATACAGGGAGAGGCACAGCCATACAAGAAGAGTTGGATAAGGTGTAAAGTTTTAGGGTCCTTTGACTTGAAGTCAACCATGTAAGTAAGGGTTATAATTTCTCAGGACATGAAAGTCAAAGAATTTTTCTTTAAACAGTCACAAGAGAGAAAAAGATCAAGACTATGCCATAAAGCAAAAATTAGTAATTAAGCTCTTATTTACATTTATCTAGCCGATTCTAATCATTTTTAGTTAAATATTTTGGATTTCCTTAAACTTATCTAAGAGTCACTAAGAATGGATTTGGCTTTTCCATAGTAGTCATGTTTAAATTTAAAGTATTTGACTTTGCTGATGGAAATTCTGCCTCAGGCAATATTTTCTGCTGGTCTGGTAATCAAAATCTGGTATCTTATTGCAATTACTGTTAAAATATAAGGAAATGGTGTTCAGATATTTGTATTTGCTAGCTAGTCCTCCTTTTAGGATGTATTAGTTGTGGGGCCTCTTGTCAGCATGTACAGGTGACATGGCTGTAATACCTGCCTAGCAACCAGAAACCAGAGCAGTTTTTATGTGTGGCTGATAAAAATCACTCTCATTACTCTGTAGTCCCACACTCCCCATACAGTGCTTTACCGCAACATGTAACTCATCAACTCACCTATCAGAGGAGATGCAAAATGGAAACAATTTATCACTGGTGAAATTGCATGTAGATGAAAACTTTGTAAAAATCAATCTAAGTTTGTTTGTGTAGTTCGAGGGCCTATGGCAAGGTTTGTGTATAGGAGGCATTTATTAAGTGTTCAGTTATTAAAAAACAAAATTACACAGACACTTTCTTACTCAGTTCTTTCTACTTCCAAAAGACATAAGGAAATAGGTGACTCTCATCTGGAATACATACTTACATCAAAACAAGAGGAGTGAACAAACTGGGATGTCAGAGTTTTTGAACAGAGAGCCAGAAAAGGATGACATATTTATAAAGAAGCTGCTTACCTTACAAACAGAAAGAACATTAACATTTATCAGTTTCTTGATGGTCTGAAAAGAGAAATTGATAGTTTTATATAGATGTGATCATAGAAGCAAGCATGTGAGATATACATGCATGGAATCTAGAGATGCATTGAAAATCCCTCCATATACAGTTGAGATCTTGAAAAATGACAGGAATTGGGGTGGAGATGCAGATTTTATTTTATTCTGAGTTTTATAGTACTTTTCTACCTGAAGCAGCAATTCAGGCTAATATGGAAAACACGAGGTGTATGGGCAAAGTAAAATCTGGAAGTAAAGAGACACCCTAAATCTAAAATAAATACACAATCTCCTCTCTACTCACATAGAAAGGAGAAATTATTGACTCTAAGATTTTCAACAATTTCTTAAAAGTTACATATTTCTTCAATGATATGCCTTTCTGGATTTTATTAAAGAATTATGCATGCATCAAGAATATAGCTTTCATTTTGGTAGAGCTATTTGCCTGAATCAACAACATTGCTATATTTTAACACATTTACGATATTTAAATTGATGTTTAGAATCCTGATACTTAAAACAGAGCTGTTTTGATATAATAAAAATAAGATTAATAAAACTAGAGCTATTATTGAACCTGGCACTGTACAAATGAGGTTATAATATTTTCTCATTCAAGCCTTCTAACATCCCTGTAAAGTGGCCTATTTTACGGACACGGGAACAGAGACTAAGCATGGCTGGGAACATCCCTTTGGCACCTCTGGCAAGAAGTCGAAGAGCCAGGGTGTGGACCTCGGGCAGCTGGACTTGGGGGCTCAGTCTGAACCAGGATCCCACACTGTCTCACCAATACCTTTTCTCACCAGAATATACAAAGGAAGACTTACATTGTCCAAGTCAGGAACATCCAAGAAGTATTCCGGATATTCATATGACATTCCAACGTTGTTTACTGAAAGAAGATGACACCAGTAGCTGGCTAACATATATGTTTTATAGATTTATTGAACAATGAGATTAAATAATGAGATTAACCATACCAAGACTAAAATGATACACACAATGACATCAAACACTGTTTATTCCTAGAGTGACCTTTCCCACACTTTTCTATCCAAAATCTACTCATGTACGTACAATTCAAATGTCTCCTCCTTCATTAAGCCTTTCTGTACCTACCATCCAACCCCTGACTAAAGGACTTTTATTTGTCTCTCAATTCCCATAGCTCCTTGAAGTGAGCGTATATTCTGCCTCTGTAATACAGTTATATTTGTAGATATTGCTTAAATTTTCATGATGTAATAGAAAAAAGGGAGAGCACTATAGTGTAGGAGACTGAAAACTTCAGTTCTACTTATAACCGTTTCAGAAGATGTGAGGTTTCGGATAAGTCACATAAGATATGCATCTCAGTTTTTTCATCTCTAAAATGAGAGCTCATTTAATTATTCAGGAAACCTTTGCCATACACCTATGTGCAAGACATGAACTATGAAAACTTGAAGGAAAACGGCAGTGTCTGGCATCACAGAGCATACTATCTAGGAGGGACAGAAAGACACTAAATAAAAAGAATTAAATAATTATTTCATTGCAAAGTACAAAGCACCATGGGAGCCTATCCTGGAGAATCTGACCTCGCCCGGGAAGTAAAGGAAGACCAAAAGATGGGTCGGACTAAATTCGTAAGCCCTGAAGTCAAGGTCTTGTCTCAGACTTCCTTGTATCCTCCCTCCTCAATCACCTCCCCAAAGATTGGCTTTACAAAACAATAGAAGAGCTATGAATAAATTTTATATACAATTAAGTACATGATTAATACTCAGATATCCTAGGGTTTTTCCTAGTCCTGGAAAGACAAAAACAAACCCAGAGTATGGACCATTTGTAGGAACCAAAAATAAATATAATGTCTTGGAATTTATTTTAACTAATAATGAAATGGATAATCGTCTGTCTACATTTAATCATCACAACAACCCTATTCGGTAGCCCCTATTACGGTTTCCCTTTTATATATTAGGAAAGTGAAGCTCACAATTGTTAAGTAACTTGCCCAAGGTTGCAGAGCAAAGTGAGGCTGGGATCCACTATCAGGAAATCTGACTTCCGAGGCTAGGCTCGCCACCACCACATTAAAGCCATCATCTGCCCTCATCCAGAATGCAGCTCAAGGTAACAATTGGATAATAAACAGAAATCTGATGGCAATGTGTAAGAAAACTATAAAGTGTTTGAAAAAGATTTCAGTGGCAAAAAGATAATGAAATTATCATCTGTCTGCTAAAGCTTATAGGGAATAGCGCCAGGTAAACCTAATGGTAGTAATAGTAACTTTTTCAATAGACTAACAAAATTAGTGCTTCAAAAGAACTCGTAAGGGTCCTATATTTTGTAGTAAGCCAGTCACCTGAGGCTGTGAATATCAAGATTTTATTTGCACAGTTTGGTCAGGATGGCTTGAACAAGATCACTGAAATCTATCTGAAAATCTGTAAGCAAAGAAAACTATTTAATTAGGATTGGTGCCCATCTGAATAGATAGCAGCCAAACATAATTAATAACAGCAGGTCTAAATCCATTTTTATTTTATTCAGTAGGTTCCCCATCCACCGGGGTTCTAAGAATCAATTTTATAAAATATCTGTTAACAATTAGGCCAAAATTAGTTTAGTGGAGGCTTTACATGCACTGGACTTAGCTTTAATCATCTATAGAATTATAAAGGATGAGTAACGTGTTTACAGTGTGACTAAGAGAAACAATAACAGCCAAAATAGCTGTTAAAATGCTCAGTCAGTGAAGATGAACAGAATCCTTGATGAAAGGCTTCTCCAAGTTGTAACATTCTTCAGGATTAAAAAAACATTACATCATGAACAATGATCTCTTACCTCCTTTCACTCTCCTGTATCTAGAAAACTTTCTACTTCCAGATTTCTTTCTAGCCTAAGGAAATATTAATGCTCTATTTCAAAATTCTGGAGAAAATTCAATACTGTAACTATAAATCTTCTAAAATCCAGATTAGGGTTTCTAAAAAAAAATCTGGGAGCTTTGTACACAGCAACAGTTTACTTTGTAATCTTAACCTGTACTACAGGAACAAAGTCGAGCTAAAAAAGCCCACGAATAACTAACCAAGAAGGGAAATGCCACTCTGATTAAGGCTGCATAACAACAGAAAGTCTTCAGGTGTGTCTCTGCTGAGCAAAAGAAAGCTATCAAAACTACTGACACAACGAAAACATGAACATCTATTTAACATAGCTCTAAAAGAAAACACGTCTAATGCTGAGAACTTTAGCCCAAAGAAATAAATAGTGTCATCTACAAGGGCTATATGCTTTTATGTCCAAAATATACACAGCAAAAAACATTAAAGCTAGAATAGCTCTTTCAGAGCACGATGCCAATTTTATGAGGTGAAGTACATGCCAGGGTCACACTGGTCATTTGTTCTATATGAGGGATTTAGGACTCATAAATCCCTTTCTCTCCTATAAGTTGAACCTTTTGCTTGTGGAATATACACTAGCCATAACCTCTTCACATGATGTGAAGCATATTGTGCAATAATATGCACTTCAGCAAGCACTTTGAGCACTATTATTTAAGTGTAGAGAAAAACAACTGTTGTTCTCAAACGGTTATTTCCATAAATTGCACAACAGTGGGAATCTTTTGGAAAAGGCAAGCCCACTGCAAATTTATTTTGAGACATTAGGTGGCAGCAATCACCAGACAGCAGGAAGGAAGCTTTCCAGGGAATTGGCAGAAGAAGAAAGCAGGCTTCCGTGAGGAGTGAAGGCTGGAAATATTTCCTTTATAATGTAATCTCATTGGGAACGGGTGCATGCAATACCATCTTTATATTCAGGATTCATTATAGGATTCACCAAACCAAACGATACCACGAGTTGTTCCAACATTTTTCAGAGAGCTGAAAACCCCTTCTAGATGGTAGCATTTTAAATTGGCATTAAGGATGTTGATCAGTGAGGGTTTTTTTCTTAATTCTTCAAGTGAGGCACCAGAGACAGATTTTAAAATTTGTATTCAGTGACCTGCAAAATCCTCTCGCTTGTGTGAAAGATACTGGGTCTTCCCAACAACGAAGGGTGTCCATGCAACCTACATCAATACTCCAACCACTACAGCAACCACCCCAGGACTGTGAACAGATACGAGATATTTCCCGTTTCTCACTGGAGTTCTCCAATTAAGAAGAGCTCAACAGAGGAGATGAGGCCAACAGAGAACAAAGGTGAAGATAGACAAAAACAAGGTAAGTGGAAAGAAACGAGTGGCAGCAGAGGAACAATCCTAACAGAGTTGAGCCTTGCAGGCAAGAACTGTCATGCGCCCTGCTCAGTGTGCTCTCCAGGTATCCCACCCAGAACTTTAGAAAGCACCAATACCGATAGTATTGTATTTTAAATGTTGAGAAAATCCTTGGAGTGGTTCTGGACATTTCATAAATATTCTAAATTATATCACGCTACTGTTCTAGAAATCATTTCCAACTTCCACATCTCATACTTAAAAAGAAAAGAGAACATTCACAAGATTCCTGTTTCTCCTAAACTCATTTCCTACTGTTGCTAACCTTAGTAGGCTTAGAATCCTTTATCAAAACCAGATGCTGTAGAGATAACAATGTCATTAGAGAATTAGATATTTGGGATCTGGGTTGGGCATAAAGGAGGAGCAAACAACAGTAAGTTCCTAGAAAATAAAAACCCCTTTGAAGCAGCACACTAATTGCAGATACAGGCAACCACACACGGATCACCTTTTCCAGATGAATCAGACGTAAGAAATTAAGGTGGTATAAAAATGCATTGCCTAGTGGTTAGACTTCCCAATATATATCAAATAATGCAAAGTATTCTCTATTTCCTCCTCATAATATCAAAGTATAAAATGTTAAGTATATATTTCACTCCATATGTAGTTTATACACTAATCTAGCTCAAGCACTCAAAGTAAACACTAGAGCAATAGAAAGCCTTTAGATTTCATTAATAAAAATGGATTAGGAAAAAAATGCTGCCACCGTATTGTATTTCAAAATAAACTGTCTTTATCAAAGTATAGACTTCAGTAATGGTGTATATACCAAAAGTGGGGGGAAACCTCTCCTGTGTTAAGCTTTTCAAACGAAAGGGTATGGATCTCAGCGTCCTATAATAGACCTGGGTTTCAGTCTATGCTCTACCACCAGCTCCTAACAAGAAGCAAGTGATTTCACCCCAATAAGCCTCAGTTTCCTCACTGTCCTTATATATAAAAGGGATAATAATTGAAGAATTAAATGAGACAATATGCAAAAAATCCCTACCCCAATGCCAAGGACAGACTGATGTATGTTAATAAGAGGAGGAGGGAGAGTCGTCACCGTTGTGCGGTCATCTATTCAACAAGTATTTATTTATTGAACTGCTTTGCACTCTGTATTTATTGAAATGCTGTTTTAGGTGCTGGGGATGCAGCAGGACAGCCAAGGCCCCTGCTTTTACCATGTATGACCAGCATCAAATTGCTGGAGAGAGAGCTCTGGGCAAAAGTTAATCAGAGTGACTGTTTAAACTGATTAAATTTATCCCAATTGTCCCTCTACTCCATTTGATTCAAGTAGATCTAGTCTTACAGTCTACAGAGAGTCTGGAAAGTGATGCAAGGAAAATTCCTTCTTTGCCTTATTTAACATATTGCTGTAGCTAGCACATGTTCATACTCTGACAGATGATATTTGGAACACCATGTAAAACATTTTGCAAACTTTACAGCTTTCAAACACTTGTGAGTAGCAATTTCTAAATAAAAGAGAGTTTACAGGGTTTAAATTTGCAGTGCCTTTAATCAGAAATGAAAAATTAAGTTTGAGTCAGAAACAACACAACATTTCATTTCCACTATTTAATTATAAAGTGCTATGTGATCCTCATTATAAAACTAGGTAAGATTTGCCATATATAAACTTAGATGAGAGGCTGAGGAAAGAAGGATGACACGAGGTTGGTAGTTTAATCTTAGGAAATGACGGGAACATATCAATTTCATAAATTATGGTTCTATTTACATTTCCAAAATCATAGCTAATTACCCAGTTTTAAGTTAAAGTTTCTGCTTTCAATGATACCATTAGCAGTTTTTAAGTAAAAGAAAATACATCTGAATTCTAAGTTTTATTCTCACTTTAGAAATTCAATCTCATTCAACACATCTAATGGAACTCTAAGACACTAAGTCTGATAACGTTCCTGAGGAGATTCCTGATATAAAAAAAGAAAACCATGTACCTGTTCTGCTTGCCATGATTGGCTAGACCAGGCTTCTGCCTCATTCAATAAAGGGTGGCCATCGGCACCAGAGATCCAAATGTCTGCTTGAATCGCCACTTGCATTTCTCAGAGTCCTTTCAAGTTTAACATACTCCAAACTGAAATCATCATTTTTCTCTAAAGAATTTGCTCTTGGTAAGAGGCTTAAAGATAGTGGCACAAGAAGTGAGATAGAAATCTCCTCCCCAAACCACATATAGTACGAAAATATAGCAAATACAACTAATCCTAAAGAAGACTGCAACAGATGGCCTACATCTGGGGAAAAGAGAAGACCTCATGGAAAAGGGTGAAATAGCAAACCCACGATCCAGTGGGACCCAAGGCCTTCCCCACCTCAGCTCACTGGCAGGAGGAAGAGAAACGGAGCAGGGAGAGGGTGGAAGCCTAGGACTGCTGAACACCCAGTCCTGGAGATCTGCTCTGGCAGCATGAGCCTTCATTACATGGTGCTCTGGAGATTAGAGGGGTTGGAAAGCAAAGACAGGCAGAATACTCAGAGAGATCAGATTCCAGCCACTTGTGGAGAACAGGTGCCCACAACCGGCCACTCTGGGACAAAAGAAAGGTGGGCACTTTGGAAGATTTCCTAACAGCAGGAGGGCAAGGATTACCCAGAGCTTGCTACTCAGAAGAAAGGACAGATGAACAAAACAGTCGCGTTGCCCTCAGCCCAGCAGGTTGGGAACTTTCAGGAGCTTCAGGGGCTCCATCCCCCTGGCTGCCAAAGCCCACCAAGGCCCCCCACTGCAACACGCAACCTGCCACTCCTTCCTCCTGGCCAGCACCTGGTTCACAATCCTGCGGCCCCCACCATCACGCCAAGCCAGGCAGAGGGCAGCCCCACCAAAGGCAGCTACAGGGGCATAATGCAGAGCCTCCTCCCTATGTAGTCAGCCCACTGGCCCTGGCAGTGGAGGCAGGCACTGTGGCCAGGAAGCAGGGAAGAGCTCTTTCCCCCCAGCAGGTGCTGATTCCACTCGCCTGCGATTCCTGCCATTACTCCAGGTGCTGAGCAGCTCCAGAAAGTAGAGCTGCTGGGCACTAGAGGGCGCCTCCTACACAAACTTATTATTCCATATTATTCATTACAAACATGAAATGGCAAAAGAACATGGTACAAACCAAAATCCCACAAACACCAGAAAGAGGGCCAAGTGAAACTGAAATTACCCATCTTCCTGAAAAAGGTTTCAAAATAAAAATCATAAACATGCTCACGGAGCTACAGAAAAATAATCAAGACCTCAGGGAGGACATCAAGAGATAGAAACTTTGAAAAATACAGTATCCAAAATGAAACATACAATGGAGGGATTTAACAGTGTATGAAATAGAAATTAGAAGACAGGAATAAAAAGACGCTGAGGCACAGAGAAAAAAAGGATCTCAATGAATGAAAGAATATTTAGAGAACTGTGTGACCAATCCAAACAGAACAATATTCCCATTATAGAGGTACCAGAAGAAGAAGAGAGAGAAAAAGGGAAAGTGTCTGAGGAAATAATTGCTGAAAACTTCCCCAATCTGGGGAAAGAAACAGTCTCTCAGGTCATGGAAGTACACAGATCTCCCAACACAAGGGACCCAAGGAAGACAACACCAAGACATATAATAATTAAAATGGCAAAGATCAAGGACAAGGACAGAGAATTAAAGGCAGCCATAAGAGAGAAAAAAGATCACATACAAAGGAAAACCCATCAGACTTCTCAGCAGAAACCATAAAGACCAGAAAGGAGTGGCATTATATATTTAATGCAATGAAACAGAAGGGCTTCAAACCAAGAATACTCTATGCGGCAATATTATCATTTCAATTGAAGAAGGGATTAAACAATTCCAGATAAGCAAACATTGAGGGAATTTACCTCCCACAAACCGTCTCTATAGTGTATTTTAAAGGGACTGCTCCAGATGGAAGTACTCCTAAGGCTAAATAGCTGTCACCAGAGAAAATAAAACCACAGTAAAGGAAGTAGAAGAATTAATTACTAAGCAAATGCAAAATAAATCAACTACTTACAAAGTCAGTCAAGGATACACAAAGAGTACACAGTATGATACCTAATATATAAAGAATGGAAGAGGAAGAAAAAGAGGGGAGGAAAAAAAATGAAATTTAGATAGTGTTTGAAAAAGCATACTGAGTTAAGTGAGACTACTAAATAGTAAAGAAGCTGCCCTTGAACCTTTGGTGACCACGAATCCAGAGCCTGCAATGGCAATAAGTACATATCTATTGAAAATCTCCCTAAATGTAAATGAACTGAATGCACCAATCAAAAGACATAGAGTTAATGAATGGGTAAAGAAACAAGACCCATTTATATACTGCCTACAAGAGACTCACTTCAAGCCCAAAGACATACACTGACTAAAAGTGAAGGGATGGAAAAAGATATTTCACGCAACTAATAAGGAGAAAAAAGCAGGCGGTGCAGTACTTCTATTAGACAAAATAGACTTAAAAACAAAGAAAGTAACAAGAGACAAATAAGGACATTACATAATGATAAAAGGGTCAGTCCAACAAGAGGGTATAACCATTATAAATATCTATGCACCCAACACAGGATCACCTACATATGTGAAACAAATACTAACAGAATTAAAGGGGGAAATAGAATGCAATACATTCATTTCAGGAGACTTCAACACACCACTCACTCCAAAGGACAGATCAACCAGACAGAAAATAAGTAAGGAGACAGAGGCACTGAACAACACATTAGAACAGATGGACCTAACATTTACAGAACACTCCACCAAAAAGCAGCTGGATACACATTCTTCTCAAGTACACATGGAACATTTTCAAGAAGATCTCAAATACTAGGCCCCAAAAAGAGCCTCAGTAAATTCAGAAGGACTGAAATTCTACCAACCAGGTTGACAGACATAAAAGGTATGAAACTAGAAATTGTGCAAAGAAAACCAAAAAGCCCAGAAACACATGGAGGCTTAACAACATGCTCCTAAACAATCGATGGATCAATGACCAAATAAAAACAGACATCAAGGAATATATGGAGACAAATGAAAACAATAACTCAACATTGCAAAATCTGTAGGATGCAGAGAAGGCTGTGCTAAGAGGGAAGTATACTGCAATACAGGCTTATCACAGGAAAGAAGGACAATCCCATGTGAAGTCTAAACGCACAATTAATGAAACTAGAAAAAGAAGAACAAATGAAGCCCAAAGTCAGTAGAAGGAGGGACATCATAAAGATCAGAGCATAAATAAATAAGATTGACAAGAATAAAATACAAAGAATCAATGAAACCAAGAGCTGGTTCTTTGAGAAAATAAACAAAATAGATAAACTTGTAGCCAGACTTATCAGGAAAAAAAGAGTCGACACAAACAGAATCAGAAATGAGAAGGGAAAAATCACTATGGACACCACAGAAATACAAGTAATTATTAGCGAATACTATGAAAAATTATATGCTAACAAATTGGATAACCTAGAAGAAATGGACAACTTTCTAGAAAAATACAACCTTCCAAGGATGACCCAGGAAGAAAAGAAAACCTGAACAGACCAATTACCAGCAATTGAATTGGTAATCAAAATACTACCTAAGAACAAAACCCCTGGGCAAGATGGCTTCACTGCTGAATTTTATCAAACATTTAGTGAAGACCTGACACCCATCCTCCTTAAAGTTTTCCAAAAAGTAGAAGAAGAGGGAATACTTCCAAACTCATTCTATGAGGCCAGCATCACTCTAATACCAAAACCAGGCAAAGACACTGCAAAGAAAAAAAGAAAATTACAGACCAATATCCCCAACGAACATAGATGCAAAAATACTCAACAAAATATTAGCAAACCGAATCCAAAAATACATCAAAAAGATCATCCACCATGATCAGGTAGGATTTATTCCAGGGATGCAAGGATGGTACAATACTGGAAAATCCATCAACATCATCCACCACATCAACAAAAAGGACAAAAACCACATGATCATCTACATAGATGCTGAAAAAGCATTTGACAAAATTCAACATCCATTCATGATAAATACTCTCAACAAAATGGGTATAGAGGGCAAGTACCTCAACGTAATAAAGGCCATATATGACAAACCCACAGCCAACATTATACTTAACAATGAGAAGTTGAAAGCTTTTCCTTTAAGATAGGGAACAAGACAAGGATGCCCACTCTCCCCAAATATAAATCCAATCACATATGGTCAATTAATATAACATAAAGGAGTCATGGTATACAATGGGGAAATGACAGCCTCTTCAACAGCTGGTGTTGGCAAAACTGGACAGCTACATGTAAGAGAATAAAACTGGATTATTGTTTAATTCTATACACAAAAGTAAACTCAAATTGAATTAATGACCTGAATGTAAGTCATGAAACCATAAAGCTCTTAGAAGAAAACACGGGCAAAACTCTCTTGAATGCAAACATGAGCAACTTTTTTCTGAACACCTCTCCTCGGGCAAGGGAAACAAATTAGAAATGAACAAGTGGGACTACATCTAACTAAAAAGCTTCTGTACAACAAAGGACTCCATCAGTAGAACAAAAAGGCATCCTACAGAATGGGAGAATATATTTGTAAACAACATATCCAGCAAGGGGTTAACATCCAAAGTATATAAAGAACTCACACGCCTCAACACCTAAAAAGCAAATAATCCAATTAAAAAATGGGCAGAGTATATGAACAGACAATTATCCAAAGAAGAAATTCAGATGGCCAACGGGCACATCCAAAGATGCTCCACATTGCTAATTATCAGGGAAATGCAAATTAAAACTACCATGAGATATCACCTCACACCAGTTAGGATGGCCAGTGTTCAAAAGACAAGGAACAACAAGTGCTGGTGAGGATGCAGAGAAAGGGGAACCCTCCTACACTGTTGGTGGGAATGTAAATTAATACAACCATTGTGGCAAGCAGTATGCAAGTTCCTCAAAAGACTAAAAATAGAAATACCATTTAACCCGAGAATTCCACTTCTAGGAATTTACCCAAAGAAAACAAGATCCCAGATTCAAAAGACATATGCACACCTATGTTTATTGCAACACTATTTACAATAACCAAGACATGGAAGCAACCTAATTATCCATCAGTGGATGAATGGATAAAGAAGATGTGATACATATACACAATGGAATACTATTAAGCCATAAGAAGAAAACAGATCCTACCATTTGCAACAACATGGATGGAGCTAGAGGGTATTATGCTCACCGAAATAAGCCAGGCAGAGAAAGACAAGTGCCAAATGATTTCTGTAGAGTACAATAACAAAGCAAAACTGAAAGAACAAACAGTAGCAGACTCACAGACTCCAAGAAGGGACTAGAGGTTACTAAACCAGAGGGGCTCGGGAGGGAGGAAGGGATTGATGGACAGTATGATTAGCACACATGGTGTGTGTTTGTGTGGTGGGGGAGGGTCATGGGAAGACAGTGTAGCACAGAGAAGACAAATAGGGACTCTATGGCATCTTACTACATTGATGGACAGTGACTGAAATGGGGTGTGGGGTGATATGGGTGAATGTAGTAACCACATTGAAACCTTCATAAGAGTGTGTGTCAATGATACCTTAATAAAAAATTATTGTATATCAATGATATCCTAATAAAAAAATAATGAATTTAAAATTAAAAAAAAAAAAAGAATTTGCTCCTGACGCAGGGTTTCCTGTCTTAGTGTTCAGTTGCTCAAGTTGGAACCTGGAAGTTGCTAATTATTAACTGTATAATACTGGACAATGTATTTAACCTCTGTAAATCTGTGTCTTATCTGTAAATGGGCATAAAAATAGTCATGGCATAAAATAATAGGCACCAAAAAAATCCTTATAGGATTGTTGTGGAATAAATAAGATTAATTAGAATGGTGCCTGACATATTAAAAATGCTTAATGATGATTTAAAAAACAACTACTATTGTTACTACTATTGTTATTCTTTACTCCTTCTGTCAGACACGGCCTCTGATAAGGACCCTCATCAGAAACTGGTCCTGTTTCTATTTCCCAAAAATCACTCTAGTCAATCCTCTTCTAACTATTCCCACTGCCATCATCCTAAAATAAACCACATCACCTTATGTTTCATTTCTTTCAGTAGCCTTACCAGTCTCCTGATATCACTTCTTGCCCTCTTTCACTTGAGCATCAGAATGATCTAAAATTCTAATATGATGACAAATTGTTGCTCAAACTCAATACTGTCTACACGGTCCTTTCAGTGAAGTCCAAACTTACCAACCTGGTTTTCTAAACCTTTCATGATCTGGTCCTGCTTAATCTCCAGACTCCAGCCACTGTTCCCTTTGCAATCTCCACACTCTAGATTTGCAGACCTCCTCTTAGTTCCTCCAAACTGCCAAGCATATCCACGTCAGGGCTTTTGTAAATTCTGTTCCTTCTACCTAGAACCCTACCTACATCTCTTCTTCCAGTACTAATCCACCTTCAGGTCCCAACTTAAATATTCCTTTCTCAGAGAGATCATCTCTGACACTCTTAGCTTTCTTAATGTAAGTCCAGGGAGATGAAATCCTGGGGCAAAATACCTCTAAAAACTGAAATCAGTCAAAGGGAGAAATAAAGTTTAAAACCCGTTTATTGCTTACAAACTGCAGTCCTGGGCCTTCTCTCTTTCCTGCTCCAGCAGAAGCAAAACCAGCCCCACCCCTCATCTCTCAGGTACAGATAAGCCCTCCAGCTGACCAAGTAATTACCCATTGATATGGAGATGAACTTCTCTTCATCCAGAGAAATGATGCAAATGCACTAAAGCCATACTTCTTTCCACCTCTGAATGCCTACTGATATGCAGATGTCCTAAAGCCAGGCAAGATATTCTGGAAATGTTACAATTTTACCCACACTTACTAACATATTCTTTCAGTACAAGCAACATATTACCAATTACTCATTCTATGGTTGTCTTCCATGAAGAAAAAAACTCAGTTTTTTTACTGCTACATCTCTGGAATTTTACCTGTTGAATGAATTAGTATATAAACCATTCAGGAAACAGGAAAGGAAAGGTGATGTATAATAAAAAAGTTTGGTCTTTAACCCAGAGTCCTGGGGTGGAGTTTCTAAATACCTAGAATTCCCAAGGCAACTGAAGGGACTTTGTAATTCATGGTGAGACTCTAGATCACACCTAAAATTTTTTTTTTTTTTACAATTTATTTTGGTATCATTAACCTACAATTACATATGCAATATTATAGTGATTAAACTACCCCCTTCGTCAGGTCCCCCCCACCAACCCTATTACAGTCACTGTCCATGACTATAGTGAGATGCTATAGAATCACTACTTGTCTTCTCTGAGTTGTACAGCCCTCCCCATGTCCCCGCTGCCTTACGTCTGCTAATCCTAATGCCCCTTTTACCTTCTTATCGCTCCCTTCCCACCCATCTTCCCCAGTCCCTTTCCCTTTGGTAACTATTAGTCTGTTCTTGGGTTCTGTGAGTCTGCTGCTGTTTTGTTCCTTCAGTATTTTTTTCTTTGTTCTTAAACTCCACATATGAGTGAAATCATTTGATACTTGTCTTTTTCGGCTTGGCTTATTTCACTGAGCATAATACCCTCCAGCTCCATCCATGTTGTTGCAAACGGTAGGATTTGTTTTCTTCTTATGGCTGAATAATATTCCATTGTGTCTATGTACCACCTCTTCTTTATCCATTCATCTACAGATGGACACTTAGGTTGCTTCCATTTCTTGGCTATTGTAAATAGTGCTGTGATAAACGTAGGGGTGCATCTGTCTTTTTGAAACTGGGCTGCTGCATTCTTAGGGTAAATTCCTAGGAGTGGAATTCCTGGGTCAAATGGTATTTCTATTTTGAGTTTTTTGAGGAACCTCCATACTGCTTTCCACAATGGTTGAACTAATTTGCATTCCCACCAGCAGTGTAGGAGGGTTCCCTTTTCTCCACATCCTCGCCAACATTTGTTGTTGTTTGTGTTTTGGATGTTGGCCATCCTCACTGGTGTGAGGTGATATCTCATTGTGGTTTTAATCTGCATTTCTCTGATGACCAGCGATGTGGAGCATCTTTTCATGTGCCTGTTGGCCATCTGAATTTCTTCTTTAGAGAAGTGTCTATTCATGTCCTCTGCCCACTTCTTAATTGGATTATTTGCTTTTTGTTTGTTGAGGTGCATGAGTTCTTTATATATTTTCGATGTCAACCCTATCAGATATGTCATTTATAAATATATTCTCCCATACTGTAGGATGTCTTTTTGTTTTACAGATGGTGTCCTTTGCTGTACAGAAGCTTTTCAGCTTGATATAGTCCCACTTGTTCATTTTTGCTTTTGTTTCCCTTGCCCGGGGAGATATGATCATGAAGAAGTCACTCATGTTTATGTCCAAGAGATTTTTGCCTATGTTTTTTTCTAAGAGTTTTATGGTTTCATGACTTACATTCAGGTCTTTGATCCACCTTGAGTTTACCTTTGTGTATGGCGTTAGACAGTACTCCAGTTTGATTCTCTTACATGTAGCTGTTCAGTTTTCCAACACCGGATGCTGAAGAGGCTATCATCTCCCCACTGTATATCCAAGGCTCCTTTATCAAATATTAATTGACTGTATATGTTTGGGTTAATGTTTGGATTTTCTATTCTGTTTCACTGGTCTCTGGGTTTGTTTTTGTGCCAGTACCAAACTGTCTTGATTACTGTGGCTTTGTAGTAAAGCTTGAAGTCAGGGAGTGTAATTCCCCCTGTTTTATTCTTCCTTGTCAGGATTGCTTTGGCTATTTGGGGTCTTTTGTGGTTCCATATGAATTTTAGAATTATTTGTTCCAGTTCATTGAAGAAAGGTGTTGGTAGTTTGATAGGGATTGTGTTGAATCTGTAGATTGCTTTACGTAATATAACCATTTTGACAATATTTATTCTTCCTAGCCAAGAGCATGGGATGAATTTCCATTTGTTAGTGTCCTCTTTAATTTCTCTTAGGAGTGTCTTGTAGTTTTCAGAGTACAGGTCTTTCACTTCCTTCGTTAGGTTTATTCCTGGGTATTTTATTCTTTTGGATGCAGTTGTAAATGGAATTGTTTTCCTGATTTCTCTTTCTGTTAGTTCATCATTAGTGTATAGGAAAGCAACAGATTTCTGTGTGTTAATTTTGCATTCTGCAAATTTGCTGAATTCAGATATTAGTTCTAGTAGTTTTGGAGTGGAGTCTTTAGGGTTTTTTAGGTACAGTATCATGTCATCTGCAAATAGTGACAATTTGACTTCTTTACCAATCTGGATCCCTTGTATGTCTTTGTTTTGTCTGATTACGGTAGCTAGGACCTCCAGTACTATGTTGAATTACAGTGGAGAGAGTGGGCATCCCTGTCTTGTTCCCGATCTTAGATGAAAAGCTTTCAGCTTCTCACTATTAAGTATGATGTTAACTGTGTGTTTGTCATATATGGCCTTTATGATGTTGAGGTACTTGCCATCTATACCCACTTTGTTGAGAGTTTTAATCATGAATGGATGCTGAATTTTGTCAAATGCTTTTTCAGCATCTATGGAGATGATCATGTGGTTTTTGTTCTTCTTTTTGTTGATGTGGTGGATGATGTTGATGGATTTTCGAATGTTTTACCATCCTTGCATCTCTGGGATGAATCGCATTTGATCATGGTGTATGAACCTCTTGATCTATTTTTGAATGCGGTTTGCTAATATTTTGTTGAGAATTTTTCATCTACGTTCATCAGGGATATTGGTCTGTAATTTTCTTTGTTGGTGAGGTCTTTGCCCGGTTTTGGTGTTACAGTGATGCTGGCTTCACAGAATGAGTTTGGAAGTATTCCCTCCTCTTCTATTTTTTGGAAAACTTTAAAGAGAATGGGTGTTATTTCTTCTCTTTATGTCTGGTAGAATTCAGAGGTGAATCCATCTGGTCCGGGGGTTTTGTTCTTGGGTAGTTTTTTGATTACTGATTCAATTTCGTTGCTGGTGACTGCTCTGTTTAGTTTTTCTGTTTCTTGCTTGGTCAATCTTGGAAGGTTGTATTTTTCTAAGAAATTGTCCATTTCTTCTAGGTTTTCCATCTTGTTAGCTTATAGATTCTCATAATATTCTCTTATAATTCTTTGTATTTCTGTGGGGTCCGTCGTGATTTTTCCTTTCTCATTTCTGATTCTGTTTATGTGTGTACATTCTCTTTTTCTCTTAATGAGTCTGGCTAGGGGTTTATCTATTTTGTTTATTTTTTCAAAGAACCAGCTTTTGGTTTCATTGATTTTTTTCTATTGTTTTATTCTTCTCAATTTTATTCATTTCTTCTCTGATCTTTCTTATGTCCCTCCTTCTGGTGACTTTGGGTCTCATTTGTTCTTTTTTCAATTTCAGTAATTGTGTCTTTAGACTATTCATTTAGGAATGTTCTTCCTTCTTTAAATAGGCCTGGATTGCAATTTATTTTCCTCTTAGAACTGCCTTTGCTGCGTCCCACAGAAGTTGTGGCTTTGTGTTGTTGTTGTCATTAGTCTCCATATATTGTTTGATTTCTGTTTTGATTTGGTCGTTAACCCATTGATTCATTAGGAGAATGTTGTTAAGTCTCCATGTATTTGTGAGACTTTTTGTTTTCTTTCTAAAATTTATTTCTAGTTTTATACCTTTGTGATCTGAGAAGTTGGTTGGTAGAATTTCAATATTTTTGACTTCACTCAGGTTCTTTTTGTGGCTTAGTATGTGGTCTATTCTGGAAAATGTTCCATGTGCACTTGAGAAGAATGTGTATCCTGCTGCTTTTGTGTGTAGAGTTCTGTAGATGTCTGTTAGGTCCATCTGTTCTAGTGTGTTGTTCAGTGCCTCTGTATCTTCAATTATTTTCTGTCTGGTTGATCTGTCCTTTGGAGTGAGTGGTGTGTTGAAGTCTCCTAAAATGAATGCATTGCTATTTCCTACTTTAATTCTGTTAGTATTTGTTTCACATATGCCGGCATTCCTGTGTTGGGTGCATATATATTTTACATGGTTATATCCTCTTGTTGGATTGACCCCTTTATCATTATGTAATGTCTTTCTTTATCTCTTGCTACTTTCTTCGTTTTGAAGTCTATTTTGTCTGATACAAGTACTGCAACACCTGCTTTTTTCTCTTTGTTGTTTGTATGAAATATCTTTTTCCATCCCTTCACTTTTAGTCTGTGTATATCTTTGGGTTTGAGGTGAGTCTCTTGTAAGCAGCATATAGATGGGTCTTGCTTTTTTATGCATTCTGTTACTCTGTGTCTTTTGATTGGTGCATTCAGTCCATTTACATTTAGGGTGATTATCGATAGATATGTACTTATTTCCATTGCTGGCTTAAGATTCATGGTTACCAAAGGCTCAAGGGTTGCTTCTTTACTATCCGACAATCTAACTTAACTTTCTTGTTAAGTTATTGTAAACACAGTCTGATGTTTCTTTATTTCACTCCCTTCTTATTCTTCCTCCTACATTCTTTATATACTAGGTGTTTCATTCTTAGCCTTTACTTAGTATTTGGATGGTCTGCTTTCTTTGCTATGATTTTATTTTCTCTGGTGACATCGTTTTACCCTTAGGGGTATTTCCCTCTAGAGCAGTCGCTTAAGATATCCTGTAGTGGTGGTTTATGAGAGGCAAACTCTCTCAATTTTCATTTGTCTGGAAATTGTTTAATCCCTCCGTCATATTTAAATGATAATCGTGCTGGATACAGTATTCTTGGCTCGAGGCCCTTCTGTTTCACTATGTTAAATATATCATGCCATTCTCTTCTGGCCTGTAAGGTTTCTGTTGAGAAGTCTGATGACAGTCTGATGGGTTTTCCTTTGTAGGTGATCTTTTTTCTCTCTCTAGCCGCCTTTAATACTCTGTCTCTATCTTTGATATTTGCCATTTTAATTATTATGTGTCTTGGTGTTGTCTTCCTTGGGTCCCTTGTGTTGGGAGGTCTGTGGGCTTCCACGGACTGCAAGACTATTTCTTACCCCAGCGTGGGAAAGTTTTCAGCAATTATTTCTTGTTTTTTTTTAATTTTAATTTAATTTTATTTTTTTTACAATTTATTTTGGTATCATTAATCTACAGTTACATGTGCAATATTATGGTTATTAAACTACCCCCTTCATCAGGTCCCCGCTACCAACCCCATTACAGTCTCTGTCCATCAGCGTAATGAGATGCTATATAGTCACTACTGGTCTTCTCTGAGTTGTACAGCCCTCCCCGTGCCCCCCCAACATTACATCTGCTAATCGTAATACCCCTTTTACCCTCTTATCCCTCCCTTCCCACCCATTTTCCCCAGTCCCTTTCCCTTTGGTAACTATTAGTCCGTTCTTGGGTTCTGTGAGTCTGCTGCTGTTTTGTTCCTTCAGTTTTTTTCTTTGTTCTTATACTCCACATATGAGTGAAATCATTTGATACTTGTCTTTTTCGGCTTGGCTTATTTCACTGAGCATAATACCCTCTAACTCCATCCATGTTGTTGCAAATGGTAGGATTTCTTTTCTTCTTATGGTTGAATAATATTCCATTGTGTATATGTACCACTCTTCTTTATCCATTCATCTACTGATGGACACTTAGGTTGCTTCTATTTCTTGGCTATTGTAAATAGTGCTGCGATAAACATAGGGGTGCATCTGTCTTTTTGAAACTGGGCTGCTGCATTCTTAGGG